>JALGBA010001300.1:0-416892 GCA_023970755.1 Azemiops feae
TACAAAGGTCTTTTGCATCACTGACAGCAGTCTCCTGAACCTCAGATAAAAATCAATGTCAAAAGAAAGTCTTTTGAAGTGCACTTTTCCATTGATAATGATCTGTAGCCCAAGAAAGAACTGGCTGAGATAAAGACCTCCTGGCTGGCATTTTGCCATTTGATAGCCAAATCTGGCCCTAGGTTCTGCCTTGGTTTACCTTCCTGTCGTGGAAAAATCCAATGAAGAAGACAAGAGACAGCAGCACAAAACAATAATTCTTACTTTAAGATTCAGAGGTTTATTTTGCTAATAATTTGGAACATAGCAAGCATAATAACACAACATCACTTACATTAATACCCATTGCAATGAGTATACCCATATGGTATAGCAGATTCCAAAGGACAGCTATAGGCCAATGGCAAATCAATCAGGTCCAGTCCCAACCCTTTATACCCTTTCTCATTCTAAGACTGTAGTCAGATGGTCCGCTGACTTCTGCTGACTTTTGCTGACTTTCTACTGACTTCCTGCTGACCTTCTGCTGAACATAACTTTCCACATATACCCGTGTACATTGGAACCCACATCCATCAGCTACGTTCAGTTCCCTATTTCTTACTGTTCAAGTCCTTATGTTCTAAATATACACAGAACTACCTACTTTGCAATTTATATTGCACAAAGCTCAGCAGATTACAAATAGTACATCCTTATTGAGAAACAGCATAAAGTTCAAGTTAAAGCTTCAAATCACTACTGTGGGGGCCTATTTAAGGTTTACTCCAGCCTCATCTTGTTATATGAGGAGGGGGCTATATTTTCATCTCCCACACTTCCCAATAAGCAACAGAGTTGGAAGATCATTTAAAAGCAGTTTATTCGGGTACCCTGATAAAGTGGGCTCTCCCTACGAAAAGGGAGAACCCCGAGACCCATCTTACATTCCTTTTTATAGTTAACACAACAAAGAAAATGCAAGAGGAAAGTTGATTGGACAGGATAAAAGTAACCTCCCCTTTGCATAGGAAATCTGTTACATGTACTCAAACATATGACATACTGTATTTGCATCCCATAATATCACACATGTTCATTAAAATAAGGTCTGACGTCAGAAGGGGCGTAAATTGTAAGGAAAAAGGTTGTTTAGAGTTCACAAAGAGATAAACCAGATCCCAATTTGTACTAACAAACTTTTTCTTATGTGGAGATAGTCGCCAGCCAGTTTATCTTTTTAGTTTAGGAATGTTAAAAGGTATCAATCAAGCCATACAATGATAGGATAAAAGTTTTCCTACATTCCAGTATGTAATGAGTCTGAACATTTTAAAAGAGAAAATAAGTCAAATTAAAATACAAAGTAACTATGTTAGTTAACAAGTTACAAAATCCATGTCATGTGCCTCTTAGTTTACTGTACGGCAGGGGTGTCAAACTCGCAACGTCACGTGATGTGTCGCGACGTATCGCGACTTTTTTGCAATGGGGTGGGCGCGTTTTTGCTATGATGCATCCGGCCCACGGGCCGGCAGTTTGACACCCCTGCTGTAGGGGAACAGTACTTTTTGCATCAACTAGAACTGCAGGTGACTACCACATTCTGTGTGCTTTTAGGGTGCCTCTGCATAATCCTATTCTCAGAGTAAATCCCACTGAAATTAGTGAAATAGCCTTCAAACGGATGTTTATGGGTTTATACTATAAAATAAATGCACTGTGAAACAGACATGTTTTATCTAAGTTTATTCATTGAAATTAACATAACAAGAATCTGAAAATTTCTTTCTTCATGAGGAAAGAAGAAGAGATTGAATTTCTGAGATAAACAGAGCTTTCTGTATATTTCCCATTTGAATTGGGGTCACAGCCAAATTTTCACCTGATGAAAAGGAGGAGCTAATACAGTATTTCACTTGAAGTCTCATTTCCCAGATGTACCTCAGCCTCTTCAGAAGCCAAAGGGTCCTGAACAATATGAGAATAGGAATTTTAAGAAAGAGAGAGAGAATTTATTTGGTTTACAGAGCATTTTTATCATCTCAGGAGTGGCAGAGGTTTAATTAAGTATTTAGGTTAGCAGCTCTCTTAAGAAAACACTCGGCAAGCTTTATTTTGCAGCTTACTGGGTAGAAAATATACTTTGTCTTAGTATTGTGGAAAACAAAAATATTAGCTATTGTTCTTCTATGCAAGGTTTAGGCCCAGGTGAACTAAATCAGGCCTCATGGAAAAAGTATTGAACCAAAGTCTTTGCTATGCTCAGTTTTACAATCCGAAGGAGCTATTTGTAATCCCAATTGCAACTGTACTTTACTCAATATGATTTTGCTAAGCTTGCTTGTTTCAAATATATTTAAAACATAAGGACTGGAACTGTGAGAAATGGGGAACTGAAAGTAGTTGATGGGTGCAGGTTCAGATGTACATGGGTATGAGGAAAGTTATGGTCAGCAGAAAGTCTGCAGAAAGTGCAAGGTTGCTGACCATCTGTCTGTGGTTTAAGATGAGTTAAGGTATAAAAGATTGAGTCTTGACGTGGTTCGAAGCCACTGGCCCTAGCCATCACTGCTATGACTGCTAGTCCAAAGCTGGTCCTCATTGCAATGGGTTGCTAATGTAAGTGATGTTGTGATGTTTTGTCTATGTTCCAAATTATTACTGAAATAAACCTCTGGATCCTAAAGTAAGAATTATTGTTTGTGTTGCTGTGTCGTTTCTTTCATTGGGTTTTTCCACAACAGTTTTGGTGCGTTGGCCAGGAAGAGATGGATGCTGGAAGGGACCTGCTGTCCAGCTAGGATTTCTGACCACTTCCTGGCTTTGGGCCACAGGTAACCAGCCCGCTCTCTCCGAGCACTCACATCTACTTTGGATCAGAGGTAAGCAAAGCCCCCCCTTTCCTTGGGACCTTCGGGTAGGTAGATAGGGAAGCTGCTGTGATGTTAAATTTTGTTAAATTATAACACCCAAATCTGATTTTTTTTCAGAACTTTGAATGTATAGTCCTCTTAAGTAGATGTCCTATGTGGAAAAACATGCAGGGTTCATCTTTCTAGAAGAGCAGCTAGAGGTGGAATGCCTAGTTGGTAGACAAGTTTCTAATGGGATCCCCCCTGGTAACATACAGTATGCCCTTGAAATTGCATGTTCTTATTGAGTGCTAAATGTTGGCCTATTCATCATCTACCCCTTTCTCATGGAAAAGGAAGGCCCATAGATAGATTGTTCAGATGTCTAAGTAATGAAATGGTCCTTTTGTGTCAGTCCTTCAAAGTAAGCCAGTTCAAGAACTGAAAATGGTAGGAATCCTAGGAATGGTTTTTTGTGCAGTAAAGATAGAATAAGAGAATGTAGAAAGGCTGTCCAAGTTCCTCACTGATGAATCTTATGCTAAACAAAAATCAAGGCAGGGTTATTTTGAGTTTCTTTCTCATGCTACCTTCTATCTCAGAACTATGTAATCTCTTCTCCAAGCCCCCCTTAACAGCTCACTCCTCCCTGGCTTGCTTTATAGTTGTGTCATTCTTTTTCCAAGGTCAGCTTTAAATTCCTTTATACCTTGGGACTAAACCACATGCTACTTACTGAAGTGGATTGCAATGAAAGTGGTGTATTTCCAACAACTGTTGCCAGAAAGTATCATTATCTTAGAATTGTCAAAAAATGTGCATGTCTCTGCAGTCTTGAGTTACATTACTTGTGACATGCTTGTGTTCCTACAAACTTGTGTATGTTTGTAGCAAATGCAAGATTATAACAATGTTTTTAAAAACACAGAGAATATAACTCGAATTAGAAGAAGGGGAAGAAGAGTTGACATCTCAAAATCCTCAATAAATTTATTGACATGACATTTCATGAGCTAATAGGTCCATTAAGTGAATAGTTTGTTTTAATTTACTACTTACTTCTGTTATTTCGAATTTGAAACCATCAAATGCCCTGAATATTGAGAACTTGGAATACTTTACAGTAGCTCAGGTAATTATCGGCATGCCTCAGTATGCCCATATGATATCTATGTTCTGTGTGCTGCACTGATAGCCAGAATAATAATAACAATAAGGATGATTACTACAAATACTTGGGTATCCTTCAAGCTGACAACATCAAGCACACTGAAGTCAAGAAAAAGATTAGAGGTGAATACTTCAAGAGAGTGAAGAAGATCTTAAAGTCCAAACTCAATGGAGGAAATACCGTGAAGGCAATCAACACCTGGGCAATTCCAGTCATTAGATACACAGCTGGAATAGTGGACTGGACTCAAGCAGAACTAAAAGCAATGGATAGGAAGACCAGAAAAATAATGACAATGAATCATGCCCTTCATCCACGCAGTGACATCGACAGACTCTATCTACCAAGGCAAATAGGTGGACGTGGAATGCTGCAAGTACATCAGATGGTTGAAGAAGAAAAAATGGCTTTGGAAGAATATCTGAAGGACAATGATGAAGATACACTGAAATTAGTATATCAAGAAGGCTTACTGACTACTGGAGAGACCAAACTGGCCTACAAGAAAGACCAAATGAAGAACAGAATAGAGGCATGGGAAGACAAAGCACTACATGGCCAGTACATTAAAAAAATAGCTGGGAAAGCAGATCATAACAAGACCTGGCAATGGCTAAGAGCAGGAAAGTTGAAGAAAGAGACCAAGAGACTAATTCTGGCTGCACAAGACCAAGCCTTAAGGACAAATGCATACAAAGTCAAAATTGAGAAGACAGCAACAGACAGTAAGTGCCGCCTATGCAAAGAAGCTGAAGAAACAGTGGACCACCTGGTAAGCTGCTGCAAGAAGATCGCACAGACTGACTACAAGCAGCGGCATGACAAAGTAGCAACAATGGTGCATTGGAAGATCTGCAAGAAATATCATTTGCCTGTAAGCAAGAACGGGTGGGATCATAAAATAGAGAAAGTCATAGAAAATGATAAAGTTAAACTGCTCTGGGATTCAGAATTCAAACAGACAAGTACCTGCAACATAACACCCCGGACTTAACAATTGTCGATAAGAAAGGCAAAAAAGTCCGGACATGGCAGTGCCTGGAGACAGCAGAATAGACGAGAAAGAACTGGAGAAGATACAAAATACAAAGACCTACAAATAGAAATAGAAGACTGTGGCAAAACAAGCAAGGGTAGTACCAATAGTAATAGGCGCCTTGGGTGCAATCCCAAAACAACTGGAGCACCACATGAACACCATTGGCATTGACAAATTCACCATTAGTCAATTGCAAAAGGCGGCCTTACTAGGAACTGCTTCCATCCTGCGACGATATCTGTAATAACATCAAACATCCACATCTGCCTATCCCAGGTCCTTGTAAGGATCGCTAGGTATACAAAAATGCCATATCCAGTCTGAACATCTGGTGAACTAGTGCGATGATCAATAATAATAATAATAATAATAATAAAATCAATAATCATAATATAATAATACATAAAGTTGGGAAGGACCTTGGAGGTCAGCTAGTCCAACCACTGCGCATGCAGGAACCCTATACCTTTCAGACAAATGGCTGTCCAGTCTCTTCTTAAAAACTCAGTGTTGAGCATTCACGCGCTTTGGAGCAGGTTGTTCCACTGGTTAATTGTTCTACTGCAAAGTTCCTTCTCCTTATTCTAGGTTTGCTTCTCTCCTTGTTAGTTTCCATCTGTTGCTTCTTGTCCTGCTTCAGGCGCCTTGGAAAATAGCTTCACTCCCTCTTCTTTGTGGCAGCCCCTGAGATATTGGAACACTGCTATCATGTCCCCCCTCGTCCTTCTCTCATTAAACTAGACATACCCAATTCCAGCAGCCGTTCCTTATATGCTTTAGCCTCCAGTCCCCTAATCATCTTTGTTGCTCTTCTCTGTACTCTTTCTAGAGTCTCAACGTCTTTTTTACATCGTGGTGAGCAAAACTGGATGCAGTATTCCAAGTGTGGCCTTACCAAGGCATTGTAAAGTGGTATTAATACTTCACGTGATCTTGATTCTTGAAGAAATGGAATCCGTCAGTAGATGGGGACAGCAACAAGTGGTGAATGAGAAAGAAAGTAGCTAGCCAGAAGGGGTCAGTGAAGGCACTGCACAGCAGCCACGAGCCTGTGGTTAGTAAAATGAAAGCAGAGTCAGTGAACACACTAAAGGGAAGTGAGGGGTTAGAGCTGCTCATTCCAAGTGAATACCGAGACCTAGCAGAGGCGTTCAGTGAGAGGGAATCAGACGTGCTCCCACCCCATCACCCCACAGACTGTGCTATTGAGATCTTGCCGGGGCAAAATTACCAAAGCTGAAGATGTACTCAATGTCCCCAAGGGAGGTCAATAGAGGAACTTCAGGGGTTCATAGACAAGAACTTAGCCAGGGGATTTATCCAACCAGTGAAGTCGAGGATGGCTGCCCCTGTGCTTTTCAAAGAAAAGTCGGATGGTCTCTTAGACTGTGTGTGGATTACTGTGGACTGAATTGTATCTGTGTAGAAAATATGTATCCCCTCCCCCTCGTGAGAGACATGCTGGACTACCTATCCAAGGGGAAGATCTTCACCAAACTGGACTTAAGGGAAGCCTATTACTGAGTGAGGATTAAAGAAGGGGATGAATGGAAAACCACATTTAACTGCCCTCTGGGTAGCTATCAGTTTCAAGTGATGCCATTTGGGTTGCAGGGAGCACCGGCAGTATTTATGCAGTTAATAAACGAAGTCTTGCATGAACACCTTTACAAAGGGGTGCTGGTGTACTTGGATTACATTCTAATTTATACCGAGACCATGGAAGAGCATATAAAGCTGGTGAGAGCAATGCTTGAGAAGTTACGGAAAGCCCAACTGTATGTGAAGCTATCTAAATGCGACTTCCACAAGAACAGCCTGGACTACCTGGGGTATTGCATCTCCAAAGATGGGGTAGAAATGGACCCAGGAAAGGTGAGGGCAATTCTGGAATGGGA
Organism: Azemiops feae; assembly: GCA_023970755.1. Classification (NCBI taxonomy): domain Eukaryota; kingdom Metazoa; phylum Chordata; class Lepidosauria; order Squamata; family Viperidae; genus Azemiops; species Azemiops feae. The sequence goes on from JALGBA010001300.1 coordinate 6,943, forward strand.
GGCCCCTCGAACCAGGAGACAGTTACAGAGCTTCCTGGGGTTCGCAAACTTTTACCGGCAGTTCATCCCCACATTTGCCCAGATAGCCCTGCCCATCACCAACTTGCTCAAGACGGGAGGAGGGGTGAAGCCTAAACTGAATCAACTGCTAAACTGGTCCATTGAATGCCAAGCGGCTTTCAAGAAGCTAAAGTGGCTCTTTGCTGCAGAGCCAGTTTTGAAGCACTGAAACCCAGATGAGCCTTTTGTAATCCAGGCAGATGCCAGCAATGTGGCAATAGGAGCAGTTTTGCTCCAGAGAAACAAAAGGGGGGAGCTGCAACCCTGTGCCTACATGTCTTGCAAGTTATCTGATGCTGAGAGATGTTGGGCCATTTGGGAGAAAGAGGCTGTCCGATGGGCTCTACTGACCTGGAGGCAGTTTTTGGAGGGCAATAAGATTCCTTTTGAGGTGTGGACAGACCATAAGAATCTGGAGGTGTTAAGGACCCCAAGGAAGCTGTCCCCTAAGCAGGTCCAATGGGCTCAGTATTTTAACTGCTTCAAATTCACCCTTCGCTACTTGCCGAGGGGAAATAACTTTCTAGCAGATGCCCTCTCTCGCATGCCCCAGTACAAAAGTGCCCAAGAGGAAGTAGTTAACTCCATCATCCTAGGTAGGCAGCTTGCAGCGCCAGCACTTATGAGGCAGCAGAGAACAGCCTCTCTGCAACCGGTGGGAGAGTCATTGATGCAACCATTAAAAGATGCCTTGGGGGTGTAGATGAATGGTTCCAGAAACATAAAGATGACCTGATGTCAAAGGAGGGCTTAGCATGGAAGGAAGTAAATTGTACATCCCAGCCAGCCAGAGAACCTTGGTCCTGCAGAGGAGTCATGATGCAAAACCCGCAGGGCATTTTGGATTTGTGAAAACCCTTCATTTGGTAAAAAGACAATTTTGGTGGCCAAAAATGAAAAAAGACATAGAAGCCTATGTGGCTAGTTGCTCCGTGTGTGCCTACATGAAGTGCCTACATGGGAAGCCTCCAGGCTTGCTACAGTCGGTAGCCAACCCAGCTAAGCTGTGGGAAGAGATATCCATGGACTTTATCGTGGAGTTGCCTGAGAGTGCTGGGAGCACAGTAATCTGGACTGTCATTGACTTGTTTTCAAAGCAAGCACACTTTGTGGCATGTCCAAAGATTCCTTCAGCCCGGACCCTAGCCAAGAAGTTTGTGCAACACATTTACCGACTACATGGGATCCCGAAGCGTATTATCTCAGACCAGACCCACACAATTCACTGCAAACTTTTGGTGGGAATTCTTGAAAATGATAGGCTCCTCCCAGGGGCTTAGCTCTGCCTATCATCCAAGTACTAATGGGGCCGCTGAACACGCCAACCCACTAGTAGAGCAATACCTGTGCTGCTATGTAAATTATCAGCAAACTAATTGGGTCGAACTCCTGCCTTTCGCAGAGGTGGTGTATAACAACTCGGTGCACAGCAGCACAGGTTTTACCCCCTTCAAAGTGGCCACAGGGACCAAGTTCATGCCCATGCCAGAGCTCCCGTAGGAAGCCCCATCTTCAGGGTCATTAGCTGATTGGATGAATATGTTAAAAGCCAAGTAGCCCACTGTGCGTGAGGCACTGAATAAGGCTAGGGAAAGTCAAAAGAGGCAAGCAGATTGTAAGAGAGCCACCCAGTGAGAGTTTAAAGTGGGGGATAAGGTGTATTTGTCCACCAAGTACCTAAACCTGAGGCAACCTTGCAAAAAATTAGGTCCCAAATACATAGGGCCTTTCCACATCATCCAGATTGTAAATCTGGTGACGGTGGAGCTGAAGTTGCCGAGAAGCCTCAGGCGAGTTCATCCGGTATTTCATTTCAGCCTTTTAAAACCTTTTCGGGGATCTAATTTGAGGCCAGTCAAAGAACCACCTCCTTCTCCCATCTTGGTAAAAGGAGAGGAGCACTACGAGATCAAAAAGATTCTAGAATCTAGATATTATAAGGGAAAATTACTGTATCTACCGTGTTTCCCCGAAAATAAGACCGGGTCTTATTTTATTTTATTTTATTTTATTTTGCCTCCAAAAGAAGCACCAGGTCTTATTTTAGGGGGATTTCTTACCTCCGGCTCTGACAGCCCTGCCCAGCAGGTCCACTTCTTCTGCGGCCGAAGGAGCAGCTTCATTCTGCAGCTGCATCCCGGCCTGCATTTTTCAGTCAGGCCTTTCTGGATAGCCTATGCAGCTGAGTACTGAGCTATGGATTCAATCCATAGCTCGGTCCTCGGCTGCAGAGGTCTTGCAGAACCGAGCTATGGATTGAATCCATAGCTCAGTTCTTGGCTGCAGAGGCCTTCTGGAAAAGCCTGTGACTGAGAAATGCAGGCCTGGCTGCAAAAAATGCCGTAGAAGAAGTGGGCCGGCGAGGAGAGGCCTGGCTGCAAGGTAAATGGGTGCGGGGCGTGTGGGGCAGCTCCACACGCCCACCCCCACCCTAGCTTGATTTTTAGGTGTGTACCTCGCACCAAAACTAGGGCTTATTTTTGGGGTAGGGCTTACTTTCGGGGAAACACGGGAGTACTGTGGAAAGGATACCCGTTAGCAGACGCTGAGTAGGTGGCTACCCCGATGTTAGGGCAGTGAGGTTTGTTAAGAAATTTCACATCAGGTATCCTCAACAGCCCCATTAAGGAAGATGGCAGTAATTGAGCAGTACATAATAATGTGTGTATATGTATATTATTGTTCCATGTCTGCCTTTCTTTCCAGGGGGGTCAGCATGTCAACACTGATTTGCCTTTCACCAAGATTTTCTCTTTTGCTCATATCTTGACAATGGTATGCAAGGGGGAGGAATGGTAGCTAAGCAACCGGGAGCCCAAGGCCAGCTCTCGAAGGAGAAATGGACTGTTTCCATAACAAGAAGTATTACTATTGGACAATGTGAACACCCGGTGGGTGGGGGTGAGGGAGTCTATCATTTAACTAAGCAAGTTTCTGAGCAGCAAACCCAGAGCTGGTTTCACTTTCTTCTGTGCCAATGTGATTTTTTCAGTAAAATATTATACTCTTGGTAAAATCATGTCCCAGGAGTTTCTTTTTCTGGAAATGCCTACTGGACAGTTGACACAGGTGGGAGGGTGGCTGCTGCCGGACACCTTTGGCCCCTGTGCACAAGAGGCGGCAAGCACGCAGCCGTAGCCCGCTGCCATCACTGGGCCGGCCCTCTAAGCAGCAGGCACAGCAGCGGCACCGGCAGCAGGCAGAGGCGGGGGGAGGCACGTGATGCAGACCGCCCTACAAGCCTACTCCGTCCCACCGTCTGTTTTTGCTTGCAGTTGGACAGCAGGTCACCGCTGGTCATCTTCTCCTCGCCCCTCTCAGGTCTTTCCCTTGGCCCGCGCATGGAACATGTTCCTCTCATGCACCCAATGCACCTCGGCCCCACCGCGTTCCACGTGTGGACCAAGGGCAAGACCTTCAAGGGGGTCAAGGAGAAGATGACCAACAGCAAACTGCTCTCCAACCGCAAGCAGAAACAGACAGTGGGATGGAGTAGGCATGTCCAGCGGTCCGCATCATGTGCCTCCCCCCGCCTCTGCCTGCTGCTGGTTTCCGCCGCCATGCCTGCTGCTTAGAGGACCAGCCCAGTGATGGCAGCGGGCTGCATTGCCAGGCTGCTGCTGCTGCCGGACACTGATGGTCCCTTCGTGCTCACCACCTCCCGTGCACATGCCTGGGGGGCTGCCTGGCCAGGCTGGGTGGGCCCAGGGATGGGGCAGTGGGGGCCATTCCCTCGCCATCTCCGGGACGGCCCCACGGGCCAAATATGGGCCAATTGCAGGCCGGATTCGGCCTGCAGACCTTGTGTTTGACGTGTCTGACTTAGAGCAAAAGCTCTGCTTCCACAGTCTCTGAAGCTGTTTGTGTAGGGATGAAAGATAAGAAGACAAGCCTGCATCCCCCTTTTCTAAGCTGAGAGAATGTGGGTCCAAAGCTTTTACAGTATCTGGTGACCTGCCACAAAAGTAGCTCAAAGGGGGAGATCCTGTCAGGGTTGGGTTCTCAGGTGAAATAGGACAATGGGCAGAACCTGGTGCATGCTACAATGGAGGACAGCTAGGGCTGAAGGCAGCTGATTGGCTTGCTGTAGTTCGGAGACTAGGGTTGCATGGGCAATGGGGTGCCCTGCTGAGGTTAGGAATCCTCATTTTTTCCACAGGGCCACGGTAGCATGGCATATGCTGAAAGCGTACCTGGAGTCTGTGTAAACATTAGCTGGTTGATTCTCCTCAGCCTTGCATGCCTGATTTAGAGTCACAAGTTCAGCTGCCTGAGTGCTGTGTGAAGGAGGCAGTGGTGAAGCCCAGATGACTTTGTAGAGAGAGACGATGGCAGCACCCGAGAATCATGTTCCCTCATGAAGGTAAGATGACCCGTTGATTCTTGGGGCAAGGAAATTCATGATAAGTCCATTTTTAATATCTGCAAGAAAAGGGTGGGTGCTGTGATATAGCCTTGGGGTAGCCAGGTCCATGTGTATTGTTGGTCTTCCCAAGTGAAGGCGAAAAGGTACTGGGAGGCGGGGTCCAGTGGAATGCTGAAAAAGGCTGTCAAAGGTCTATCATTGTGAAGTAAGCAGCTGAGGCTGGGATTTCAGTGATGATGGTGGCTGGATTGGGCACCACCGTGGCCTGGGGTATGACGTAAGAGTTCACAAAGCACAGGTCATGAACAAAGCAATATATGGGATTTTCCTCTAGGTCAGTTTGAGGCTTCCAAACCAGAAAGATCAAAGTGTTGCATGGGGAGGTACATTTCTGAAGGACCCCTTGCACCATTTATGCCTTAATAAGTTTCCTTATAGGCTCAATTGCTTCAGCTGGGATCTTATACTGTGGTATGCATGGGGGTGGCCCTGCCTTAACCCATATTTTAACTGGTGTGGCACCTTTCAGGAACCCCACTTCATTGGAATCCCAGCCCCATAGGGAGGGTGGCAACTCTTTTAAATCCGGGTGGAGTGTGTTTTCTCCAGAAGGGAGGAGGGTGGCCAGGTAATGCATGTGCCTAATGGGGATATCTAGTGTCAGCCCATCAGGTGAACACTTTACAGTAGCCCCAGGTTTGCACAAGAGGTCTCTGCCCATCAAGGATAATGAGGATTGTGGGCAAACAATAAAGGAGTGGTCCAGAGACAGGGTGTCAAGCTAAGAACCCAGCTACCTTTAAGACCACTGCGTGCCTTTAGCTTGCCTACAGAGTCGGGAGGGGGGATGGAGAAACAGAGTGGAATCCACAGGTGGCTTATCATCGTGAGAGAGCAGAGAAGTGAAAGGTCTGTTTTGGCAAACAGAGAATGCTTCTCATAACAAACAGTTGTGTTTTGATTGGACATTGTGACCTGTCCGGTCAGAGGAGAGTGGAGGAGAATGATTCATTTAATTAACCACTTCCCGCCTTTTCATTAGAGCCAGCTTTCGCTTTCTAACTTGCCGCTATGATTCAACCCATTAAAGACAACATTAGAGGACTTTTCGACTCCGGTGTGTTTCTTGGTGGGGATTTCAGGCGGATGTTGACACTAAGCTGGGTCTCTTAAACTAACAACATAGAAAGGGGTCCTGAGCCCCTGTCCCTCTCTGATAATTATTGGAGGGGTGGTGAAGACTCAGGAGATGATGTTTGGGTCACATTCGGGATCGACCAGCAGAACCCCAGGGAAGTCAGGATCAGCTGGGGGGACCCCGTCTGCGGCAATTTTGCTGGGGGGAGCCCTGCTGGAGCAACGGGGGTACCATGACCCCTCCTCCTGCAACTCGACCCAAGGAACGGGTTGAACGGACAAAGTCGACCTCGGAATGGACGTGGGGAGCAACTGCGTTCAACCGGCCTGAGATGGAGAAATGGAGGGAGGAGGTGCGGAGAGCTGTGGAAGCTGAATTCCGGTCACATTGCCCTCAACCTGAGTGGGAAGAAGGAGTGGACTGGTGGAAGCCGAGGGCTGCCGATGTGAGGGGGCAAGTGGACCAATACTTGCCCCGGTGTGGCAGTCAGTCGATGGAGGAACTGAGGCAGAAATTCAGCAGACTGGACATCAGGGGAAGAGAGCTGACCATACAGCCAGATTTGAGACCACAAGTGGGGATGTCTCCTAGCCTGACTTCGGCACCAGTATTTACTCCCCAGTATTCGATGGGCACTACTGTTGCAGCGATGACAGGAGTGGATCAGCCCACTGGATTGACCCTGCTGATGAGCCTCAGCCTGAATCGACCACTCTACAGCATGCCAGAGACTTCTGCTCCCTAACTGGGGGAAATTGGCCGGCTGTCAGAACCCATCTTATACTAGGGGGGAAATCTATTTTATTTATTTCTATTCCTTGCTAAGGGTTCTGCCATTCTCCTGAAGGGGAGGGGGGAGGATGCTTCGGGCTGTCTCTTTGTTTCTCTGTTTCGCTACAATGTATCTTTTCCGCTATTACTGCATACTGGCTCTTTGAACTGTCTCTCCCTTGATGTTACCTTGGGGTGAGAAAGGAATATGCCTCCGGCCATCTGGCTTATCTCTCACTAGGGAAGGGAAGGTGTGAAGACCCAACAACATCATCGCGAGCCTGGGAATGGCCTGTGTTATCAGCTCCTTTCCCACAGCAGACTTAACACCTGAGGATTGGCCCATTCAAACTGACCGGATGAACTATTGGGGTGGGGTTTGCTTGGGACTCTTTTAACCTATTGATCTGAGCGGGAAACCCTCAGATCCTGCCTATCATGCCTGCTATCAGCTTCTCCTAATAAAAGTTCCTTTTGGAAGAAACTGCTTCCACGAGTCCTACTTTCTTAGGATGGGGTTTTGAAGTGGGCCCTGACACCGGCAACTGCAACAGCCAGCAGCGGATCCTTATCTCGGGATGTTGGGGGGGGCACAGCCAAGACCCCAACCTGGGGCTCAAGTGGGGTGGCAAAGGTTTGATAGAGGGGGATTACAAGCTCCCCAGCCAGCACCGCCCCCCCAGCCACCTCAGATACCCCCATTGAGACCAACGTTCGATGGGAGCCCTGAGAAGTTAGCATTTTTCCTGAACCAGGTCTGGTCCCACCTTGATTGCCATGGGAATAATTACCCAGCTGAGGCAGCTTGAATGGATGTAATCGTGGCTAACCTCGAAGCCGAAGCGGCAGAGTGGGTGACCATCCTCTACAATGAGGAAGCCCCTGAACTAGCCACTCCAGATGCATTACTTGGGAGTCTTTGGACGCGCTTCGGAGACCCAGCACAGAACCAGCGAGTGGAGATTGAAGTCAGAAGACTCATTCAAGGGACCAGAGCAGTGATTTAGTACATCCATGAGTTTTGCATGGTCGCAGCGAGATTAAGGCACTGGCCGGAGCAGCTCCTGACTCAATTCTTTCAGGAAGGGCTGAGTCGGGATCTATTCCAACTGTGCCTGGCCAGGGGCATTTCAAATCAGCTTGACGACTGGTACTAGTTGCTCACAGCGGTGGAGGTCGATTTGACGCTGTGCAAGTATGGAGAGAGCACTGGACCCCGCCCCAAGAAGACCCAAGAGAGGCGACCCCTGGGGAGGAAGCCGCCAATGGCCGCTGTTGGTGCACCTCCAAGGCAACCAGAGCGTGCACCTATCCTGTCTTTCCATTGCAGTCAGGAAGGCCATCGTGCTGCGATGTGTCCAGCACCAGCCCCCCATGCAACTTTAGCCGCACCAGCCCCTGCGAAACCAAAAAAGCTGCCAAAAAAGGGGAAGGAGAAATCACGTGCAGCGATTGGAGTCATTGAGGACTCCCCTCCGGGCAGTGGAGGGGATCGAACTCCGACCGAAGAGGCGCCTCGAATGACACTGTATGACAGTGAGAGCGAGGGAGAAGATGACCCAATGGTGAGTGGACCTGTAAATCACCTTGAGGTCAAAGAACACATCAAAGCTCCCTGGCCAGGGGCAGAGGGAGTAGTGAAAGCCCTCATAGACTCAGGCTGTTCTCGCTGCCTGATAAACAAGACTGTAGTTTAAAAATTGGGGTTGCGAATAAGGAAGTTAAAGAAACCCTTTAGGTTTGAGCAGGTAGATGGCTCACTAATCGGCGGAGAGGCTGCCTCTCTCCTAACCAAACCAGTACAGCTAGAGATGGGGAGACACAGGGAAACCATCCGCTTTGTGGTCCCACCGAAGATGGCTGAAGAGATGATCCTAAGCTTAGCCTGGTTAGCAAAATGGGGCCCCAGAATTTATTGGGAGAGATCCCTAGAATGGATGGTCATGAGAAAGCGAGTCCAAGGTAAGCCCAGTAGACTACAAAGACCTCATGGAGGTGTTCAGTGAGGAGGAATGTGACATCCTCCCCCCCCCATCATCCCATAGACTGCGCAATTGAAATATTGAAATCTTGCCCGGGGAAAAACTACCCAAACTGAAAATGTACTCCATGACTTCAAAGGAGAAAGAAGGAGCTAACAGCCTATATTGATAAGAATTTGGCAAGGGGTTTCATCCAAGCTGCGAAATCAAGAGTTGCCGCCCCGGTACTATTTAAAGAAAAAAAAGATGGGTCTCTGAGACTGTGTGTGGATTTTCGTGGGATTAACAGAGTGTGCGTGGAAAATATGTACCCTCTACCCCTGATGAAGGATATGCTGGGTCACCTACCTAAGGGTAAGGTGTTTACCAAACTGGACTTAAGAGAGGCGTATTACCGAGTGAGGATTAAAGAAGGTGATGAATGGAAGACTACTTTCAACTGTCCCTTGGGGAGTTACCAGTTCAAGGTGATGCCATTTGGACTGCAAGGAGCCCCTGCAGTGTTCATGCAACTCATAAATGAGGTGCTGCATGAGCACCTCTGCAAAGGGGTTTTGGTGTACCTTGATGACATCCTTATTTACACTGAAACCATGGAAGAACATGTGAAACTAGTACGTCAGATATTGAAAAAACTATTAGATGCTAAACTGTATGTTAAGTTGTCGAAATGTGAGTTTCACAAATCCAAATTGGACTATTTAGGCTACCGTATCTCAAGTGATGGGATAGAAATGGACCCGGGGAAGGTGAACTCTATATTGGAGTGGCAAGCCCCTCAGACTCGGAAGCAATTACAAAGCTTCCTGGGGTTTTCAAATTTTTAATTTTTAGCCTGTTTTAAAACACCCGGATCCTGAGCAGCCTTTCATCATCCAGGCCGATGCCAGTGATGTGGCGGTGGGAGATGTGCTCCTCCAATGCAACAAGGAAGGAAACCTGCAGCCATGCGTGTACACGTCCCATAAGCTGAGCGAGATAGAGCGGAGATGGGCAGTGTGGGAGAAGGAGGCTTTTGCAGTACGATGGGCATTACTAACCTGGTGACAGTTCCTGGAAGGGGGCAACCACCCCTTCAAGGTATGGACTGATCATAAGCACTTGGAAGCCCTGAAAAACCCCTGTAAGCTTTCTCCTAAGCAAGTCAGGTGGGCGCAATACTTCAAAAGATTTAACTTTGAACTAAATTATACTCCGGGGGGGGGGGGGAACTTCCTAGCTGATGCCCTATCCCACATGCCTCAATACAAGAGCTCAACGCAGGAGGTGGTGAGCTCTGTCATCCCTGAAAAACAGCTAGCAGCACAGGCAACAACCAGGCAGCAGAAGAAACAAGGGAGCTTAAGCCCCACTGACAGGTTTACCTAGCAGCTGAAGCAGGAACTACAGGCTGACGCATGGTTCAAAGCACACCAGGCAGAGTTAACTATGAGAGATGAATTGGCGTGGAAGGGGGGCAAATTGTATGTCCCCGCCACCTTCGATTGCAGGTCCTGCAACGGGGTCACGACGCCAAGCAAGCAGGCTACTTTGGATTCCTGAAGACCCTACACTTTATAAATCGTCAATTGTGGTTGAAAAAGATGAAGAAAGACATTGAGGACTATGTAGGGAGTTGTGCGACATGTGCAGCTAGTAAGAGGTTGCCAGGGAAAAGTCCAGGACTACTACAAAAGGTGGCTGACCCATCAAAACTGTGGGAGGAGATAGCCATGGATTTTATTGTGGAGCTGCCCGAGAGTGGGGGGAATACCGTAATTTGGATGATGGTCGACCTGTTCTCCAAGCAAGCTCATTTCATCACTTGTACTGGACTTCCTTCAGCTCAGAAACTGGCAAAGTTGTTCTTACAACACATCTACTGATTGCATGGGGCACCCAAGGGGATAATTTCAGACCAGGGTGTTCAGTTCACTGCTAAGTTCTGGAGGGAGTTTGTAAGACTAATAGGGTCTTCCCAGGGTTTCTCCTCAGCTTTTCATCTGAGTACTAATGGATTGGCAGAATGATCTAATGCAATAGTAGAACAATACCTGTGTTGATATATTAATTATCAGCAAACGAATTGGGCAGAACTACTGACATTTGCAGAAGTGACGTACAACAACGCAGTACTCAGTAGCACTGGATTTACTCCATTCAAGTTGGCTACTGGAGTGGAGTTCATGCCAATGCCCGAATGCCCCCAGGAAGCCCACTCTTTGAGCACCCTGAGCGACTGGGTGAATTCATTCCAGCAAGCTTGGAATGACACGAAGAAAGCCCTAGCCAAGGGAGATGAGATTCAGAAAAAACAAGCAGAGAAGAAATGAGCCATGCAGGAGACATTCCGGGTGGGAGACAAAGTATATTTATCTACAAAGCATCTAAACCTTAAACAAAGTTGCAAGAAGTTAGGACCGAAGTACATAGGTCCCTTCCCCATAGTGAAAGTGATAAACCCAGTAACGGTGGAACTGAAACTAACTAAGTGGTTGGGGAAAGTACATCCTGTATTTCATTGCAGTTTGTTAAAACCCTACTGTATAAAGAATCCACGTTTCAGCAGGTTGGGACAGCAGTTCCCGCCCCAATAGTGAAAGGGGGGGAAACGCATTATGAGGTTAAGCAGATTCTTGATTCTAGGATGCATAGAGGGAAACTGCAGTATTTAATTCAATGGAAGGGGTATCCCATGTCAGAATCCAGATGGGTGATGGCACAACATGTACATGCAGATCGTTTAGTAAAACAGTTTCATGCTAGATACCCCCCAAAGACCGGGTCTGAATGAAGGAGAAAATAACAGGCTTTGATTAATATGTTTTATTTTCCAGGTTACCTTTCCCCCTTAAGGAGGGCAACCTGTCAAGCTATGAACCCAGCTACCTTTAAGACTGCTGCGTGCCTTTAGCTTGCCTTCAGAGCGGGGAGGGGGGATGGAGAAACAGAGTGGAATCCACAGGTGGCTTATCGTGAGAGTGCAGAGAAGTGAAAGGTCTGTTTTAGCAAACAGAGAATGTTTCTCATAACAAACAGTTGTGTTTCGATTGGACATTGTGACCTGTCCGGTCAGAGGAGAGTGGAGGAGAATGATTCATTTAATTAACCGCTTCCCGCCTTTTCATTAGAGCCAGTTTTCGCTTTCTAACTTGCCACTGTGATTCAACCCATTAAAGACATTAGAGGACATTTCGACTCTGGTGTGTTTCTTGGTGGGGATTTCAGGCAGAGGTTGACACTGGGGTCCTATTTCTACTCTCAGGACCGTATTGGTTGGAAACATGCGGAAGAGGCCTTCATCCTGCAGTGAATAGACCAGGGGTAGGCAACCCAAAACACTCAAAGAGCCACTTGGACCCGTTTCCCAATGAAAACAAAACACTGGGAGCCGCAAAACCCTTTTGATATCTAAAATGAAGATAACACTGCATATATCCTTTTTTACCTTTATTTACCTTTATTACCTTTTTACCTTTACCTCTCCCTTTCTCTCTCTCTTTCTCTCTTTCTCTCTCCCTCTCCCTCTCTCTCTCTCTTTCCTCTCTCTCTTTCTCTCTTTCTCTCTTTCCTCTCTTTCTCTCTTTCCTCTCTCTCTCTTTCTCTTTCTCTCTCTTTCCTCTCCCTCTCTCTTTCCTCTCTCTCTCCCTCTCCCTCTCTCTTTCTCTCTTTCCCCTCTCTCTCTTTCTCTTTCCTCTCCCTCTCTCTCTCCCTCTCCTCTCTCTCTCTCTTTCCTCTCCCTCTTTCCTCTCCCTCTCTCTTTCTCTCTTTCCTCTCTCTCTCACTCTCTTTCTCTCTTTCCTCTCTCTCTTCCTCTCCCTCTCTCTTTCTCTCTTTCCCCTCTCTCTCTTTCCTCTCCCTCTCTCTCTCTCTCTCTCCAGGTGAGGAGAGAGAGAGAGAGAACGAAAGGCAGATGGCGCCGAAGGGGCGGGGAGGCAGAAGGAGCTGAAAGGCGCCCGGGGCACCACGGATCGGCTCGGGGAGACACGTGGCCAGCTCGGCTGCCCAGGCAGCGGCCCGGGGACGGCCCAGGGAGCGATGCCCCTGCCGGCTGCCGCCCCAGCCGGGACTGCCGCCCGGGGGGCAGCAGGAGGAAGAAGGAGAGGAGGAGGGCGAGGAAGCTGCCACCGCCCCAGCCAGGACTCCGCGCTGCCCGGGCTCGCCCTCTGTCCATGAGATGTAGCCGCGGCGGGCTGCTGGGGGGGACTGGTGCCGCGCGGCCTGCTGGCCCTGGCCGCGATGCTGCGGCTGCTCTGCCTGACCGGCCCCTGCTAGCCCCTCCGCCTGGTACAGGTAAGCCGGGGGGGCACGCCACCTGCCCCGCGGCCGCTTCGCGGCGGCGCTCCACGGAGTCGGAGCCCCCTCCCTCCCCCCCGCCACCTACCCTCCGTCTCCGGCTCTGCTGCTGGTTGGCCAACGGTCGCACCGGCTGGGGATCACAGGGGCTGCTCTCTCTCGGGGCCGCAGCTTGCAGAAGGGCTGGCCCGCTCAGCAGAGGCTCCGGTGGGCCGCTTCTAGCGGGGATCCCGGGGCTTCCCCGCGCGGCTCCTCGGCCAAGTGGATCTCGAATGGGGCCAGCCCAGGAAAGGGACTTCCTGGCCGCGCTTCTCCCAGGGGGCGCGGCACCCGGGCGCAGGGCCAATCAGGAGCCTCGCGAGGGGGCAAGTCCGCATGAGAGAGAGAGAGAGAGAGAGAGAGAGAGAGAGAGAGAAGGGAAGCACAAATGCCTCTCTGTGTCTCTGTCTCTCTCTCTCTGCAAATGGTTGAGGAGGCTCAGAGCCGCATATATATATATATATATATATATATATATATATATATATATATATATATATATATATATATATATATATATATATATACCTAATTGCGTTAAAAATGCAAATCCTGGGTATACACATATTAGCAAAAAAAATAAAAAATTCGAACACCAGGATAAGAATATAAACAAAACTGTTTAATTTACAAAACTACTTAGCTTTCGTCGGCCAAACTGCCGACATCGTCAGAGTATAAAACCAAGGATCCGGGAGTTCTCTTATGTAGCCGGCTGCCTCTGTGCCCTGTTCTTCGATCGGGTCATTGGTCCGCTCATTTCAACCGGTCGTATTGTTCTTAAAGGACCCGCACCAGTCAATGTGTGGGAGGCTTCCGGGGCTGCTCTCCCACTCGCAGTCACTGTTATTCCCCTGGCGCGCGTACGAGCACCCAGGGGTTGGCTATTCAGTCGCTCTCGCTTATCCCTCCCCACCCCTCTCGTCACCGGCCAAACCTGTGCATCCGTCATAGAATTGCCTGCGGAGCATGCTTCCAACGCCGTTCTCCCGCTCGCAAGCCCAGGGGAGCTTGTTTATATTCTTATCTTGGTGTTCAAATTTTTTTGTTGTTTTTGCTAATATGTGTATACCCAGGATTCGCATTTTAACACAATTAGGGAGATATATATATACTGTATGTGTATATATATATATATATATATATATATATGTAGGTCTTTGGTAATTCGGGTTTTCTCCCGTGTAAAATTGAAAGTGTCTTGGCAACGTTTCGACGAAGTCCCATTCGTCATCTTCAGGCTGGTGTCTTCGGCTTCGTGCTTCTAGGAGTAATGTGTGATCGCAGCTGTTTCTTCCTTTTAACTGCCAGTGGAGGTATGAACTGATTGGATGGGAGCTTGGCTGTGTTCTGATTGGGTGGAGGTGTGTTCTGATTGATTAGGGGCTTGGCTGTGCTCTGATTGGATGGGGGGTTGGCTGTGCTCTGATTGGATGGGCAGTTGGCTGTGCTCTGATTGGATGGGGGCCCTGTTGTGCTAGGATTAGTCTGAGTTGCAGGGGAATTTGAGATGGAGAGCTGCATTGCTGTAGTTTGGCTTCGCGTTCGTGGTCGTGCCACATCTTCTAGGTGGGTGTCAGTTTGCTTCACGTATGGAATGGAGGGGTTTAAAATGGCCAATGATGCAGCTGTGGTCTGGTTTCTGGTCCGCGGTCGTGCCTCATCATCGGTGCGGGTTTGAGTCTGCTTTTTGCGTGGATGTGTGGTGGTGACATCATGTGTGGTCTTCGTGAGTGTGGGTCCAGTGTCGCTCCTTGTGCTAGGGATTCGTCTGTCAATAAGGCTGGGTTTCCAAATGGCTGGTAGGCGGGAGGTATCATCTCGTTTATTCATGCTGTGTGGGCGTTTTTCTATCTCGATGGCTTCTCTGATTATTCTGTTGTTAAAGTGTTCAGTTTTGGCGATAGTTCTGGTATTTTTAAAGTCAGTTTTATGTCCTGTGGCTTTAAGGTGTTGGACCAGGGAAGAGGTTGGTTCCTCTTTTCTGACTGAGTTCTTGTGTTCTTCAATGCGTGCACTTATTCTTCTGTTGGTTTGTCCGATGTATGTGGTGGGGCAGGCGGTGCATGGGATTTCATATACTCCTTGATTTTCTAACTCAATTTTGTCTTTGGGGTTTCTTAGGATGGTGGATATTTTTCGGTTTTTGCATAATAAAGCTAGAAACACGGATCACTGAGACTAAAAATTTATTAAAACCGAGCTTTCGTCAGCACCTGCTGACGTCGTCAGAGTGTAAGCCAGGAATGGGAGGCATGTTCTTATAGTCTCTGTGAAGCCAACAGTTTAGCTAATGAGCGTGTTACGGGTCTATTCGGCTCCCGCCCTCCCGCAATCAATTGCATCGATCCTTTCTCCGTCAGGCTGGCTGACGTCGGTTTAAGTATTGGCGCTCCGCCTCTCTCCACTCGCTCCGCCTGACGCATGCTCAGAGGCTTTTCATCTTCCCTCTGAGGGGGCTGCCAAACTCCCCATTGAGGCAGGGCCCCCGGGCTGGGTTTCCCTCTCTCTGCTGGGCTGGAGGCCCTGGCAAGGGGTTCCAGGGGTCGGAAAACTGGTTGATCTGCGAGGGAAGGGCTGGGGGCCTCTCTCAGCAGGGACTGTTCCGCACCCCTTACTTCTAATGCTTCAAATCTCTCTGCTAAATTCTCCACAGACTCACTATGAGTTGTAAATTGACATCTCCACTCACCCGAGTCTTCAGCTGCCGAAGGCTTGGCAGTTTTCCACTGGCGTGGGGGATGTAATCTGTGAAGATCTCTTTGTTGTGGCTCTAACTCATTCATCTTGGAAGTCTTTGAAAAGGTGGAAGCTGTTACGAAATCTCCGGATTCCACACTTGTCTTGTCCCAGTCTGAAGACCCAATCAGCTCTTTTAATCTTTTTGGCTTTGCTCCCAGCTGGGGGACTTGTGAGGGTTCTCTCTCAACAGGTTCGCATGCTGCGGCTCCCATCTCTGAGGGACTTACAGCTGTAGGAAAGCTAGTCTCTGGTAATTCCTCTCCTTCCATGATGTTCCCTTCATTCGTCAGTCTACTCCTTTATTTTTGGAGTAGTGACTAGGAATTCAGATCCCTAAACGTCTAAAAATTTTGTTGGTTTTTGGCTTGATGTAAGGTTCCGAAGGGAAGATGCGAATTCAAGGAAATCTGAGACATTTTTGCCCAGAAAACTCTTTATTTATGCAACATTACTTCAGTACGAATAAAGTGAAGCCCAAAACTAAACCCTCCTACTTCTTCCCACAGTGTCTAAGCATTTTCTCCTCCCTCATGTGACAAGTCATAAATCACATTCCCCAATTAGTTTAAAGTGTGAGCTTTCCCTCCCGCCATACTATCTATCTTCTCACATTTCTTCCTTTGAAGACGCTCTGCTGAAATATTGTTATGGCTAAATAGTTCTCAGCACATTCTTTCACTCCCTCCCCCCATACTATCTAATAGTGGCTCTTAAAGTAATACACAGGTTAAATAGTGAATGTCTGCATCCATATATATTGTCAAGCATAACATTCGATGTTAGCAGCCTTGACACATTGCAGTTAATTTGGTAGACCACTGCTGACATTTTGCCTGCGGATAGGGGTTCTTTGGGGTGCATTATTCGTGTGCGAAGGGTCTGGTTGGGTCTGTGCGCCACTCTGATGTTGTGTGCTGATAATATTTGTGCCGCTGTTTCCGAAACACTGTGGATGTAGGGGAGTGTGGCCAAGTGGTGGTAGTTGTTCTGTGATACTCGTCGTGGGTGGCAACGTCGGATAAAATCAATGGGATATCCGTTTTGTATGCATACTTGATAAAGGTATGCATACTCCTTGGATTTTTCTGTTGCTGTGCTACAATGTGTATTAATTCTGTTGAAGAGTGTGCGTATGCAGCTAATTTTGTGGGCAGTGGAGTGGTTGCTGTCGTTATGGAGTATTCTGTCGGTGTGCGTGGCTTTGCAATAAACGCTGGTGGTGAGCGTGCCATTATGCTCATGACGAATCAGTATGTCTAGGAAGGGTATTCTCAGGACTATTTTCGCATTTTCAGGACTATTATATATATATATATATATATATATATATATATATATATATATATATATATATATATAATTTTATGCATGTTATATTAATATGCATATTATATTATATATAACTTATGCTTATATTATATATAATTTTATGCATATAAGTTATACTAATATGGGAGAAGATGGCAAGGAAGTGACAGGCAGCAGGGGGAAACTGGAACTGCTTAATTCATTCTTTGCATCTGTCTTCATGGAAAAGGAAAAAATAGCCCAACCTATCACAAACAGTACTGCAAAAGACAGACTAGGAACACAAGTCAAAATAGGCAAGAAAATGGTAAGACAAAACCTATCCTATCCACTCTAGACAAGTTCAAATCACCAGGTCCAGCTGGATTACATCCCAGGGTTCTGAAGGAACTAGCAGACATGATCTCAGAACCACTGAACCATATCTTTCAAAGATCCTGGAACACCGGGGAAATACCAGAGGACTGGTATCTCAAAAACCTGGCATTTTAACAGGGGTGTGTAGACTTTCTATATCCACTGTATAATGGCATTATTGCTCTGTCTCCTTCACTCTAACAGTCTCCCTGTAGGAAGGGTTTTCTGCTTTCTCATCTTACAATCTCAGACCTAAGATAACACCAATCACAAGTCTTCCTTGGGAGGTGGGCGTGCTGGGTGGGCGTGGCTGGATGGTTGCAGCTGGGTCGGTGCGACTAGGTGGGCATGCTGGGTGGGCATGGCCAGCTCAGCACGGCCGGCTCGACACCACTCACTTGGCACGGCTGACTCGGCACAGCTAGGTGGGCATGGCTAGGTGGGCGTGGCTGACTCAGCGTAGCCAGCTCGGCCCCGCTGACTCAGCGCGGCTGGGTCGGCGCAGAACAAGTTGCACCAGCTAACTCGATGTGGGGAACAACGTGGTGCCCCACAGATCTCTGGAGAGAAGGAGGAGGTGGCGTGGGAGTTGCACAGGGGAGGCTAGCCAGTCAAAGCAGGAACCAGAGGTCTACACAAAGCAGGTCCAGCAGCTCAGAGAAATGAGCTTGCTAATAAAGATAATAAATATATGTTTGCCATGAATGTTTCCAAAAAGAATGGGGTAGACTAACCTATGAGAGAAATTCTCTATTTCTGATAACAGAGAAGGAAATGTCATAGATGGGCAAATGAAATTAATCACATCAGGAAAGGGACTAGGGAAATTGTCAGGTTGGATCTGAAGGCTCTACAGTATGAAGTACTGTCTTGGCAGCCCACTGCAACAGAAAGCAAGATTCTCCCAGAGTTTCTTTTAACAGAATTTATTGAAGGGGAATGGAAAATTTTATAATTGGTTTTAGTTTAGTATATCTCAGAGACTGCTAAGATACAGATAATCCTTGGGTTACGACCATTCATTAAATGACTGTTCAGAGTTAAGATGGCACTGAACAACTTATGAATGGTCTGTAAAGTTGCAGCCATTGTAACATTCCCATGGTCATGTTATCATGATTCAGGCACTTGGGCACCAGCTCACAATTATGATGGTTGCACTGTTCTGTGCTATAATAATAATAATAATAATAATAATAATAATAATAATAATAATAATAATAATAATAATAATAATAATAATAATAATAATAATAATAATAATAATAATAATAGAGGTGGAAGGGACCTTGGAGGTCTTCTAGTCCAACCCCCTGCTCAGGCAGGAAACCCTATACCATTTCAGACAAATCGTTGTCCAATCTCTTCTTAAAAACTTCCAGTGTTGGAGCATTCACAGCTTCTGGAGACAGGTTGTTCCACTAATTAATTGTTCTGTCAGGAAATTTCTCCTTAGTTGTAGGTTGCTTCTCTCTTTGATTAGTTTCCATCCGTTGCTTCTTGTCCTGCCTTCAGGTGCTTTGGAGAATACCTTGACTCCCTCTTCTTTGTGGCAACCCCTGAGATATTGGAACACTGCTATCATGTCACCCCTAGTCCTTCTCTTCATTAAACTAGACATACCCAATTCCAGCAACCGTTCTTTATATGTTTTAGCCTCCAGTCCCCTAATCATCTTTGTTGCTCTTCTCTATACTCTTTCTAGAGTCTCAACATCTTTTTTACATCATGGTGACCAAAACTGGATGCAGTATTCCACGTGTGGCCTTACCAAGGCGTTATAAAGTGGTATTAACACTTCACGTGATGTTGATTCTATCCCTCTGTTAATGCAGCCTAGCACTGTGTTGGCTTTTTTGGCAGCTGCAACACACTGCTGGCTCATATTTAAGTGATTGTCCACTAGGACTCCAAGATCCCTCTCACAGTTACTACTATTGAGCAAGGTACCACCTACACTGTACCTGTGCATTTGGTTTTTCTTTCCTAAACGTAGAACCTTACTTTTTTCACCATTGAATTTCATTTTGTTAGATAGCGCCCAATGTTCAAGTCTGTCAAGATCCTTCTGTCTCTTAAGCCTATCTTCTGGAGTGTTGGCTATTCCTGCCAGCTTGGTGTCGTCTGCAAATTTGATGAGTTCCCCATCTATCCCCTCATCCAAATCATTGATGAAGATGTCGAAGAGCACTGGGCCCAGAACAGAGCCCTGGGGCACCCCACTACACACTTCCCTCCATGTAGATGCAGTTCCATTGAGGACCACACGCTGAGTATGGCCGGTCAGCCAGCTACGAATCCATCTGGTGGTGATGCTGTCTAACCCACATTTTTCTATCTTATCAAGTAGTAGGTTGTGGTCTACTTTATCAAATGCCTTACTGAAGTACAAGTAAATTATATCCACAGCATTCCTCTGGTCCACTAATTTTGTCACCTGGTCAAAGAATGCAATAAGATTTGTCTTATGGCTTTTGGTAATGACTTTGTTTGCCTCTAGGTGTTCGCTGATTCATTGCTTGATTATCTTTTCCAGAATCTTCCCAGGTATTGAGGTCAGGCTGATAGGTCTGTAGTTTCCTGGATCCATTTTTCCCCCTTTTTTGAAGATGGGAACTACATCAGCTCTTTTCCAGTCCTCTGGTAGTTCCCCTGTTCTCCAGGTTCTTTGAAAGATATACTGTAGTTCAGTGGTTCTGAGATCACATCTGCCAGTTCCTTCAGAACCTTGGGGTGTAATTGCTATTTGTGACCTTCTCTGATGGCTTCCCACAAGAGAAGTCAATGGAAAAGTTGGCAGGAGGTTGCAAGTTACTCCTGCCGCTTTATTACCTGTCCATCCCTGTGCTCCTTAGTGTCTGGCCCTAGCACCTGCCCACGCACCGTAGTGCCCATCCATGACACCCATCAACCCATAGCTCTGCCTATTTGCCTGGGACTCTACCTCATCCCATATTACTCCCCATACATGAGGTCCTCACTTAACAACCCACATGGTCCTGGGGTTACAATGACAACTGGGATTGCCATTGCTAAGCAATGCTTTCATGTGACATCATGGTTTATGACCACATCGCTTAGCAATGGACATTCTTGTCCTAATTGCCATTGTAACCTGAAGACTACCTGTAGAGACCTTTTTTTTTTAAAGTGAACTGATGAGGAGTCTGCTTTCTTAAACTTGATGTGAGGAATGTCTAGATGTGTGCTCTGTTTTGAAATATGAAAATAATGCTGGTGCTGTTTTAATGAATAGAATTACATAAGCTTTAGTAATTACTAAAAAAAGGTGATGCATTTGGTCAAAGACTGAAGCATTTCTTCTGAGGCATTTTTGAAATTTCTGCAACCCTACTATGAACGCAGATAGGATAATGGAATAAAGTGAAGAGAGTAAGGAACAATTCTGTTCCAAGACATATATGCTTGAATTACACCTAAAAATGAAGAATACTAAGGTGTCTAGGAATAGACAATAACTGTACTAAATCAAAATCCTATGAAGCAAACATGTAGTAATATTTTAAATACTCCAGAAAGAAACACAATTAACTGAATGGAATAAAAACTGGGTGTTATTTTGTGATAGCAATGCTGTGTTTCCCTGAAAGTAAGACCTACCCTGAAAATAAGCCCTAGCTTGATTTTTGGAGGTGGGCCTAATATAAGCCCTACCCCAAAAATAAGCCCTAGTTTTGGGGCAAGGCGCATGCCTAAAAATCAAGCTAGGGCGGGGGTGGAGGGGTGGAGCTTACCATTGCAGCCAGGCCTCCCATGGATCGACACTTGCCTCGCTAGAAGGAGCAGCTTCATTCTGCAGCTGAGAATGGAGCTTGACCTGCATTTTGCAGTCAGAGGCCTTTCTGGAAGGCCTGTGTAGCTGAGAACGGAGCTATGGATTAGCAGCTACAAAATAGGTCTTCAGCAGCCATCCTCTTTTTCTTTCGGAAAGGTTGGGGACCACTGCTTTAGAATATACAGAGACCCAGTGAATTTAAAACAACAGCAAAACTTTACTGGTTACTACATATTTGTTCGTACACACACACACACACTTACCCACTTCCTTCCCAACTAGGCTGGCAGGCACTAGCCAGAGGGAAGGAAGCTGCTGCCAAGTCTGGATCCAAAGGTGACTCAAACAGTGGGCAGACTTCAGGACCCCTTTTATCCCCCAAAGCCCTTGCTTTTTTGATTTACAAGACTACTCTTGCCTTGTTGATTTACAAGTCTCCTTGCTATTGATGGGACTTGGGGAGGGCTTTCCCATGTGCTCAGGGCCTTCTTTTGTCTGGTTCAGGTGACTTTTTTCCCCTTTGTTTCCTTAACAACTTGGTTCCTTCTTAACTACTGTGAGGCAGGAAAGTTGCTTTTAAGTTGGTCTGCACAGACTTGTGACTTGCATGCATAAAATCAAGTTTTAAACGTGTGAATTGTATGCCTTGACACAAGCACTTAGAATGTTGAAGAGACAAGAAGGTACTATATAAATATGAAAAGAGAGAAGGTTGATAGCTAGTAAAGGGAAAGAATTGTTAAAATGGGAAGTAGAAGAAAGTGGGAGGTGGATGTTGCAAGATGGGAGACGGATGTTGAATAAAGCAATAGCTAGGACACAGAAGCAGCCACTGAGGGGGGGCGCAAGGGATGGTTGATACTTTTCTAAAACAGGATGGTTGTATATATATTTTAGTTAAACAAATCTGTGATAAATATGATATGTAAACAAGTAAATAAAAAGCTCTGCGACATTTAGTGGTGAGCAGTGGTGGGATTCAAATACCTGAACAACCAGTTCTCTGAGTGGATGCAGGCCTGGGCGTCCAAGGCCTAGAACGGACTTCCAGAAGTGGCATCCATGCACTTCCGGTGGGCTGTTCTAGGCCTAGGAGGCCTCCTCCAGGCCTCCAAGGCCTAGAACGGACTTCAGGAAGTAGCATCCATGCACTTCTGGCGGGCCGTTCTAGGCCTGGGAGGCCTCCTCCAGCCGGTTCTCCGAACTCAAAAAAATTTAGCTACCGGTTCCATTGGAGTTTACAGTTTACAAGTTGCAGCCTGGTGATTGGGTCCTGATAAAAAGCTGGCATGAAGAAAAACTTACTCCAGCCTGGGATGGTCCCTACCAAGTCCTCCTAACAACTGAAAAAGCAGCTTGAACAAAAGAAAAAAGGTGGAACCAAAAGAGTGGAAAGTGATTCCTGGAGAAGACCCGCTGTGAATAAAAATTACCCAAAACTGATGTGGTCATTGTGAGATGAAGAAATAATAGCCTGGGTTTTGTTTGTGATTTTTCTCATTGCAGGAGTAGCAGCTTTCTGGCTTTTTCGATCTGAGTGGTGGCCTATGCTATACCATCAAAGGATTCCAGAAGAAGCTGTGGACCTCCGCATTCTACAAATGTCTACATAATGTGTTGGTTCTGTGATTGCAATTGTATTACTGAATGCTGTTGTTGTTACCATTGTTGTGATTGTGGACCAATCTGTCCCTGTGAAGAACCTTGTGATATAGTAATAGTGGAGGATTGGTTATAAATGTGTAGAGGTCTGACACCAAAAGAGACTCTTTTTTTAAAAAAATATGTTTTATTAATTTTTTAACATAATCACCTTAATATTTGGTAAATAGTGTGTTGTCTGGGTTTACATTTAAGAAACATTCACTAACAGTTGATTTCTATAATCTATAATCCATATAACTTTGCTTGATTTCCTCTTTCTCCCATAATGTTCTCTTTTACCAACCTTAAGTTAATACAATTCTTGTTGTTTTAATGAATGATGATTGAGTATAAAAGTTGTTCTAATATTTCTACAGATAATAATCACATCAATATAATATTCCTTTTCTATCTAGTCATTCTGGTTGTCTCATCATAGATCCTGTTTACAGTTCTTATTTACATTTGTTTTCCCCACAACGTTCAAAACATTCTTACTGGTTAAGATTTTCTCAAAGTTAATTACATTTAAATATTTAAGTCTATTTTTTTCTCATGTAAGCCAACCCAATACTTTTACCTTTCTTAAGGAATAAATAAGACTAAAAAAAGAAAAAAGAAGAATAAGAATAAAAATAAAAATAAAAATAAAAAGATAGTATGCTACTTAAAATCCCTATTTCCTATAAGCTAATACATATTTATTTCCAAAAAATGTTTGTTCTTTTTTACCATAATTAAAAATATATTTAATCTTTAAATATTCCATTTAATAAATCTAGTCCTCTAGTCTTTTAACTCTTATTCAAAACATTTTTAATCCATTGTAATTTTCTTAAAGTCAATCACCTTTAGATATCTAAAACATTTCCTTTATATAAGCCATTCCAACTCTTTTATATTACTCATATCAAGAAATAAAATTAAAAAAAAGAAGAAAAAGAAAGTACTATGTTACTTGAGGGGGTCTTCCCCCTTAAAGTCAAATTCACATCCAAAATTTTTCTATTTCTTTAACCATATTCGAACAGGTGTTTCTTTTTTAAATATTCTCTCTGATAGGCCCCATCGTCTATTTTCTTAATTTTCACTTTAGCCTTTTTCTTTTGCCCAGCATCTTTCTTAATCAATATGTTCTGCTGAGTCAAAGAATCTTTCCATATTCTTGTAGGTGTTACTGTAGATATAAAAGGTAAGTCAAGTACAATATCTTTGTGAGAGGCATTTGCCCATTCATTTTTGTTGAAAATCTTTTTCTTTCTTTTTCTTTCTGCTTCTCTTATCATTTTTTGTCTCTCGTGTTTTTCCTGGCATCTCTGCAGTCCATTTTGTCCAATCTTTTTTCTTATCCTCAAATTTGTTTCGTGGTGTTAAAGTATAAGTTGTCTTTTCCAAATCCTTTTTGTTAGGTTCCATCATTAAGTCTCTATCCTCAAATTTGTATTCAGTTGTCTGTTTTATCTGTTCCTTCTCTGTTGTTGTTTCCTGGGATTTTTTTTTTTGTAAAGTTAAATTGGAGATGAATTGGTTTACATTTTCAAAGTTATTTTGGATTTCTTTGTGGTTTGAAATCATTGTTATTTGAATTAGTTGCAACATATCATATGTCTCCTCTTGAAAAGTATTTATTTTTTCTTGATCGGTTCTTTCTATAAAGCTCTGATTTTCCATGATGACCAAGAATCCAAATTTTCTTTTCTCTGCAAATAGCTTTGGGGTCAGAGTTAAATAGATACTTGTAATCCAGAAAGTTCAAAAAAAAAATAATTTTTTGTTCCCTGAAGTTTGTAAGTCTCACTTTGTCTGCAGCCCAGATTGTTTTCTTTTTTGTCACAGCTGTTCTCTATTGTTAGAGCTTTGAAGGTCACAAGTAGAGATTAGTTTTTTCCAGATTTTGCCAAGTCCTGCATGAAAGCCATAGCTGTTGTAGTCTTCATCCACCACTAGATGTCAGCACTGGTTTATTTTTCAAATTTTCAAAATGAACAAATTGCCTTTAAAATGAGAATCTTAAACATTCAGTAACTTCAAACTTATCCAAATTTAGGTTTTATAGTCATTTCATTTCATTTCAATATGTTTTGGTCCTCCATAAAAGGTTTAATTCGCCGCTTCTGTTAGTAAAAGGGTGGGGCAAAAATCCCCCTCCTTCACTTTTGGAGGTTTTTTGCTTCTTGGGGTTTTTTTTTTCCTTCAGGAAAGTTGATAAGTAGGATAGAGAAAATCGATGTTCTTACCCAGATTCAAACGCGCTGTTTACAATCAGCTTAAAATAGTGCTTTTGACTTCAGTTGCTTGCAGCTTGGGCTAGACTCTGAAGTTAGGCTAGCCTTTCTCCTGTTGGTTTCTGGAAGGCTTCTCCTGGACCGATCGGGTCGACCGCCGTCTCTCCGAGGTCCCCGGGACTTCCTTCCTTCTTTGCCGCCTCTTCGGGGTGGCTTCTGGCCCATTTAGGGTCCCCTAACAGGAAGAAACTCAGCCAAAGGGCACGGAGTCCCGAACCCCTCGACTGCTGCGCTGCTGCACAGGACCAGAAGTCCTGACACCAAAAGAGACTCTTTATTCCACAAACCCAATTATAGGGGAAATTGAAATTGAGACAGCGGAAACACAACCTGACCTAAATTCAGTTATATTGGGAGATAGTGATATTCAAATTTCACCAGATATAGAATGGATGGATTTAATGTGCATGTTGAATATATGGGAACAATTTGTTTTATTTTATCCCTTTTAAATACAAGACAGGTTAATCAAACATATATTGGGACAATCATGGTAAGGGATGAGGTTTTGTACCAGGTTATATTTAGTACTGCCAATATAACATTTCAGATTGATGCTAGTAATGATAAATATGACACAAAACCATCAAGACCCTTGGGGTTTAAAAATGGAAACGTGCCCAGGATGGAGTAATGTATGGTGGATGACAAATGGTTGGTACTCTCATTGGACCCAAGATAAGAAAGAGAGAAAATATTTAGAAAAAATTGACAAAGGAGGGGAGAGTGATTAATAAAACCTTACATGGAATGAAAGAATTAATTGCTACAAAACATCAAGTAGATAAAGAACATTGGGAGGATCCTTGGAGTCCCTTTAATTTTTTAAATAATCTATTTCTAGATGTTAGAGATTGGGCTAAAATAGGGATTGCACTTTTATTACTAATTATAGTTATAGGAGTAATTTGTTGTTGCTGTTTGCAGTGTTTGTCTAGTATTATTTCAGTATGCAAAGAATATGTTCTTTTAAGAGGACAGCAGAAAATATTACATATGATGTTAAACAATGTCCAGGTAACTTATAAGAGGATATGGAAAGGGCAGAAATGATGTTACAAGAAAGGTATCAATGGGTGGAAAATTCCAAGTAGGGTAAAGAAGAAAAAGGGTTGATTGTGAGGTACACAATAAATGTACATGTTGTAATTTCCCATTTCTGCTTAAAGGAATAGGCATGTAGAGGCACTTAGCTAAGGTACTTTTAGGAAAGGAGATGTAGTAAGCTGGAGGAATAGAGAGGAACTATATACACTGACTTAAAGCATATTTTTAGAATAGTGCACACTATTGTAGAATAGCATATAGTTTATGAATAACATATTATTCAATTTATATGAGGTTTATGTTGTGTTTGGTGTTTGGTGAGGCATTGACGAGGCAGCAGGTGAAACAACTAACTCTTTATTCAAGATTAAACAGAAGCCTGGTTAACTACTGCTCCACCTCTATTTATACATTCAGCAATAGGCGGCAGCCAATAGGATTCAAGTATCCCTCCTACTTAAACATATTATAATGAGTCTGCAGACAGCAAGTCTGGCACTTAACTGACACAGTCTAAACATATTATAATGAGTCTGCAGACAGCAAGTCTGGCACTTAACTGACAGTCTTATGACCGTTTTTTCAACAATTCCAAGTAATTCACTTCAATACATTACACCCCTTCCCCCTAGTTCATAATGACAAATATTGAACATAGTCTTTTAAGTACAAAGGTGGCCTTTTTGCCCGTTCCGAACACCTCGGAACCGCTGTAGGACCCCGGTCTGTTAGCTCGCCTGCCAGGCTTGGTAGACCGGGGCTGTGGGACCCGTCCGCTACGGGTAGAATCGAGTCTCTGTGGCTGGTCTGTCCTGGTAGACCCGAGCCAGTGTCCATAGGTGGAACAGAGTCCAGCGGTCCAGAAAATGGAGCCGTCTGCTGGCATTGTTCAGTGTTTGAAGTCTCTGTGTTTGGGGCTGCCTCGCCATTCGCTGGAGCCCTGTCCCTTTGTCGGATAGTCTCACAATCGCTTGAAGACTCCAATGCACGACCGCAATCGTGCTGCCCCTGAATTTGACTGTCACTAGAGTCATGAGGTAGCGGCTGGTTCGCTAGCCTCCGCCTCAGTTGGTCGATGTGCCTGCGAAGCACACGACCGTCTTCCAGGACCACTTCGTAAGAAAGTGGCCCTGACACCTTACCAACCACAGCTACCACCCACAGTGCCTGTTGCCCGTAGTTCCGCGCCCAAACCGGGTCGCCAACTTGCAAGCGCCATGGTGCCTTTGGCTGTGTTGCTTGTGAGGCAACTCTGGCTGGATGCAGGCGATCCAGCTTTGTGATCAAGCGCCGGCCCCATCTTAATTCTGCTGGGCTTCTGCCCGTGGAAGTGCAGGGAGTTGTGCGTTGGCAGAGTAAGAAATCTGCCAGCCTGTGCTGCCAGTTGCCGGTTGCTATCCTCTTTAAGGATTCTTTAGTGGTTCGGACCATGCGCTCCGCTTGGCCGTTAGAGGCCGGGTGAAAAGGAGCCGAAGTGGCGTGCCTAATCATATTAGATGTCAACGCTGCTAATATTGGATATTATTGCTTTGACAAAATATGCAGAACTGTCTGGTATTTTTAGAGTTAATTTAGATGATGCTGGGAGGGGAGGAGAAAGATAAGGAATGCGCGGGATACAGAACGGAAGTGAATCTTTGCCCTTCGGGCTGATTGGAAAATGTGATTTATGACTGCAAAATAGGGGAGGGGAATAGCCTGGAATGTTATGTGCAAGGAAGGGAAATTCAGATCTTGGCATCCATCCATGCCATGCCGACACTCTGTTATACAAAATAAAGACTTTTTAGGATAAACAATGCCTGGAAGTTCTTTGAAGTGTTTCATTAGTCGGAACCATGACATCATGCCAAAATCTAAATCCTTTTCAACCAACCTGGGGTCCTGAACTCCAGCCGCTGTCTCTAGGCAAAGATTCAGGAGGAAAATCTATCATGGGAAAAGGGAGTTTGCTTGAAGACGATAACCCGGCAGCTGCTAATATCCCAGAGGGGGAAGCAACAGACAGCATGCTGTGGGAAGATGAACTTTGGCAGACAAACGGCTGGCAGGCAAATGCAGATCGGTGGAGAGCTATCAGATCGCCTGCCACTGAAGGTTTGGGTGAGTCACTGGAAAGATTTGAAAAGCTAGAGGTGAGAAGCAGAAATCAATTCCTGCAGAGAGGAGCCTGCAGCCCTTCCATTGCAGATCAGACAGCCTTCCAGACCCTGTCTTCCCCTGCCAGGGACTCCAGCCCTGAAGAGAGAGGGAATCCCAGTCTGAGGCCTCTGCAGCAATGGGGAGTTTGGCATCCCCCACAGGTAGATGGTCAGCAGCCTCTGAGCTTGCCACAGCTAATAGAGGCCTTGCAACAGCTTGGGGTGGTACAGAAGCCAGGAGACCAGCAGCTAGTGAGAGGACGACCACAACAAGGAGATTTGTCACCGCCCCTGAACGTACATCAACTGCTGAGGGGCCTACAGCAGCAGGGGGCGTGGCCCCAGCCCCTGAACATGCAGCCCCTGAACATGCAACCCCTGGGCATGCGGCAACTGGGGGTGCAGCAGCCACAGTGGGGGGCTCCACCTTTCAGAGCAACCTTCGATGGGGACCCAGAAAAGCTGATTTTCTTCCTCAATCAAGTGCGCTCTCATTTGAACCACTGGGCCTATCTCTACCCGGACCCAGGCGCCATGGTCAATGTGATTGCGTCCAGCCTAGAGGGAGAAGCATCCGAATGGCTGAACAATTTATATAATGAGCAAGCCCCCAAATTGGAGGACCCCCACCTCTTCCTCCTAGGGCTGAGAGAAAGATTTGAGGACCCATCCATAGGCCTCAAAGCAGGAGACCAAATCCACAAAATAAAACAAGCCGGCAGGCCTGCCCTGGAGTACATGCGAGCGTTTCGCAAGATAGCAGGTCGAATAGAGGGGTGGCCTGAGCAATCCCTAATCCATCTCTTCATTGAGGGATTAGACGACCACCTCTCTCAGGCCTGCATATATCGAGCAGTACCTAATCAGCTGCAAGAATGGTACCAGGCAGCAGTGAAGCTAGACGTTCAGCTTGCCAGCTATAAGAAGCCTCCCCCACCTGAATCCGAGCAGCAGCCAGAGCAACCCAAACAGCCATCACCCCCACGGAAACCTCCAACTACTGCGATGGCTGAAAGACCCAGGCCACCTGCAGGCCCGTCAATTAAGTGTTTCCGGTGCGGACAGGAGGGACATCGAGCAGCAAACTGTCCAGTCCCCTACCCCCAGCAACAGACCAGACCAGAACCAGCGGTGAGAAAGGAACCTGCCCAGCGGCTGACAAGAGAGAAATCCAACCGGATCAAACAGGAACCTGTTGCCCAGGTTACATTCCCCGCATAGGAGGACGCCGGGACTCCAGGTGGACCTGCCCCCACTCTAGCCTCCTTTGACAGCGACGACGAAGGAGAGAACGACCCGATGGTGAGTAGACACATCCCGCCTTTTTCATTGCCCACCAAACTTATAATCCCTAAGTCGGGGGCACAAATAGACTTAAACGTGCTAATCGATTCTGGATGCACCCGATGCATTATTAGCCTGCCATTTGCCATGAAAATGGGCATACGGGCAAAACAGCTCTCCAAACCTGTGAGGTTTGAGCAAGCCGATGGCTCCCTGATGGGAGGGACTCTAGTCACGCAATTAACTAAGCCCCTACGCCTAGAAACAGGTGAGCACTGGGACTTTATTCGCTTCCTTGTGGCCCAAAAAATGACTGAGGCTGTGATCCTAGGTTGGACAAATGGAAGCCATTTATCTGGTGGGAGAAAGGAATGAGAACTGTGAGACTACCTATAGGGCCTAAGCCTCCCACTGATTCAACCGACATTGCGGGACACTTTAGGCCACCCAATGAGCAAGCGCACATGGCTGCCTCACCGCCACCAGGCGAACCACTCATCCCCAGCGAATACCGGGACCTAGCGGAGGCATTTAGTGAAAAAGAACGTGATGCCCTGCCCCCTCACAGACCCAATGACTGCTCTATCGAACTGGTGCCAGGAGCCAAACTCCCACGACCGAGAATGTACGCTATGTCCCCCCTCGAAATGGAGGACATGCAGCGATACGTAAACAAAAACCTAGCGAGGGGGTTCATTGAACGGGCCAAATCTACCGTGGGAGCCCCTGTGTTGTTCAAAGAAAAAAAAGATGGGTCTCATCGTCTCTGCGTAGACTATAAGGGTCTCAACGCTGTGAGTGTGGAAAACAAATACCCCCTCCCCCTCCTAAAGGACTTATTAACCCATCTGGCTAAGGGGAGTGTCTTCACTAAATTAGACCTGAGAGAGGCATATTACTGGGTGAGAATAAAGGAGGGAGACAAGTGGAAAACTGCCTTCAACTGTCCTATGGGGAGCTATCAGTTCAAAGTCATGCCATTTGGACTACAGGGGGCCCCAGCCGTATTCATGCAGTTGATTAATGAGGTCCTACATGATCACTTGTACAAAGGGGTTCTGGTGTATCTTGATGATATCTGTCAACGCTGTTAATATAGGATATTATTGCTTTGACAAGATATGCAGAACTGTCTGGTATTTTTAGAGTTAATTCAGATGACAATAGAAAGGGGGGAGATTTATAAGGAAAGTGCGGGATAAGGAACGGAAGTGAATCTTTGCCCTTCAGGCTAATTGGAAGATGTGACTTATGACTGCAAAATAGGGGAAGGGTTTAGCCAGAAAAGTCAGACGCAAGTAAGAGAAATTCAGATTTTGGCATCCATTCAATATGTGCCGACATTGTGTTCATGATTAAAGACTTTTCAGAATAAACAATGCCTGGAAGTTCTCTGAAGTGCTCCATTAGTCGGAACCTTGACATCATGCCAAAATCTAACAACGTTTCAAACCATTTAGGGGTCCTGGGCCCCAGTCGCTGTTCCTAAACAAAAGGGATAAGCTGACGAAGATTCGGGGAAGATCTCATTATGAAAGAAGAAAGATTGCCTGAAGCCAACACCCCGGCAGCTGCAGCTTCCCCGGGGGGGGGAGCGACAGCCAGCAAGCCGGGGGAGGAGGAACTCTGGCAGATCTCCCATTTGGGAGCAAGGCCAAAGCAATTAGGAGAGCTGATTTGGTCGTCAGACTGGGAGAAGCCGAGCAGAGATTCCATAATCTTCAAAACAGTTTTGCCACTTTCAAAGACTTCAAAAGCAGAATGGCCAAGAGATAATGGATCGCCTGCCACTCAAGAGTTGGGTGAGTCACTGGAAAGAGTTCAAAACCCAGAGGTGAGAAGCAAAAATCCACTCCTGCAGAGAGAAGCCTACAGCCCCTCCATTGTAGATCAGAAAGCCTTCAAGACCCTGTCTTCCCCTGTCAGGGACTCCAGCCCTGAAGAGAGAGGGAATTCCAGTCTGAGGCCTCTGCAACAATGGGGAGTGCGGCATCCCCAGCAGGTAGATGGTCAGCAGCCTCTGAGCTTACCACAGCTAATAGAGGCCTTGCAACAGCTTGGGGTGATGCAGGAGCCAGGAGATCAGCAGCTGGTGGGAGAACGACCACAGCAAGGAGATTGGCCCCAGCCCCCGAACGTGCAACCCCTGGGCATAAATCAGCAGCCAGGATGGGGCCAGCAGCAACAGCCACAGTGGGGGCCCCAACAACCTATAAATCCTCTGAGCTTGCCACAGCTAATAGACTACCCCTGACTACAGAGCAGACAGGAACCAGCGGCGAGAAGGAAACCTGCCCAGCGGCTAACGAGAGAAAAATCCAACCGGGTCACACAAGAACCTGTTCCCCAGATCACACCTCCCACGCAGGAGGACGCCGGGACTCCGGGTGAACCCGCCCCTACTCTACCCTCCTTTGACAGTGATGATGAAGGAGAGAACGACCCGATGGTGAGTTGACAAGTCCCGTCTTTTTCACTGCCTGCCAAGCTTATAATCACTAAGTCGGGGGCACAAATCGACTTAAACGTGCTAATCGATTCTGGATGCACCCGATGCATTATTAGCCTACCATTTTCCATGAAAATGGGCATACGGGCAAAACAGCTCTCCAAACCTGTGAGGTTCGAGCAAGCTGATGGCTTCCTGATGGGAGGGACTTTAGTCACACAATTAACTGAGCCCTTATGCCTAGAAATAGGTGCGCACTGGGAGTTTATTCGCTTCCTTGTGGCCCAAAAAATGACTGAGGCTGTGATCCTAGGATTAGCCTGGTTGGACAAATGGAAGCCATTTATCTGGTGGGAGAAAGGAATGAGAACTGTGAGACTACCTATAGGGCCTGAGCCTCCCACTGATTCAACTGAAGTTGCGGGACACTTTAGGCCACCCATGAGCGAGCGCACATGGCTGCCTCACCGCCACCAGACGAACCACTCATCCCCAATGAATGCTGCTGTTGGGGTTGGGGGATTGTTTTTGTGCTCGGTGTCTAGTGGTGACTTGAGAGGCTTTCTGTGGAGAGGGGATGATAGCATTGACCACTTCCTCATGATGGCTTTTATAGTGTGGCATTCTAGACAAGGCATCAGCTAGGAAGTTCTTCCCTCCAGAAATGTACCTTAGAGAGAAGTTAAAACGATTGAAAGATTGCGCCCATCGAACCTGTTTGGGGGATAACTTCTGCGGGGTTCTAAGTGCCTCAAGGTTCTTATGGTCAGTCCACACTTCAAATGGTATCTTACTTCCCTCTAGGAAATGGTGCCAGGTTAGCAATGCCCATCGCACAGCAAATGCCTCCTTCTCCCATACAGCCCATTGCCACTCTGTGTCAGTGAGTTTCCTGGAGGTGTAAGCGCACGGTTGCAGGTCCCCCTTGTTGTTTTTCTGAAGAAGGACTGCCCCCACTGCAACATCGCTGGCATCCGCTTGGATGAACTGCTCCTCAGGGTTAGGATGTTTGAGGACTGGTTCTCCCGCGAACAACCTTTTAAGCTGTTCAAAAGCTGCTTGGCATTCTATAGTCCATTTTAAAGGTTGGCTGGGATGGGGTCCACCCCATTTACCTGTTTTCAAAAGTTCAGTAATTGGTAGAGCTATTTTAGCGAAGGCTCTTTAGAAGGCCAGATCCTGAAGTTGAAACTCAAATACTTTGGCCACCTAATGAGAAAGAAGGACTCACTGGAGAAGAGCCTAATGCTGGGAAAGATTGAGGGCAATAGAAGAAGGGGACGACAGAATGAGGTGGCTGGATGGAGTCACTGAAGCAGTAGGCGTGAGCTTAAATGGACTCCAGAAGATGGTAGACGACAGGAAGGCCTGGAGGAACATTGTCCATGGGGTCGCGATGGGTTGGACACGACTTCGTAACTAACAACAACATTTTAGCGAAGGAGGGAATGAATTGCCGGTAAAAATTAGCAAACCCCAGAAAGCTCTGTAGTTGCTTACAAGTCTGAGGGGGTTGCCATTCAAGAACAGCCTTGACTTTTTCTGGGTCCATCTCCACCCTTTGGTTTGAGATTCGGTACCCTAGGTAGTCAAGGCATTTCTGATGGAACTCACATTTTGATAGCTTGGCGTAAAGGTTTGTATTTAATAATTTTTTGAGCACTTTGTGAACCAGCTTGACATGCTCTTCCATTGTTTCTGTAAAGATGAGGATGCCATCAAGGTAAACTAGGACCCCCTTGAATAGGTGGTCATGTAACACTTCATTTATCAGCTGCATAAACACAGCAGGAGCCCCCTGGAGACCAAAGGGCATCACTTTGAATTGGTAACTCCCCAACGGGCAATTAAAGGCAGTTTTCCATTCATCTCCCTCCTTAATTCTTACTTGGTAGTAAGCTTCCCGTACATCCAGCTTAGTGAAGATCTTCCCCTTAACTAGGTGAGTTAACATGTCCTTCATCAGGGGGAGTGGGTACATGTTTTCCACGCTAACAGCGTTTAAACCTTTAAAATCCATGCACAATCTCAGAGTCCTGTCTTTTTTCTCTTTGAATAACACAGGGGCAGCCACGCATGATTTAGCTGGTTGGATGAAACCCCTAGCCAGATTTTTGTCAATGTATTCTCTTAGTTCGTTCATCTCTCTGGGGGTCATGGAATACATTTTAGGCTTAGGGAGCTTTGCTCCTGGCAGGATCTCTATTGCACAGTCAGTAGCTCGGTGAGGGGGAACACGTCACATTACTTCTCGCTGAACACTTTGGCCAGATCTCGGTATTCCTTAGGAATGAGTTGGACCCGGACTTCCGGTTCCGGTCGCAGTGCAGGCGGTCGCGCAAAGAGTCTGTTCTCTTTGCCGGCCGGTTTCCCCCTGCCGGTAGACCCTGGACAGGGTCGAAAGTCGCCCTGGAGGGGCGACCACCGTGGAGGAGGACACTCGTTGACGGCAGAGGGAGCGGTAGCTCCCTCTGCGATCCGAGAAATCACCTTTGGGCCGATCACTTAGCTGCTTCAGCCGAAAGTCACAGCAACATCTAAGCGAAAAGAACCACTGTGGGTGATCCGGGTGAGACCTTTCCTTCCCTCTTTTTTTTTATATAACAAGTTTTATTGAGTTTTTTTTGTTTTACAACCAAGTGCTTAAGACTCATCGTGGAGATAGGGCACTCCATGGAACAAAGTAGAAAATATAATCATACATGAACAATTTAAGTTACTTCTTTAAAATTTCCCTCTCTATTTTATCAATAAAAAAAAAAAACTATCAATAATATTTCCACCCGTTTTCGAGCTTAACTAACTCCCATTAACATATTCCAATT
The DNA here is from genome assembly GCA_023970755.1 of Azemiops feae. Classification (NCBI taxonomy): domain Eukaryota; kingdom Metazoa; phylum Chordata; class Lepidosauria; order Squamata; family Viperidae; genus Azemiops; species Azemiops feae. The sequence continues at coordinate 41,452 of JALGBA010001300.1, forward strand.
TAGCATTACATAAACATATAATATACAATTCGGGTATCCATATAATATAGATTATTTCTAACATATACATATTACTCCAATTATTCACTTTATACTTCTCAATTAAATTCTATCTCTTATTCTATTCTATTTCACATACATATTTTATAAATGAACATCAGTTTAAATTTTTTTTTAAATCAAAATATCAGTAATATTTCACCAATCTCAATCCAACTCCTTTAATTTTAACTTTTCCAATTTTCCGTAATTGCCATTCCAGACCATAATCAAATCCATAATTTACATCAATATTAACTCAGAGTAAAATCTTAGACCTTGAAAATCTCAAAAATATTAGCTCACTTGAAGTCTCTAAAAACCATTTTACCCATCAGATAAAGTTTTAACACTCATTTTTAAACCTAATTCTAGCTTTCGTTTTATGCCAAGCAGGTTTCCACAATAGGGCCTTTAGCTCCTCCCATCTTAATATTTGACTATACACATTTTCCCACAATTGCGTCTGATCATAGTCTTCTTCTCTTTTTCCCAATATTGTCTGCACTATATAATCAGTCTTAATCAGTATGGTGATTATTCGTTGTTTGTATGTATTGTCAGCATTTTTAATGTCTCATGTTTGAAAGTCCATTTCTGTTGTTTTTAAGATTATAGATGTTTTAGTTGAATTCTGACTTTGATCCTCAGAAATCTCCATCGTTTGTATATAAGGTGTAACATCTTCCTCTTCAGTAGGTTGTAGATATAAATCCTTCATCTCATTAAGTTGTAGATCTAGTTGTGTGTCATAATCAGTTAAAGTTTGAGATTCATTTTTTGACTCTGGAGCATCTTCTTTCCTGAGCGTTCTGAAATGCTCTCTTAATTCCTCTTTCATTTCCAAAATTTTTTCTAGTATAAGTCCATAGTTAAGCTGTGAGTGGGATTCCATTCTTCTTCTTTTTTTTTTTTATAATGAAAGTTCAGCTTAAGAAATATAAAATATAAAATCCAAACAGGAATAGAAAAAGAAAAAAAAAACAAATAATCAAACCCAGCAGAAAGATAAAGACAACAATAGTCCCAGTCAGTGTTGTGAATATCTAGGTTATAATCCAAAATGATAATAGAAGAGGATGTCTTAAAAGTCAATTATTATAATGTAATCCTCAAGCAAGAGAAAATCCATTTTTCTTGTATGTATATTTTATGTTATAAAGTCAAACGAACTAGAAGTAAAAATTAAGTAAGTTCCAAAAGATATACCAGTATCTGGGCGTGACACCAAGTTCAGAAGTTCAGCTGCAAATGGTTACATTGTTGCAATAAGGCTTTCTGGGCTTCATGCCAAGTTCAGAGATACATTGTAACCATACAATCCACATTCCGCCCAGCCAGCCGAAGAGGTTTTTTTTTTCTTTTTAAAGTAGATAAAAATGTTCAGAAGGGGGGGAAGGAAAGAAACACTCCACCCCCCTCCCTAAAAATTTCCACTTAAGCTGAAAACAAGCAGATAGAGAGAGAGAGTCACAGTAAGGCTTTTTTTTTTCTTTTCTTTTTTCAGGATCCCCCGAATTCCAACAGTTTAAATAAACAATAGAAATTAGTTGTTGTTTTTTCCTCCAAAGCTCGTTTCCCCAAGTATTCGAACGCTGCTTTTTCAAAGGGGGGAATAGTTGCTAGAAGCTTTTCACAGGGAAGTAAATAAGATAACAAGAGGGAAGGAAAGGTCTCACCCGGATCTTCCACGGTGGTTCTTTTTTTTTTTTTTTTTTTTTTATATTTTAATTTTTTTAAGACAACAAAACATAACACACATAGACATACAATGTATACTCCTTTTTTTTTTAAACAGCAATTTCGTAACTGTAATCTTCTATTATTTACATTTTCCCCCTTTATTCTTCTTTTTTAAAAAATATTTGTCCTTGTTGTCCCATTGTTTCTTATTTCCATTTTCTTCGTTCATACTATATTTCATACTAAGAATAATACATATTATTACTATACAATATTATACATTATTATACACACATTTTCCCTTTCTTGACCTTTCTGCGTTTATTTTCATTTATTATTTCTAGTCTCCAACCAATCATACCACTTATTCCATATTACATAGTATTCTGTGTCTTCCTTTTCTTTTATCTCTTTTGTTAATTTGTCCATCTCCGCACAGTCTAAGATTTTCCTTATCACTTCTTCCTCTGATGGTATATTCTCATTTTTCCAGAACTGTGCGTAGACTATTCTTGCTGCCGTTGTTATATGTAAGATTAAGTACCGTATTTCTTTACTGTATTTTCTATTTAAGATACCCAGCAGGAAGATCTCTGGTTTCCAATCTACAGGTTGATCTATTATTTCTTCCATCCATCTTCTTATTTTAGTCCAGTATTTTTTTGCAACGGGGCATGTCCACCATAGATGATAATATGTTCCATGTACCTTTTTACATTTCCAGCATGTCGGTGAGTTGTTCTGGAACATCTTAGCAAGCTTTGCTGGTGGAAGATGCCATCTGTAAAACATCTTCAACTGATTTTCCTTGAATGCCGCAGACATAGTCAGTTTTATGTTTGTTTCCCATATTTTTCCCCATTTCTCCAATTCTATGTTGTATCCGAAATTTTTTGCCCATCTAATCATTGTGTCTTTGACAACCTCATCTTCCATTTTATATCTCAGTAAATATTTATATATATTACTAATTAATTTTATTTCTGTTCCATGTATAATTTTATCCAATTCTTGCGATTCTTTTTGTATTTCATATAATTTTTTGTCCTCTGTATATTTAGATTGGATTTGTGTGAATGTCCACCAATCAATCTCTCTGCCTACATCTTGTTCCAATTCTTGTTTTGTTTTCAGATTTCCCTGTTCATTTACCAATTCTTTGTATCTAATTATCTTATTTATGTCCAGTAGGTTTGGGTGTTTCAGAGCTTCTGTTGGGGATAACCACATTGGAATTCTTATATAATGTTTTTGTTTTATCTTTTCCCAAGTCTGTAGCAATGCATCCCTAACTATATGTCTTCGAAAGTATCTATGTACTTTATATTTTTCGTCCCATAGAAATGCATGCCACCCCGCTTGCAAGTCGTGTCCTTCAAGTGTTAAAATTCTGGTATTTTCCAATTTCATCCATTCTTTTAGCCAAGTTAGGCTTGATGCTTGGTAATATATTTCCCACTCTGGTAATGCCAATCCCCCTTTATCTTTCGTATCTTGCAAGAGTTTTAATTTAATCCTAGGTTTTTTCCTTTGCCATATAAATTTAGTAACCAATTTATTTAATTCTTGAAAGAATGTTTTCCCTAGTTTTATTGGAATAACTTGGAACAGGAATAATATTTTTGTCAATATATTCATTTTGATCGTTGCAATCCTCCCTAAAAATGAAATTTGTAGGTTTTCCCAATTTTCTAAATCTTTTTTTATCTGGTGTAGTATTTTATCATAATTATCCTCCTTAATCGAGGAGCACTTCGCTGTAAGCCAAATCCCTAAATATTTTATTTTTTTAGTTACGCTTATTTTTGTTTTATCTTCCAATTCGCTTTCCTGTGCCTTTGTAAGATTTTTGGTTATTAATTTGGATTTATTCTTATTAATCTTAAGTCCGGCTACCTCACCAAATTCTTCTATTTTTTGAATTAATTTAGGGCCGGTTTCTAATGGGTCTTCCAAAATAAATACCAAATCATCAGCGAAGGCTTGGACCTTATATTCTTCCTTCTTAATTTTTAAACCCTTTATTTCTTGGTCCTCTCTGATTTTTGTCAGAAGTATTTCTAATGATAAAATAAATAGAAGAGGAGAGAGTGGGCACCCTTGTCTTACTCCTTTAGTTATCTCAATTTTTTCTGTCATTTCCTCATTCATAATTACCCTAGCTGTTTGTTTAGTATATATTTTCTCAACCATCTTTCCAAATTTTGTCCCAAATTCCATGTAGTTCAGTTGTGTTATAATAAATTTCCAATTCAAATTATCAAATGCCTTCTGGGCATCAAGGAAAACCAGTGTAGCTTGTCTTTCAGAGTGGACTTCATAGAATTCTAAGGTGTTCATTATTATCCTCATATTGTTTTTTATCTGTCGTCCTGGTAGAAATCCATTTTGATCTGGGTGGATGTAGTTATTCAAAAAATTTTTAATCCTTTCTGCTATTATTGTTGCAAATGTCTTATAGTCTGTATTCAGTAAAGAAATCGGCCTATAATTTTGAATTTGTTGCAAGTCTGAGTCTTCCTTAGGGATGAGAGTAATAATTGCTTCAGTCCAAGATGCCGGTATCTTCGCCTCCTCCAGCACCTCATTACAAATCTCCAACATTATCCATTGTAGTGACTCTTGTGTATTTTTATAAAACTCAACCGGAATTCCATCTGGGCCTGGTGATTTATTATTTTTTTGTTTTTTCAATGCTGTTTCTAGTTCTATTGCGGTTATTGGTCTATTCAACATTTCCTTTTGTTCTTCTGTGATTTTGCTCATTTTTGCTGCCTCTATATATTGTTTAACTTTATCATCTGCTATATCTTCCTGATAGTATAGCTTTGAGAAGAAATTTTGTATTATGTTCTTTTTCTCTTCCCGTCTATATTGTACTGTTCCACTTTCATCTTGTAGTTGATGTATTGTTCTTTTACCTTTTTCTTTTTTTAATTTATAGGCCAACCATCGACCGGTTTTATTCGCGTTTTCAAAGTAATTTTGTTTCGCCATCCTAATTTTCTGTGCCATTTCTTTTTGTGTTGTCAGATTAATCTTGTGTTTTATAATATTCCATTTTTCTTTTATCTTTTTGTTTTGTGGATCCTTCTGTAGGTCACTTTCTGTTTCTTTAAGTTCTTCTTGCAGTTTTTCTTGTTGAAGTCTCCTATCTTTATTTTTCTTAGAGTTGTATGCAATTGTCAATCCCCGAATGTAGGCTTTTGTAGTATCCCACAAATTTTGTGTTGATGTCTCTTCCTTTTTATTTACCTGAAAAAATAATGTCAGTTCCTTTTCTAGCATCTGTATATATTGTTTGTCTTTACATAGTCTTTGATTCATTGACCATCTTTTTCTCTGTTTCTGGCCTTTCCATTTTATTGTTATTGGGTTGTGATCTGCCCAGTCATTAAGTCCTATTTCAATTTCCTCTATCCCGTTCTGTATTTCTGTTGTTACCCAGGCCATATCGATCCTGGACCAGGATTGATGCGGATACGAATAAAATGTGTATTGTTTGTCTGATCTGTGTGTCTCTCTCCATATATCCCGAAGGTTAAGTTCTGTTACCATGTTAAAGAATGATTTTGGTAATATATTTTTCTTCTTTTTGCTCTTTTTACTACTTTTATAGTCTTTCTTAACATCGACTATTGCATTTAGATCCCCAATCATACAAATATTTTCATAGTCCAGATCCACTAGTTTCTTATGTACCTTTTTAAAAAATTCATGTTGGTTATTATTTGGTGCATATACTGCCGTTAATAAAGTTTGTTTTTGCCCTAATTCTATTTCCAACATTAAAATTCTCCCCTCTTCATCCGAATATATTAATTTTGATTTTATTTTTTCTTTAACATATATAGCAATTCCTCCTTTCTTGTTTTGTGCTAGTGTTGTGTATAGTGTTCCTAATTTTACATTCTCTAGTAGTTTTCTATAATCCTTTTTTATATGAACTTCCTGGAGACATATCACGTCTGCATCCAATTTCCTTAATTTATTAAACGTTTGTACTCTTTTTCTTGGTATGTTTAAACCATTAATGTTTACAGAAAAGAGCTTAATTGCCTCTCCCGTTTTTTACTTGATCTGGTTTTTTTGTGCTTCTTGTCTCTATTACCCTTCCTTTTGCTCCTTCTCTTTCTAACCTTTCTCTTTCTTGTTTCTTTTGCGTTTCTCTTTCTCGTTCAAATTCTTCTATTAGGTCTTCCTCCTGACTTTTACTCTCTGGCTCTTCCCTACTTTCTTGTTCTTCTCCCTGCGCAAAGTGACATTCATAAAAATCCTGCGCTTTCTCGAGTGTGTCTATCTTATATTTTTTTTCTTGCCATGTTACAAATATGCCTTCAGGTACTAACCATCGAAACATAACTTTGTATTTAGTTAATTGGGTTGTTAGAAATTGGTATTCTCGTCTCTGATTTCGTATTCTACGTGGTATTTGCTTTAATACAATTATTTCTTTACCCTTATATACTATCTGTTCGTCTCTTGTTTTTTTATATATTTCATCCCTTATTGATCTTCTAGTAAACCTTATATGTACCTCTGTCGCCAGTCTGTGCCTACGTGCATAATTTGTATATACTCGATATATTTCATCTATGTCTCTTCTTGCTTCCTGTTTGTCCTTTCCTAATATCTCGGCCAATATCTCCGCCATCTTCTCTCCCAAATCTTCTTCTTTTTCCTCTACGATATTTTGAAATCTTAGGAAGAACGAAGCTTTTTCCATTTCCAAGAAGGTAATAGATTGGGTCAGCTCTCTGTTTACTTGTTGGGATATCGGATCCATCTTTTCTATTTTGCCATCAACTTGATCTATTTTTGTTTCAACTTTTTGAATTCTTTGTTCGTTCTTCATCATTGTTTGTTGTATACTCTCTATCTTGTCATTCATGTTTTTAATTTCATTTTTGATTTCTTTGTGGTGAATTTTTGTTTCTTCATGGTTATTTGCTATTGCCTCTTGGGTCTTTGTCATTGTTTCCTGCATCATTTGTAGCATTATCTGTATACTCTGTGGGTTCATCGCCAATTCTACTTTTTCTTTTTCTTTCCCCAACATGGTTCCTATCGTTCTTTGACCTATAGGAGAGGCCATTATAGGTGTGGGATTTATAGCTGTTTTTTTACTTATTTTAGTTGTTGCTGTGGTACTTGTCATTTTTATTACTTGGATAATATTTTTCCACACTTGCATATATCAATTTTATATAACGTTATTCTTTGGGTTAACCTTAAAAATAAGATTACAAATAGAGTTATACCTTTTCTTATCCCACTATTATATAATATAATTTATAATACTCTTAACACCTCTTATATATATTTCTGTAATACTACACACAATGCATATACATATACTATTCTCAAAATATTATCACCACTCTTAATTTCATTCGCTATCACTCTTGTTTAAATAATCACCTTTCTCTCTATGATCCCTGCTTGTTAACAGGTGCTGCAATATTGCATCAGCCTTTTTTCTCTCTGTCTCAGTTTAATGTGTCCACAGATCCACCAAATGTCACCTTATTTCTTCTTCTGTATATCCAATAAATCCAAAACGTCCACTAGTCACTTTGTCCAGATATATGTCAGTTAAGATTCAAATTTCAATGGTATTTGTTCTTCAAAAATAAGATCCAGTAATTGGTATTGAGTTTCTCCGTTGTCTCACTTCAACTTTTAATCCTTATGTTGATTTTTTCAAAGTCTCTTAATCACCCTTTGTTGCCTCTGGCCGTCTCCAGTCCTTTCTCTAGTTTCAATCTCTGCTTCTTGCAGCTTTTAAATTCCAGCCTTTCACGTTTTATAAACTTTACTGTGGGCTCTCTGCTTCTTCTCGCTGCTCTCGTTCTGCTCTAAGGCTCCCTTCTCCGCTCTATTCAATTTCAGTTGCCGCTGTGTCTCTCTCCTTATCGCTTTGCTTTTTCCGCGCCTTCTATCAAATATTCCTCACCTCCTTCAGGGGTTTCCTCCTCTCCCGTACGAAGCTGTCAGTTCTACTTTTCACTTCCCTCTCAGGCTGTCGCCATCGCTCCCAGCCGGCCTTAAAGACCGGCTTCTTCTCCGCCAATTTTAAGAGTGCTGCTCCTGTCTGCTCGGGTGTTTGCTTTCCACCCGGCTTCTCTGAAGCTTCCTCTTTAATTTACCGGTCTCTCCGGGATCGGTAAAGCCCTTACCGGGCTCTTAGCGAAGAATTTCCCGGGATTTAGGAACAGAGATCTGTTCCTTCACCCGCTCCACGATGACGTCACAGCCGGAAGTCTCTCCACGGTGGTTCTTTATGCTTAGATGTTGCTGTGATTTTCGTCTGGAGCAGCTAAGTGATCGGCCATGTTACTGGCAGATCTTTTCCCCGTCGGCCCAAAGGTGATTTCTCGGAGGTGTCCTCCTCCACGGTGGTCGCCTCTCTGGGGCGACTTTCAACCCTGTCCAGGGTCTACCGGCGGGGGGAAACCGATCGGCAAAGAGAACATACTCTTTGCACGACCGCTGGCGCTGCGACCAGAACCGGAAGTCCCTTTCCTTCCCTCTTGATACCCTATTTTTCCTGTGAAAAGCTTCTAGAATTACTTCCCTACTTTAAGAAAGCAGCGTTCGGATACTTGGGAAAACGAGCTTTGAGAAAAAATCATTAATTTTTACTGACTATTTGAGCTGTTGGATTTCGGGGATCCTGAAAAAAAATCCTTATTGTGAAGGTGGACCTTCTTTCTCTTTGCCTGCTTGTTTTTAGCTTAAGTGGAAGCCTTTAGGGAGGGGGGTGGAGTGTTTTTCTTCCTCCCCCCCCCTTCTGAACATTGCTGTTCATTTAAAAAAAAAAATCCGGCTGTCTGGCCGGGTTTTTGTGGAATGGAAGCAACAAAGTATCCATTTTAAGCTGTTAACTTTCACTTTGCCCTGAACTTGGCGTGACGCCCAGACATTCCTATCTGCATGGAAACCAGCTCAAGGGCTCCTTTTTCCCCCCTTCTTTTCCTTTTCTGTCTACTAGTAGTTCATTTTGACTTTACAATATAAAATATATTTTCTAGAAAAATGGATTTTCTCTCTCTTTTGGATTACAATATAATAATTGACTTTTAAGGCATATTTTTATATTACTATTTTGGATTACAAATTGGACACTCACAATACTGATTTGGATTTTTTCTGCCTTTATCTTTTTGTTTGGCTTGATGGTTATGGACTCACACCAGAAAAAATTTGGAACTTAATGATTTTATTATGATCTTGGATTACATTTTCTCTGGCCTGACTTTTCTGCTTTTTTTTTGTTTTTCTTTGGATCCTAGACCTTATACACTCCTATTACAGAATTTTTATTGTTGTATTTACTTTCTAAGCTGAACTTTCACCAAAAAATGAAGACTATGTTATTTTATTATTGAAATGGAATCCTACCCACAGCTTGACTATGGACTTTTACTAGAAAAATTTTTGGAACTGAAAGAACAATTCAGAATGGACATGAAACAAGGAACAACAGAGGAAGAACAGATCAACACTAAAGAGGCCGATATGCAACTATATTCACAATTTAACGAGATGGAGGAAATATATCCACAATCTATTGAAGAGGAACCAATCAAGACAGAGGAAGATATTACATCTCATATGCAAATTATGGAGAACTTTGATGACCAAAGGCAGATTCTAACTAAAACACTTATAATCCTAAAAGCAACAGGAATTTTTCAAATACGAGGCATTGAAAACACTGACAATATGGACAAACAACGAATAACTACCATATTGATTAAGACTGAATACATAGTGCAGACTACACTGGAAGAAAGAGAAGAGGACTACAATCAGACTCAATTGTGGAGATATATGTATAGCCAAACATTAAGATTTGAGGAGTTAGAGGCTCATTTGTGGAAACCTGCTTGGCACAAAAAGAAAGCTAGAATTAGGTTTAAAAATGAGAGTTAAAATCTTATCTGATGGGTTAAAAAGGCTTTTAGAGACTTTGACTGAGCTAATACTATTGAGATGTTAAAGGTTTAGGATTTTGGTTTGAGATAATACTATTGAGATGAAAATTATTGATTTGATTATGGTTGGGAATGGTAATATGGAAAATTGGAAATTTTAAATTAAAAAATGAGTTGGATTGATATTGGTGAAATATTACTGATATTTTTTTTACAATGATTGAATGCTAATTAGAAATGTATTAATTTGATTATGTTAAAGCAACTGAGGAATCTTTAGAGATATGGATTGATTTATAAAATATATATTTGATAGAGTACAGGAAATAGAATATAGTTGAGAAGTATTAAAATATAATAGTTATATAATATGTATATTTTAGAAATAATTATTGCTTTATGGGAAATTGGGAGACCCGAAATGTAACTTATGTGTTCGTTTTAGGCTAAAGTGGAAAATGGTAATTTTAAAATAGTTAAACTTAAAAACAGGATTTTGATTGATATAAGTGAATTACTATTGATATTTTTTTTTACAATGATTGAATTTTATTTAGAAATGTATTAATACTAGGTTATAGTTTGAGGGAAATAGAGAAGAACCTTTAAGGAATTATTGAATTATTTATGTTTGATTATATTGTTTTCTTTGGATGATTGACCACCCTATCTCCACGTGGATTCTCAAAGCACTCTGTTGTAAAACCAAAAAATACTAATAAAACTTGTTTTAAAAAATAAAATAAAATTAAATTAAAAAGGAATGAGTTGGACCCCGGGCAACCGCTCAGCTGTAATTTTCAACGGATCAGTCAGTCTATGTCCAACTCCAGTGGAGGTGGCCTTCCTTTCCTGATCATTATGAGTTGGAGGAAGGGGGCCCATTTCTAATCTCATGGTTCTCACCCCGTTTCGCTACTTATCTAGATAAGTCACCACTTATCTAGCCAAGCCAACCCCAGGATCACAGTTTCAGTCATTTTGGGGATCACTACGAATCAGATAATTTCCCAATGCTGTCCCATTTCCAGTTGTATTGGTTGAGTTAGGTGCATTGCAGGTGACCGTCCAATTAATGACCCATCGACCTGCTCAAACTTCATGTCCAGGGGCAGCCGTTTGGCTCAGATTCCCAATTTAAGTACTGTTTGAAGGTTGATTAGGCATCAGGTGCAGCCTGAATCTATTAAGACTTCTAATTCTGTCTGGGCCCCTGTTTTAGGCACTATAAGCTTGGCGGGGATGGCGAAAGGAGGGATGGCTTGACTTACCATCGGATCATCTTCGCCTTCATCGTCACTGTCATAGGGAGCTGGCAGTTGATGGCATTCAACCAGAGTTCTCTCTCTCACCCATGGTGGGGAGGAGACCTTGATGGGTTGGCTCTGATGTACCCAGCTTGACTTCTCTTGACCTCTCTGCTATGTTTTTTTCAGCTTGGATGCGGTGGCTGGGGTGCTCTTCTTCTGGGGGGGCTGGCGCTAGGCATTCAGGCACTTGATGTCCTTGCTGGCAGCACCTGAAGCACTTGATAGGGGGCCCAGTAGCAGCTCTGGGAGCACTGGTCACTGAGGCCACTGCTGGGCATCGTCCGAAGTGGCACCTTTCCTGGCTTCGCCTTGGCTTCGATTCAGGAGCGCTGGGTATCTTGTAGCACTTAAGTTTGATGTCTAGGGTCACTGCCATCTGGTACCACTCACGGATTTGCTCAGGAACTCCCCGGTAGGTGCATCCCTGAAACAGGTCATGGTCCAAGTCCTCCTTGAAGCAGTGGATTAGCAACCGCTCTGGCCACTGTCTTATCCTGCCTGCAAGCTTTTGGAACTCTCGAACATACTCCTTTGCCAGTGGGCCTCTTTGCTTTAGGTTGCGTAATTCCACTTTGGGTTGTAGGGTTTGGGATTCTTGTTCAAACCTGGCTCTCAGCTCTTCCAGGAAAAGGTCTATGTTCCCAAACTCCGGGGTGTCCTCATCGTGAAGACTGGTCACCCATTCTGCAGCTTCCCCCTCTAAATTTGCTGCCACTGCATTCACCATCACCCTCTTATCAGGGTAGGCAGGAGTGTAGTGATCTAGATGAGCCCACACCTGGTTCATGAAGAATGCCAGCCTGTCCGGGTCTCCATCAAATGTGGCTTTGATCTATGCTATAGATCATGCTACCCAATAAAAGCAATTGGCGGGCTTCGTGAAACCTCTTCTCTCCACCTTCCAGCTCCTGTGGGAATGACCTTGGTTCCCACGGGACTGCTCTGTGTTTAGTCTAGCAAAGCTGTTGTTTTCCTTCCCCCTTCTCCCCCCAACCTGTGGCAACTCAGAACGACAAAGATGGCTTCAGCCAGGTTCATTTCAGAAGTTGACAATAGGTTGATATCTGTGTAGAAGGAAGACAGTGAAAGTATGAGTACTTAGAGGGAGATTTATCTTAAAAATTGGCAATCTTGTTGTGCAGGATCTGAGGTGTGGCTTGGTAACAAATGTAAGAGACCAGAAGTTGCCTTTAAGCTTTACATTTTCATTCAGCTGAACAAAGACGGGCCCCTCTAAAAGAAAGGAAGCCCTGAATGACAAGAAATCCTTGTATTTATACTTTTTGATTACATAAGCAATCCACCCAGCAAAGCTGGCACACATAAGATAAAGAATTCACCCAGAAAGGCTGGCACACTATAGATAAGATAAGATAAAACAGAAATAGCTAAAGATGTTCTTTTTGGGTGTTTCCATAAGAACACTGAGTGTTTTTCGGGTGTCTTGGGACATTGGGTGTTTCCCTGGGTGACCTTTCATGACTCTGCATCCATGACTCTGCAAGTACCCAGAGATAGTGGGGCCATCTGCACGTATGCACAATCTATGCTTTCTCCTGATTCCTGGTCAACATAATCCCCCCTTTCATACTTTGAGCAGTGCACAGAAGTATGATCATTAAAGACACAGGATAAGTCTCTGCAGTATGGGAACCACAACGTTTAGGACAGGCGGAGGTAATTAAGGGCAGGCAGTGAATAAAGCAACAGAAAAATATAACCAGGAAAAGCACAAAGAGAAGACCAATGAAGAGTTCTTTAAGCCATCCCCATCCTGGGAGTCAACTGATAAGCAATGAAAATATGCCAGAGAATATACCACTGAAAATGCCCCATGTAGCACCAGTGGGAATTTCTGCATCTTTAGGCCTATTTTAATTCCTTCTTCCATAAGATAAATGGTGTGACTGATATTGACCTGATAATCAGTAATAAAGGTGCAACAATGAGAGTGAATTAAGGCACACACTCCACCTTGGCTTGGCGATTTTGTAACACCACTTCTCTTATTTCCCCCTCTTCCTTATTAAGTTTTGTAAATGCTTGTATGGTATGGTTAAACATTTCCTCAGTCCAGTCTCCTAATTCTATAGTGGATTTATAATTTAAACCAACCCCCATAGCTGGGATTATTGTTCTTGCAATGGCATTTCCCAGGCCATGAGCTATAGGATGGTGTTTGATATGTTTCTCATGCTCGGTGTGCTCCCCATCCCGTCGGTTTTGGATGTGGAAGTTCCAGTCACTGTGTTGGATGATGCGGACTGAGGGAAAGATGATCCCCATGGTACATGTTCCTGACCAATAAGCCGGCAGGGACTTGTAAGCAAACTGAAGTATCATGTTTCCCTCTGATACTTCCAGATCTGGGTTAATACTTTCACGTACCGTAACTGAATAGTCTTGACAATGTACATGTGTACACAACCAAACATCCATTATAACTTGCCTAGGGGCAGCCCTGTATTTACCCTGCGTATGTTTTCCCTTGGCGTGGGCTTTGACTGGGGTGTCTGTGTGCCTTCTCGTATCATCTGCTTGTTGTATCTTACGCATCTGGGGCTTCTGTGGGGGTTCCCAACAGTGAGTGTTATTGCATTCCACACCTTGTCGTAGATTTCAGGACAAATATAGTCTTTTATAAGAAATTCAGCCATGGCCTTGTAACCCCAATGAGTACTGGCATGCAATTCTCTCAAGAGGGCCCATTATTCATGCTCAGGGAGAAGGCATTTCCCATCCTTCTCCAACCAATTTCCTTGTTTAACAGCATTCATTTTATAAGCTCTGTGCTTATTCTGAGAGGTGTATGTCAGAGCCGGTACAGGCAAATACGAAGGTATGAGTGCACAAACATATCAAAGGGACAGGGGACCTGAAGCGGCACACTTTGCGGTGTGGTCAGCCAAGGCATTTCCATTTCCATGTTTAGTATCATTCTTGCCATGACAGCTACCTACCGTTCCAGACAGGAGGCTGTAAGCCAATGGCTCCCCTTGGATGCTAGTAAATCTTGGATGGAATGAGGAGTTTCCACCGTGATAGTGGTGCCAAATGTTAGTTGCTCAGCAGCTTCTAATAAAAGAACAGTGGCTGCTGCAGCCCAAAGACATGCTGACCAACCTTGAGCAACTGGATCAAGTTGCTTGAAAAAATAGGCTACCGGGCGGCACCAGGTACCCAGGGCCTGAGTAAGGACTCCAGCAGCTACCTCTTTGCTTTCAGGCCATGAACAAGGTGAATGGTTTAGTGACGTCAGGAATGCCAAGGGCAGGGGCATTTACTAAAATGGTTTTAATGTTGTCAAATGCCACCTGGCAATCCTTGGTCCATTCAAAGGGTTCTTTGTCAGAGCCCATTGTGACCTGATACAAAGGCTTAGTCATTAAAGCAAAGTTTGGAATCCAGATACAGCAGAAACCTGCCATTCCCAAGAAACCCCAAAGCTGGCACCTAGGGGTTGGTGGTTTAAGGAGGCACATAGTCTGGATCCTTTCTGGGGATAGTTTTCTATTCCCCTGTGACAGAATGTAACCCAAATACCGAACCTCTTGTGGAACAAGCTGGGCTTTAGCACAGGAAGCTTTATAGCCCCATTGACAAAGGGAATTTAACAATGAGACAGAATTCAAGAGGCAATCGCCTTCAGTGGGGGCAGCTACCAGCAAGTCATTAACATATTGTAACACCACAGCAGTGGTGTCCTCCACAGGCTGCCATGTGGCTAGATCAGTGGCCAGTATGTTGCTGAAGATAGTAGGGCTGTTTTTGAAGCCCTGGGGCAGAACAGTCCAGCAAAGCTGCCTATGTTGCCACTGGAAAGCGAAGCGTCGCTGGCTAGCAGGGGCCAAAGGGACATAAAATAAAGCATCTTTAAGATCAATGACTGTGTACCAGGTGAGATGCGGACCTAGTTGAGAAATCAAGGTGTACAGGTTAGGCACCATTTGATGCAATGTCACAGTGATCTGATTAATGGCCCTCAGGATGCGCCAGGCCTGTTCAGGGGGAACTGATAACTCAACCCGGTCTCCTTGAAAGGAGATGGTTGCCTGTAGCTTAGTAAGCAAATCACACCCTAAAAGGGGCATCGGGCAGTCTGGGAGATAGAGAAACTGATACGTAAGACGGGCGTCACCTATAGAGCATTCCAGAGGATTGAGTATAGCAGCTGATATAGATTGTCCACTGGCTCCAATGACCTGGAATGTTTGTGAGGAAGGTTTCCCAAGGGGCTTATTTAGTACTTAACATGATGCCCCTGTATCAATTAAAAAGGGTATTGTTTTCCCTCCAACTTTGAACTTTACCAGGGGTGCAGAGGGAGAATCATCCGAGAGGGCAGGGAGACAGAAGTCTCCCTGTCCCTGACTCCCCTAGTATCTAGTGCACGGATAATGGACAGGACTAATTCAGAATATTTGTGTGGGGCTTCCGTGTAGGAGCCCAGTCTGTCCTTCTATGCATAGAGGTCGGACATGGAGAAGGGGGTATGGATATGGACTTTATTAGTGTCCCTCCTTCCAATGGCCACTTGCTCAGTGAGGGGGTAAATCCGTTTATAAGGCAGAGGAGCAGAAGCCTAAGTAGAAAAAGATGGTGCCGTGGAAGGTCGCCACAACCCAGTCTTTAAGCATCTGCTTATTGTAGGGTCCAAAAAAGAGCATAGTAAGCTTGCTGATCCTTATCCATGCCTCTCTGAGCATTATCACCCATGGTTTCAAAAGCTCCTAAATCTATGGATCCCCCTGGGAGCCAAACGGTGGGCATGTCCTGGTGCCATACTTAACTAGAGTTTCAATTTTCATATCCCGATGGGTTTTAAGCTTATCAAAGTTCCTTATAACACACTCAAGAGGGCTGAGGGCACATCCCTTCTTTTTATGCATCTTAACAGATTTCCCTTGGGCTGAGCCCATGTGTCTAAGTCACTCACATCCCTTGCGCAGCCTTTTGAGCCACAAGAGATCCACTGACCTCCCTTGCAATGTGAACACCCCTGGTCAACAGCACAACAGCCTAGCAGGGGGCCACGGGCAGCTGAGATCGGTGACACACCTAGGCCTGGTCAACAGCAGGGAGCATAAAGGGCATTCTCATAACACGAACACTCGCAACCCATTGGAGCATGAGAGTACAAGGTTGGCCCCCCTTGCTTTATAATACTCCCAAACATGGAGGGTTAGATGCGGCTAAGGCCAACCCTTCCTCCTAGCTCTGGTCAACGGTGGGATATGATTCAGGGAAGCAACCACACTTTTACACACAAACCCCTAGGTCAAGCCTATAACATGAAAACGGTGTGTCTTACCTTGTCCTCAGCCCCCTTGATCAGGCAGGAACCAAGTAAAAGGCAAAAAACAAAAACAAAAAAACCCCTGGTTCTTGGTTAAAAACCCAGTGAAGAGTCAAGAAGGGGGGCACCTCCAGGATCTCCCAGAGCACGCTTGGTGCATACCCCTTTCCTGAGCCTCCCTAGGATCAAGAACATCTCCTGGAAGCCTGGCTCACCAAAAATGTGCAGGATCTGAGGTGTGGCTTGGTAACAAATGTAAGAGACCAGAAGTTGCCTTTAAGCTTTACATTTTTATTCAGCTGAACAAAGACGGCCCCCTCTAAAAGAGAGGAAGCCCTGATGACAAGAAATCCTTGTATTTATACTTTTTGATTACATAAGCAATCCACCCAGCAAAGCTGGCACACATAAGATAAAGAATTCACCCAGAAAGGCTGGCACACTATACGTAGATAAGATAAGATAAAACAGAAATAGCTAAAGATGTTCTTTTTGGGTGTTTCCTTAAGGACACTTAGTGTTCTTGGATGTCTTGGGACATTGGGTGTTTCCCTGGGTGACCTTTCATGACACTGCATCCATGACTCTGCAAGGTCAGATGGTGCTGACCAGCTGGACACTGCAATCATTATACCGGTGCCCCAAAAAACTATAATCACATGCCTTAATGATTACCGTCCAGTTGCACTCACTTCCATTATGATGAAGTGTTTTGAGAGACTGGTAAAGGACTATATGGTTTCATGCTTTCCCCCTACATTTGACTCATTACAGTTTGCCTATCGGAAGAACCGCTCTGTAGAAGATGCGCTTTCCTGTGTGCTTCATCTTAGCTTGGCGCACCTGGAGGGAAAGAATACTCATGTGCGAATGCTTTTTGTTTATTTCAGTTCAGCATTCAACACAATCATCCCTCAGCATCTGGTGAACAAACTGGGCCTATTAGGTTTTAATACTCCTTTATGTAATTGCATACTTTATTTCCTTATTGATAGACCCCAGGTTGTGCGAGTTGGAAAGAAAGTTTCCAATTCCATCTCCTTGAGTACAGGTTGACCACAGGGCTGTGTTCTGAGTCCGCTACTGTTCACCTTTTTTTTAAAAAAAAAAACAAGTTTTATTAATTTTCCAATTGTACAAAGCTCCAAGTATTAAGGAAGCAACATGGTGATTGGGTAATCCATAGTCCAATAACAAGCTCTTTCATACATATGTCAAGTTACATCATCAAAAATGTCCTCTCTGTTTCCCTTGGTTATTATTTCACATTCAAATTAATACATTGCTAGTTATAACTCAATCGGTTGAAACATTTATCAATATCTTTTGACTTATACGCCTCCATATCCTTTTTTAAACTTTTATCTAATTTCAGTTACAGTATTCCAGTTAGCTTAATGTCCATAGTATTTAGGTTTCGGATAGCCCACGGTTCCCTTAGTTCATTACAAGATAGTTATCATATCTAAGATACACTTATTATTTATTCAGATAAATTCTTACTTTATTTCACAATCATATTCTATTTCTCATCCTAATATCATCACTTACTAATAAAATAACCTTTATCATCTCAATCCATCTTCTATATTATAATTCAAAACTATTATTCTAGTAACTAATTTTTATTTCCCTTATAGGTCTAAATCCTAAATATTAAATCAGTTAATGTCTTTTAAAATCTCCTTAGCCCATTAAGTGAAATTTTAGGCTCTTCCATTAAAGGTCACATAAAAAAAACCCATTTTTTAAGTCTAACTCTGGCCTTCCTTTTGTGCCAAGCAGGCTTCCATAGCAGTGCCTTTAAATCCTTGGGTGGATCTCCCTTCATTCCTACACATGTCATTTGAATCAAGGGAGACCATCCAGTTATCAACTTTTCAAGGAAGCTGGTCCCTTCATAGTCATTAGATTGTTGGCCTAATAATTTGAGTCTCCATATTTGGCTTAGTATATTTGTCGTCAGTTCAGACTGGTCGTCGTCTTCTTCCGGTTTCAGCTGATTTAAATAAAAAGTCATATTCAATGTTGTAATTGTTGTTTGGTTGTCTGGGTTATCTAAGTTCTCAATGTACTGTGTATGTAGGTCTTCAGCACCTTCCGTCTTAGTGTTGCTTTCTTCAGTTTCTGTTGCTGTTAGAATTGCAGATTTTTTAGTTGAAATCAAGGTTTGGTTATCAGGGTTCAGAGTAGGTTGTAGCTGGTATTCTTTAAAGTCCACTTTAGTGTTAATTCCTTCTTCTTCTGTTGCCTTTTGAGTTGTAAGTTCATCAGTTGAAATCTGGGCTGCATTTTGTAGCTTTAAGGTGGCGCCTTTATCTTTCAGTCTGGAATTCATTAGCTCAGTAGCCTCTAGGATTTTTTCAAGTATAAGTTTGTAGTTAAGTTGTGGGTGGTGTTCCTCCATTTCTGTGGTGTTTACAGATAGTCCTTTAGTGGAGGCTATTTTTGATAAAAGTCAATAATTGTCCACCTCCACTATAGAGAGTTGTTGTCAGAACCCAATTATATTTTATTTCTAACTAATCTACTCTGGGAAAACCCAATTCTTACTCTCTTTTGGATTCTGTCATACTACAAAGGGGGGGGGAGTAAACACGGGTGTTTATGACTGGCATTCCTTCTATCATCTACAAATAAACATCCTCTGTGGATTCCCTCTCTGGAGTACTAACCATAACAATAGGCAATCAGTCTTTGATCTCACTTCCTATGAAGCCTCCTTTTACCGGCAGCAAGGAAAAAAGGGGGGAAGATTGCAACGTTTGGGATCCGATGGATTTAACACCCAGCCATCTGCCAATTTGGATTGACCGGAAGGAATGTGGGGTGGGACTGCTTGGGAACGCTTTAAAACATTGAATGATCAGGGGGGTCCCCCAGATCCTGTCTAGCACGCCTTCAGTCAGTTTTTCTTAATAAAGATTCCTGTTGGAAGAACCGTTCCAAGAGTTCTGTCTTCTTAAGATGTAAATTGAGGTGGGTCCTTACAGTTGTTTTCACCACCCAGCTGTTTCAAGTTCTTATCTTTTTTGATAGTGTCAAGGTCAAATCTTAGTCTCACAAGTCTCTCAGTCAGAAAAAATTCACTTGCTGTACCAAATTTCACCACAAGATGTCCCCAGTAACATGTAAAATCTTTTCCCAAACTCAAGTTAGGCTTTTATCCGGTTTAAAAAAAAAGAAGAAATATTCTTATTTTTTCCAGCTTAACAGATAGGTAAAATAATAAGTCTCTCTGTAGGAATAAAAACCTTTTGGGACCCCAGGTATCCAAAAATTACAAATCCAATTATTTAGTCATTTAGTTTAGTTGTTATTTTTTTTTTCCTTAGCTTTATATTCCCAGAGTAGGCAGAAGCCGCAGAATTAAAAGGGGAAAAAAAAGAATTTCCAAAGGCTTTTACAGGAAGGTAGTTGGGAAGCAAGAAAGGTAAGGTAAGGTCTCACCCAATTCCTCCACGTTGCTTTCGTCGTGCTTGGTAGTGCTTTTGGCTTTTGGCTGGAACGGCTTAGTGATCGGCCATGTTAATGGCCGATCTTTTCTTCGTCGGTCCAAAGGAGCTGTCTCGGATCAAACGGAAGGGCTACCGCCCTTCCGCGATCTGTCAAGGGTCCTCCTCAGCGGTGGCCGCCCCTCCAGGGTGACTTTCGACCCTTTCCAGGGTCTTCCGACAAAGGGAAACCGGATGGCGGAGAGAGCGCTCTCATCGCAGGCATCTGCCGGCACTGCGATCGCAAACCGGAAGCCCCCGCTACTGTTCACCTTGATGACCCACGACTGCTGTGCCAAATCTGATACGAATCATATTGTGAAGTATGCAGATGACACGGCAGTGGTGGGTCTTATCCTGGATGACAGTGAAGATGCTTATAGGGAAGAGGTGAAGGCTCTGGTGGACTGGTGCAATAAAAGTAACCTGGTTCTAAATGTTGATAAAACAAAGGAGATCATTGTAGATTTTAGAAAGAGCCGGCATAATCATACTCCACTCAGTATCAAGGATGCAGCTGTAGAGGTGGTCAACAGTATAAAGTATCTGGGGGTGCAGATAACTAACAATCTGAATTGGTCTCTCCACACGTCATCCTTAGTGAAGCGTGCAAACCAGCGTCTGCATTTCTTGCATCGGATGAGGAGAGCACATCTTTCTCCTTCTGTCCTGGCCACTTTTTACAGAGGCATGATTGAGAGCATTTTAACAAACTGCATCACTGTCTGGTTTGGTGGTAGCAGTGCCTCAGATAGAAAGTCCATACAGAGAATGGTAAGGACAGCCGAGAAGATCATAGGAAGCTTGCTTCCTGGTATTCAGGATGCTGCTTATAAGCGCTGTGCTTAGAGCTCAAAGCATTATTAGAGACCCCACACACCCACTTTACAGTCTGTTTCTGTTGCTCCCCTCTGAGAGGAGGTTTCGAAGTATTTCTAGCAGGACTACCTGATTCTGTAATAGCTTTGTTACCTATGCCATCCGTCTGGTAAACTCACAAAATTCGTTTTCCTCGCCATGCACATGTATACATAACCCGAACTAGACTGTGTTGTTTCTCTGTGTCATATATGTGGGTATATGCATAATTCTGTATTTATTTATTTATTTTTGTCATATTTATGTAGTGTATATTGGAGGTGGTGACCCTTTGAGAGCTGTATGCAACGAAATTTCATTTTAATGTATGCCAATTAGTGTACAAAGTGACAATAAAGTTATTATTCTATTCTATTCTATTCTATTCTATTCTATTCTATTCTATTCTATTCTATTCTATTCTATTCTATTCTATTCTATTCTATTGAGATAGTGGGGCGATCTGCACGTATGCACAATCTATGCTTTCTCCTGATTCTTGGTCAACAGTCTTCCCTCCCTCCACCCAATTCAAGTGGTGGTCCTATCGGGGTTCTGTGTTGGTCCATGCATGCAAAGTCCAGTCCTGTCTTACAAGTTCTGAGCTTTCCATTCTACTCCTTGGGTTAACCAGCTTGTCCAGGCAGAGCAGGAAAATGAGTTTTTTGTATAGCTCTAATGTGTGCAAAAAGTCATAAGTAAACTGCATTGGCCCCTGATCTGTTCAGAACAATAGGAAGCAATTCTGCTGGAAGACTTTCAAGCTCATTATTCATTTTACAAAAGTATCATAGAACAAAATGGGTTGCAGATGAGCTTGGTGAGTAAATGGGATTGTTTTTCTGGGTATGAAGTAAGGGATTCTGGTTTTTTTTAATTGCTTTAATCCTATTACAGTTCTCAAATGTTTCATGGCTCAAGATAGTTGGAAATGCTAATTTTTCTTTTGGGCTATGAGGACTGCAAGAAAGGGTTCAGAGGTTGAAATTGTATGAGGTGCAAGGAACCAGAACGACTCCATGAGTAGGTCAAAGTAGCTTCTTTATTGTTCTCCTATTTACAAGAATCTTGCCAGATTAATTGCATTCTTTTGAGAAAAGGCAGATAAAGGCTTCAGTAGTCTGGCCGCTGCCACTTCCTCCCCCAGAGTGTGTCAACCTCCGCCTGAAACCCCCACCGAGAAACACACCGGAGTCAAAAAGTCCTCTAATGTTATCTTTAATGGGCTGAAACATAGCGGCAAGTTAGAAAGTGAAAGCTGGCTCTAACGAAAAGGCAGGAAGTGATTAATTAAAAGAGTAACTCTCCTCCTCTCTCCTCTGACCGGTCAGGTCACATTGTCCAATAGAATTCCCAATAATTGTTATGAGAAGCATTCTCGGTTTGCCTAAACAGAACTTTCACTTCTCTAGCTTTTTCACGATGATAAACCACTTGTGGATTCCACTCTCTCCCCATCTCCCCTTCCCGCTCTGTAGGCAAGCTAAAGGCACGCAGCGGTCCTAAAGGCAGCCAGGTTCATAGCTTGACAGGTCGCCCTCCTTACGGGGGAAAGGAAACCTGGAAAATAAAAGAACATACATCAAAGTTCGCTACTTTTCTCTTTCATTCGGCCCCGGTTTCCGGGGATATCTATCATGGAATTGTTTAAGATAAGATAACCTTTATTGTCATTTTTTACTGTGGGCACAACGACACACATCAAAAATGAAATTTAGTTGCCTGCTCTCAAAGTGAACACATACATGACACACACCTAAACATACTATATACAACATATACATACTATATACAACATATGTATAGACCTACACCCCTACATATACATAACATATGAATATTAAACACTATCCATCTTGAATATATAACGGAAGGAGGAAGCTTGAGAGTTCACAAAGTTTATACTGTATGGAACGAAACTGTGGCTGAATCTGGATGTTCTGCTTCGGATACCACGGAGCCTTCTCCCAGAAGGTAACAAGGAAAACAGGTTGTGAAGAGGATGGGTAGTGTCCCAGACAATTTCACTAAACAATCTCCATTTACATGTTGTGCCTTCACCCATCTGGATTCTAACATGGGATACCCCTCCCACTGAGTTTTCCTCTGTGGACTCTAGAATCAAGAATCTGCTTAACCTTGTAATGCGGTTTACCCTCCCATCACTATTGGGGCGGGGGCTGCCATCCCGACCAGCCTCAATGTGGATCCTTTGTAGGGCTTTAGCAGACTACAATGAAATACAGGATGCACTTTTCCCAACCACATCATTAGTTTCAACTCCACCGTCACTGGATCTATAACTTTCACTATGGAAAATGGACCTATGTACTTCGGCCCTAACTTCTTGCAACTTTGTTTAAGATTAAGGTACTTTGTAGATAGATATATTTTGTCTCCCACCCGGAATGTCTCCTGTGGAGCTCGTCTCTTATCTGCTTGTTTTTTCTGACTCTCAGCTGCTTTAGTTAGAGCTTTCTTCGTGTCTCTCCAAACTTGTTGGAATGAGCTCACCCAATCGCTCAGGGTGCTCGAAGATGGGGGCTCCTGGGGGCTCCTGGGGGCATCAGCATGAACTCCACTCCAGTGGCCAACTTAAACGGAGTGAATCCAGTGCTATTGTGTACTGCGTTGTTATAAGCCACTTCTGCAAACGGCAGTAACTCTGCCCAGTTTGTTTGCTGATAGTTAACATAGCAACGCAGGTACTGTTCCACTATTGCATTGGATTGTTTTGCTGATCCATTAGTGCTCAGATGAAAAGTGGAAGAGACACCCTGAGAAGACCCTATCATCCTCACAAACTCCCTCCAGAATTTTGCAGTGAACTGAACCCTCCCCCATCTGAAATCATATGGTTAGGCGCCCCATGCAATCAGTAGATGTCTTGCAAGAATAACTTTGCCAGTTTCTGAGCTGAGGGGAGTCCAGCACAAGCAATGAAATGAGCTTGCTTAGAGAACAGGTTGACCACACCATCCAAATTACGGTATTCCCCCCCACTCTCAGGCAGCTCTACAATAAAGTCCATGGCTATCTCCTCCCAAGGTCTGGACGGGTCAGCTACCCTCTGCAACAGTCCTGGACTCTTCCCTGGCAACCTTTTACTGGCTGCACACGTTGCACAACTCCCTACATAGTCCTCAATGTCCTTCTTCATCTTTGGCCACCAGAATTGACGACTCACAAGGTGTAGGGTCTTCAAGAAACCAAAGTGGCCTGCTTGCTTGGCGTCATGGCCGCGTTGTAGGACCTGCAACTGAAGGTGATCTGGGACATACAACTTGTCCCCCTTCCACACCAATTCATCTCTCATAGTTAACTCTGCCTGGTGGGCTTTCAACCATGCATCAGTCTGTAGCTCCTGTTTCAATTGCTGGGTAAATTCATCAGTGGGGGTTGAGCTCCTTCTTTTCTCCTGCCGTCTGGTTCTTGCTTGTGCTGCTGGCATCAGCTAGGAAGTCCCCCCCCCCCCGGGATATATTTCAGTTCAAAGTTAAATCTTTTGAAGTATTGCGTCCACCTGACTTGCTTAGGAGAAAGCTTGTGGGGGTTTTTTTAGGGCTTCGAAGTTCTTAGGATCAGTCCATACCTCGAAGGGGAACCTTCCCCTTCCAGGAACTGTCTCCAGGTTAGTAGCGCCCATCACACTGCAAAAGCATATTTCTCCCACACTGCCCATCTCCTCACTATCTCACTCAGCTTGCGAGACGTGTACGTGCATGGCTGCAGATTCCCCTTTGTTGCGTTGGAGGAGAACAGCCCCCACCGCCACATTGCTGGCATCCGCCTGGATTACGAAAGGCTCCTCAGGATCCGGGTGTTTTAAAACTGGCTCCGCAGCAAATAGTCCCTTTAATTTCTCAAATGCAGCTTGACAGTCCATTGTCCAGTTCAAGGGTTGGCTTGGCTGGGGCTTCTCTCCCCCTCTCCCAGTTTTCAACAATACAGTAATCAGCAGGGCGATCTTGGAGAAGGAGGGGATGAATTGCCGGTATAAATTCGAAAACCCCAAGAAGCTCTGCAGCTGCTTCCGAGTCTGAGGGGCTTGCCACTCCAATATAGCTCTCACTTTCCCCAGGTCCATTTCTATCCCTTCGCTCGAGATGCGACAGCCCAAGTAATCCAGTTTAGATCTGTGAAACTCACATTTCAACAGCTTAACATACAGCTTAGTGTATTTTCAGTACCTGACGTATGAGTTTCACATGTTCCTCCATGGTTTTGGTGTAGATAAGTATGTTGTCAAGGTACACCAAAACCCCTTTGTAGAGGTGCTCATGCAGCACCTCATTTATGAGTTGCATGAACACTGCAGGGGCCCCTTGCAGTCTCTAATGGAATCACCTTGAACTGGTAGCTCCCCAGGGGGCAGTTGAGAGTAGTTTTCCACTCATTGCCTTCCTTAATTCTCACTCGATAATATGCCTTTCTCAAATCCAACTTGGTGAACACCTTCCCCTTGGCCAGGTGACCCAACATGTCTTTCATCAGGGGGAGGGGGTACATATTTTCCACACACACACCGTTAATCTCATGGAAATCAAGCAATAATCTAAGAGACCCATCTTTCTTTTCTTTGAACAGAACCAGGGCGGTGACTCTTGATTTTGCTGCTTGCCAAGTTCTTATCAATATAGGCTCTTAGCTCCTTCATCTCCTTTGGAGTCATGGAGTACATCTTTGGCTTAGGCAGCTTTGTCCCGGGCAAGATTTCAATGGCACAGTCCGTGGGGTGGGGTGGGGGGAGGATGTCACATTCCTTCTCGCTAAAAACCTCCATGAGGTCTCTATAGGCTCTCAGAACAGTTCGCTCCTCTTCCCATCCCTCCGGATGTCAACACTGCTAACATTGGATGTTCCCGCTTTGACAACTGATGAAAATGCAGCCATTTTCTCTATTCCTTTAACATGCTTTTTCTTACTTTAGAAATTAGGTGCAGCAGAGAGAGGGGGGGATTGGAATGTAAGCTCAGCTAGCCATAACATAATGCTGTGGTGGGAACCGAAGGACAAGCTGATAATGTTTTGGCGGGCTGTGGAGCTAAGGGGAAAGCTCGTGCTTTAAGCTAATTGGGGAATGTGATTTATGACAGTTTATTGGGAGTGGGAATTGCACTTTGTTACTTTGTATCAGGGGGAAGGGAATTTAGTTTTTGGGTTCAACTATGTAATGCCGATACTTTGTTTCCCGAATAAAAAGATTCTTTAAGGTAAACAATGCCTCGAAGTTCTTTTGAAGTGTTTCATCTATCGGAACCATGACATTAACCCCAAAACTAACATTTTCTACCTTAACCACATTGGGGTCCTGAGCTCCAGTCACCATCCCTAAGTCGAGGGACAGGCTGACAAAGACTCGGGGAAGATCTCAACATGGAGAAGGAAGAAGTGCCTGGATCCAGCACCCCGGCCATGGCTGCCGCCTCAGCAGAGGGAGCACAAACCAGCGCACCGGTGGAGAAGGAATCTTCGCAGGCCTTACAGCTGGGAGCGAGACCCAAAATGCAGCAGCTGATCTGGTCTTCGGAGTGGATCCTGGCCAGTGAAGACTCCAAACCCCTCGAGACGACCCTGCCAAAAGCAAGTTCTTCGAAAGCATCCGAAGTTGAATTGCAAGAAGGAACCTCCCGAGAATCGCGTTCCACGAGCCGCTGGAGAATCAGGAAATCGACGACTACTGAGGACTCTGGAGAATGGAAGTACCTGTCCATGGCCCATAGCCAATCGGTGGAGACGTTGGTGGAAAGGTTCAAGGGGCTAGAGATGAAGAGTGGGGAGCAACCCTCTCACTCTTCCCATGCAAGCGACCACGACGATTGGCAGAGCAGATGCCAATCCGTACCTAAAAGAAGTCCCAGCCCCGCCTATGGAGCACAAGCGGCTTCCCCGTCTTTGAAGCCGCCAACATTAACCTCCAGCCCTGCAAGGAGGGACAGTCCCGGCCGTCACTCTGAACACGGCGGCCCAAGACATCGTCGTTCCTCTAGAAGCCCAGATCACCACAGGTACCGTGAAAGCCCTGATCGTCGCTACCATCGGTCACACAGCCCAGAGCTTCTCTTTCGGCACCCCCCGAGCCCGAAGCCTACGCAGGGGGAAGACTCAGATGCGAGCGTTCAACATGATATAATGCAACAGCTGCGTGATCTGTTGGCTGGGCAGCAACAGGTGAGAGCGCCGCAGCAGTTGGGGCCCCTGCAGCCATTGGGGATGCCGCAGCCACTGCTGCTAGGAGGTCAGCGGCAGGTGGGGGTGCCACAGCAGTGCAGCTGGTACCAGCCCCTGAATGTGCAGCAACCACTGGGATGCCTGCATCAACTAGGGATGCTGCAGCCACCGACAGGATCGCAGCAACAGTGGGGATGGCAGCAACTGCCGGGGGGGCTGCAGCAGCTGGGGATGCCACAGCAACCGCCGCCGGGACCGATGGGAGGCCTGCAGCAGCTGGGGATGCCACAGCCGCCGCCGCCAGGAGGTCAGCAGCCGTTGGGAGTGCAGCAGCCGTTGGGAGTGCAGCAGCAGTGGGGTTGGCAACAGCCCCCGAATGTGCAGCAACCGCTGGGGGGCCTGCAGCAACTGGGGATGCCGCAGCCACCATTGGGAGGTCAGTTTTCACTCGGGATGCAACAGCCACAACAGGGAGGCCAGCAACCACTGGGAATGCAACCACACTGGGGGGGACAGCAACCCATGATGGCACCACCCCTCAAAGCGACGTTTGACGGTGACCCGGAGAAGCTCATCTTCTTCCTAAATCAAGTGCGTTCCCATATGAATAGCAATGCCAATTTCTACCCCAATCCAGCTTCTATGGTCGATGCGGTCACGGCCAATTTAGAAGGGGAAGCGTCTGAGTGGCTAAACAATCTGTACAACGAGCTGGCGCCTGAGTTGGGGAACCTCCACCTCTTCCTCCTTGGATTAAGAACCAAGTTCGAGGACCCCTCCATAGCCCTCAAAGCGGAGACACAAATACATAAGATAAAACAAGACGGCAGACCTGCCCTGGAATACGTACGAGAATTTCGTAAGATAGCAGGCCGAATAGAAAGATGGCCTGAACAATCCCTAGTGCACCACTTCAAGGAGGGACTAGACAATCACCTTTCCCAAGCCTGTGTCTATCGAGCTGTCCCTAACCTATTGCAAGAGTGGTACCAGGCAGCAATAAGATTGGATGTTGAGCTAGCTCGTTATAAGAAGCCACCGCCTCAGGAAGCCGGGCAGAAGCCAGAACAGACCAGACGACCACCCCCACGTAAGCCTCCAGCCATCGTGGCTGCGGAGCCCCCCAGACCACCTGCCGGTCCACCAATCAAATGCTTCAGATGTAGGCAACAAGGACATCGAGCGGCGAACTGCCCGGTCCCATACCCCAACAGCAGAGCAGACCAGGACCACCGGCGAGGAAAAAACCAGTCCAGCAACCGGCGAAAGAGAAGTCAAACTGGATCACGCAGGAACCCGTCGCCCAGGTTACGTCACCCACGCAGGAGAGCACCGAGGCCCAAGCTGGACCTGCCACCGCTCTGCCCTCCTACGACAGCGATGACGAGGGGGAGAATGACCCGATGGTAAGTCAACCCGTTCCACCTTTTTCTCTCGCAGCCAAACTCATAGTCCCCAAGACAGGTGCACGAGTAGATTTGAAAGTGCTAGTGGACTCGGGGTGCTCCCGGTGCGTTATTAGCTTGCCACTTGCCCTCAAACTGGGCATACGAGCAAGGCTGCTCTCCAAACCTGTGAGATTTGAGCAAGCCGATGGCTCTTTAATGGGAGGAACTTTGGTCACACAATTGACTGAGCCAATACGCTTAGAAATAGGTGAACATTGGGAGTTCATTCGCTTCGTGGTGGCTCCGAAGATGACTGAGGCTGTGATTCTAGGGCTAGCCTGGCTGGACAAATGGAGACCGTTTATTTGGTGGGAAAAGGGGATGAGGACTGTGAGACTACCTATAGGGCCCGAGCCCCCCCTTAATTCGGCCGACATTACTGGAGAGTTTAGGCCGTCCACTGAGCTAGCAAAGATAGCAACCCTGCCACAACCAGGCGAGCCACTCATTCCCAGCGAATACCGGGATCTAGCGGAGGTGTTTAGTGAGAAAGAATGTGACACCCTGCCACCCCACCAGCCCAATGATTGCTCTATTGAACTGTTACCGGGAGCTAAACTCCCACGACCAAGGATGTACACCATGACCCCCCTTGAAATGGAGGAAATGCAGCAGTATGTGAACAAGAACCTAGCGAGGGGATTTATTGAACGGGCCAAGTCTCAGGTGGGAGCTCTGGTGTTATTTAAAGAAAAAAAAGACGGGTTGATTCATCTCTGCATAGACTATAAAGGGTTAAACGCGGTGAGCGTAGAAAACAAATACCCCCTCCCCCTCCTGAAGGACTTACTAACCCACCTGGCGAAGGGGAGTGTCTTCACTAAATTGGACCTGAGAGAGGCATATTACCGAGTAAGAATAAAAGAAGGAGATGAATGGAAAACTGCTTTTAACTGTCCCATGGGGAGCTACCAATTTAAAGTCATGCCGTTTGGACTACAGGGGCCTCCAGCTGTCTTCATGCAGCTGATCAATCAGGTACTACATGACCATTTATACAAAGGAGTTTTGGTGTATCTTGATGATATCCTGATATACAGCATGAATATTGCTGACCACGTAAAACTAGTGAGAGAGGTGCTAAAGAAACTGTTGGAAGGGCAAACTTTATGTCAAACTATCAAAGTGTGAGTTTCACCAGACCCGACTAGATTATCTTGGCTACAGAATTTCCAGTGAGGGCATTGAAATGGACCCGACTAAAGTGAAAGCCGTAATCGAATGGCAACCCCCAAAGACTTGCAAACAGCTTCAGAGCTTTCTAGGATTCGCCAACTTTTACCGACAGTTCATCCCCTCCTTTGCTGAAATTGCTTTACCCCTTACGGACATACTGAAAACAGGCAAAGAGGTGGGGAAGCCGTGACCGGGCCAGCCGCTTGCATGGACTATGAACTGTCAAACTGCTTTTGAGAATTTGAAAAGACTATTTGCGGTCGAACCAGTCCTAAAGCATCCTTGTCCGGGGAAACCCTTTGTAATTCAAGCTGACGCCAGCGACGTGGCCGTTGGAGCTGTACTATTGCAAAAGAACCATGACGGAGTACTACAGCCCTGTGCCTACACCTCAAAAAAGTTCACCGAGTGTGAGAGAAGGTGGGCAGTGTGGGAGAAGGAAGCCTTTGCAATCCGCTAGGCTCTATTAAACTGGTGACACTACCTAGAGGGAAGCAAGGTGCCTTTCGAGGTCTGGACTGATCACAAAAACCTAGAGGCACTGAAAACTCCCCGCAAGCTGTCCCCGAAACAAGCAAGGTGGGTGCAATACTTCAACCGTTTTAACTTCAGCCTGAAGTACATACCGGGGGGGAAATACTTTTTAGCTGACGCTTTATCCAGATTACCTCAATACAAGAGCCAGCGTGAAGAGGTTAATGAAGCAATTATATCTACACAGCAAGCTGCTTCTCAACTAACGCCTTGGAGAGCCCCGTCTTCGAAAGTTCCGAACCCCGATGACTCTGGGGCGAAGAAAATAAAACAGAAACTCCTCAACGATCAATGCTTCAAGGAAAATCAAACCTCCTTGACGTGCAGGGATGATTTGGCTTACAAAGGGGGGAAGTTGTATTTGCCAGAAACCCTCCGCCTTAACGCCCTCCGGCACGGTCATGATGTGAAACAGGCTGGACACTTTGGATATTTAAAAACACTGCATCTGGTTCGTCGGCAATTTTGGTGGCCGGGTTTAAAACGGGACGTAGAGAACTATGTCAGGAGCTGTGCTGTATGTGCCACCATGAAAAGAATTCCAGGAAAACCCCCTGGACTATTACAACCAATAGCGGACCCTTCCCAACCATGGGAAGAAATTGCTATGGATTTTATAGTAGAATTACCTGAAAGTAGGGGAAATACGGTGATTTGGACTGTGATAGACCTATTTTCAAAACAAGCTCATTTCATCGCCTGCAAAGGACTCCCGTCAGCCCAAAGATTAACCAAGATTTTTTTTTTAAAACAAGTTTTATTGGTATTTTTTTGGTTTTACATCAGAGTGCTTTAAGAATCCATGTGGAGATAGGGTGGTCAATCATCCAAAGAAAACAATATAATCAAACATAAATAATTCAATAATTCCTTAAAGGTTCTTCTCTATTTCCCTCAAGCTATAACCTAGTATTAATATATTTCTAAATAAAATTCAATCATTGTAAAAAGAATATCGATAGTAATTCACTTATATCAATCAAAATCCTGTTTTTAAGTTTAACTATTTTAAAATTACCATTTTCCACTTTAGCCTAAAATGAACAGATATATTTCCTCCATCTCGTTAAGTTGTGAATATAGTTGCATGTCGGCCTCTTTAGTGTTGATCTGTTCTTCCTCTGTTGTTCCTTGGTCTATAAATTGGTCAGTCAAAGTTTGAGATTCAATTTTTAACTCTGGAGCATCATCTTTCATGTCCATTCTGAATTGTTCTTTCAGTTCCAAATTTTTTTCTAGTAAAAGTCCATAGTCAAGCTGTGGGTGGGATTCCATTTCAATAATAAAATAGTCTTCGTTTTTTGATGAAAGTTCAGCTTAGAAGGTAAATACAACAATAAGAATTCTGTAATAGGAGTGTATAAGGTCTAGGATCCAAGGAAGAATAGAAAAAAGCAAAAAAGTCAGGCCAGAGAAAATGTAATCCAAAATAATAATAAAATCTTTAAGTTCCAAAAATTTTTCTGGTGTGAGTCCATAACCAAATTGTAGGTAAACTTCCGTTTCAATAATAAAATAAAATTCTATAGTAGCAATATTATAAAATGTAACATCCAAACAAGAATAAGAAACAACAAAACGTCAAGCCAAACAAAAAGATAAAGGCAGAAAAAATCCAAGTCAGTATTGTGAGTGTCCAATTTGTAATCCAAAATAGTAATATAAAAAGATGCCTTAAAAGTCAATTATTATATTGTAATCCAAAAGAGAAAAAATCCATTTTTCTAGGAAATATATTTTGTATTGTAAAGTCAAAATAAATTACTAGTAGAAAAAAAAAGAAAGAAAGAAAGAAAAAAAAGGAGCCCTTGAGCTGGTTTCAATACAGATAGGAATGTCTGGGCGTCACGCCAAGTTCAGAGCAAAGTGAAAGTTAACAGCTTAAAATGGATACTTTGTTGCTTTCATTCCACAAAAAACCGCCCAGACAGCTGGAATTTTTTTAAAAATGAACAGTAATGTTCAGAAGGGGGGGGAGGAAGAAAAACACTCCACCCCCTCCCTAAAGGCTTCCACTTAAGCTAAAAACAAGCAGGCAAAGAGAAAGAAGGTCCACCTTCACAATAAGGATTTTTTTCAGGATCCCCGAAATCCAACAGCTCAAATAGTCAGTAAAAATTAATGATTTTTTCTCAAAGCTCGTTTTCCCAAGTATCCGAACGCTGCTTTCTTAAAGTAGGGAAGTAGTTCTAGGAGCTTTTCACAGGAAGGTAAATAGGGTATCAAGAGGGAAGGAAAGGTCTCACCCGGATCACCCACGGTGGTTCTTTTCGCTTAGATGTTGCTGTGACTTTCGGCTGAAGCAGCTAAGTGATCGGCCATGTTAATGGCCGATCTTTTCCCTGTCTGCCCAAAGGAGATTTCTCGGACCGCAGAGGGAGCTGCTGCTCCCTCTGCCATCAACGAGTGTCCTCCTCCACGGTGGTCGCCCCTCCAGGGCGACTTTCGACCCTGTCCAGGGTCTACCGGCGGGGGGAAACCGGCCGGCAAAGAGAGCAGACTCTTTGCGTGACCGCCTGCACTGCGACCGGAACCGGAAGACAACCAAGATGTTTTTAAAGCACATCTACAGACTGCACGGCGCACCAAAGCGAATAATCTCAGACCAAGCGGTGCAGTTTACAACTAAGTTCTGGAGAGGTTTCCTCAAGCTAATTGGCTCGTCGCAAGGTCTATCATCGGCTTTTCACCCGTCTACAAATGGGGCAGCTGAATCAGCAAACTCAAAGGTGGAGCAGTATCTCAGATGCTATGTGGACTATCAGCAAACGAACTGGACTGACCTCCTCCCTTTCGCAGAGGTGGCTTACAATAACTCTGTTCACAGCAGCACTGGTTTTACGCCTTTTAAAGTTGCCACAGGAAAAGAGTTCAACCCAATACCCAAATATCCTCAGGGGCCCTCTACTTCCCAAACGCGTGACCAGTGGCTGAGGGGGTGGGAGGAGGTATGGAAAAACACAAAAATCGCTTTGAAAAAGGCTTCTGAGACGTATAAAAAGCAAGCTGATAAAAAAAGGGCTCCCCAAAGATCATTCCATCCCTGTGTTCCATTGTAGCCTATTGAAACCTTTCCGGGGTTCCACCTTACGACCTCCCCCTAAGAAGGCACCTGGACCTCTCGTGGTAGCCGGACAGACTCATTATGAAGTGAAGCATATTCTTGATTCTAGAATTTTTAAGGGAAAGTTACAGTACTTAGTGCAGTGGAAAGGATATCCATTGTCTGAAGACACCTGGGTAAAATCTAGTGATGTAAAAGCCGACAGACTCATTAATAGATTTTATGAGAAACACCCTAATAAACCAAGGGGTAACCCCTAACCGATAATTTTGTTTGAATTACAGGATTTGTCCTTCTTGTAAGGGGGGCCCGGATGTCAACACTGCTAACATTGGATGTTCCCACTTTGACAACTGATGAAAATGCAGCCATTTTCTCTATTCCTTTAACATGCTTTTTCTTACTTTAGAAATTAGGCGCAGCAGAGAGAGGGGGGATTGGAATGTAAGCTCAGCTTGCCATAACATAACGCTGTGGTGGGAACCCAAGAACAAGCTGATAATGTTTTGGTGGGCTGTGGAGCTAAGGGGAAAGCTCGCGCTTTAAGCTAATTGGGGAATGTGATTTATGACAGTTTATTGGGGTGGGAATTGCACTTTGTTACTTTATATCTGGGGGAAGGGAATTTAGTTTTTGGGTTCAACTATGTAGTCCCGAATAAAAAGATTCTTTAAGGTAAACAATGCCTCGAAGTTCTTTTGAAGGGTTTCATCTATCGGAACCATGACACCGACGTTCTCTTGCTACACTCAGCTGGTTTTTTCACCAGCTCTACTTTCTCGGACTGCTTCCCTTCCTCTCTGGGGTTCTCCTGAGACCGTTTTTTCATGATCATTCACTCTACGGCTCTCTCCCAATAGATCCTGGGACCCCACTTAGCTAGCCAGGCCAAGCCTAGGATCATATCCTCAGCCATTTTCAGAGGAACCACAAGATGAATGGTTTCCTGGTACTCCCCCATCTCCAGCTGCACTGGCTCGGTCAGGAGAGAGGCAGCCCCTCCCCCGATCAGTGAACTATCTACCTGCTCGAACCTGATGGGCCTCTTTAACTTCCTTACACATAGCCCCAACCTTTGCACTACCGTTTTATTAGGCAACCCCTTCTTAGGCAGCTTCTTCGGCTTTGCAGGAGCTGGTACACGAGGGGTTTTGCGGGGTGCCGGCACCGGGCACATCGCAGCTCGGTGGCCCTCCTGACTGCAGCGGAAGCACAGGATAGGTTTCCTCGCAGGTGCACTGGCCGCGGCTGCTGGTGGCTTCCTTCCCAGAGACCGTCTCTCCTGGGCCTTCTTGGGGCAGGACCTGGTGCTCTCACCGTAGTTGCACAGAGTTAAATCCAATTCCACTGTGGCAACTAACTGGTACCAGTCGGCAAGCCGATTCGGGATGCCTCTGGCCAGGCACAGTTGGAATAGATCACGACTCAACCCCTCACAAAATAATTGAGTTAGGAGCTGTTCTGGCCAGTGCCTCAGCCTCCCTGTGATTCTTCAGAAGTCGTGGATGTACTCGATCACTGGCCTGGCCCCTTATCTAATTCTCCTGACTTCCATTTCCGCCTGTTGATTCTGTGTGGGGTCTCCAAAACGCGCCCGAAGACCCCCCAGTAGAGCATCTGGTGTTGCTAGTTTGGGAGCATCGTCAACATGGAGGATGGTTACCCATTCCGCTGCTTCTGCTTCGAGATTAGCCACGATGACATCTACTCGGGCTGTCTTGTCTGGGTAGTCATTCCCATAACGATCAAGGTGGGCCCAGATGTGGTTCAGGAAGAACGGCAACTTCTCAGGGCTTCCGTCAAATGTCGCCCTTAAGGGGGGGTGGCTGAGGTGGTCGGGGTGCCGGTGCCGGCTGAGGTGCCTGTAATCCCCTTCCATCAGCTTGGTACCACCCCATATGAGCCCCAGGTCCTGGCTGCAGCTGTCCTCCCAGCATCCCGAGGTAAGGGCCCGATGCTGGCAGTGGTGGCTGCCAGCTAAATCACCCCAGCTGGGGAGCAGGAGCAGTTGGCATGTGGTAAAGTGGTTGGTTTGGGCTAAGACTCAGCAGGGGTGTCAATCCGGATGGCTGATCCACTCCTCCTGTCATCGCTGTAGCCGCAGCCCCAATTGGATACTGGGGCATGAGGATCAGCACCAATGTCAGGCTAAGGGTCGATCCCAGTCATGGCCTGGAGTCTAGCGGTATGGTGGGTTCTCCGCCCCGATGTCCAGTCTGCTGAACGTCTACCTCAGCTGCTCCAACAACTGGCTGCCACACCGCAACAAATATCGACCTGTCTGTCCCATTCCCTCGGTAGCCATCTGCTTTCACCATTCAACTCCTCCTTCCCATTCAGGTTGAGGACAATGTGACCAGAACTCAGCTTCTACAGCTCTCCGCATTGTCCAATAGAATTCCCAATAATTGTTATGAGAAGCATTCTCTGTTCACCAAAACAGAACTTTCACTTCTCTAGCTTTCTCACAATGATAAACCACTTGTGGATTCCACTCTCTCCCCATCTCCCCTCCCCACTCTGTAGGCAAGCTAAAGGCAAGCAGCGGTCCTAAAGGCAGCCGGGTTCATAGCTTGACAGAGTGACTCTTATGCCACAACTACTGTAATGGGACAGGTTGAAACAGTCAGGCAGAGTTGGTCCCCAAAGAATCTGGCCCCATGCCATGAAGGGTGTATAGGTGGCAATCGGCACCTTGACTTGCATCTGGAAGCATCCTGGAAACCATTGCAACTGATGGAGCAGAGGTACAACATGAGTGGATCAAGGTGCACAAATAACTGCTTGCACTGCCACTTTCTGAACCAGCTTCCAGATGCTCTTCAAGAGCAGCCCCATGTAGACCGCATTGTTTTAATCTATTTGGGAGGTGACCAAGGCATGTGTGACTGTGAGAGTACCTCCTGGTTCAGGAAAGGGTGCAATTGGTGCATAAAATGAAGTTGTACAAAAGCTTTCTTGGCCATGGCTGCCACCTGTTCCTTGAACTGGAGCTGTGAATCCAAGAGGACACCCTGATTTCTCACCAGTTCTGTTTGGGGTACTGCAATCCCATCCAGAATCAAAGGCAGAAAAACATTGGATCCAGGGAGCCCTAAAACCCAAAGCGACTCAGTCTTGCTGGGGTTAAGCTGAAGCCTGTGTTCCCCACAGCCTCTAGACACTGAGACAGTACCTCCCCAGCATCACTTGGTTGTCCAGGAGTGGAAATAGAAAGCTGGATATCATAGTATATTGATGATACCTCACCCCATGCTGTTGAATTATCTCACCCAGCACTTTGTATAGATGTTAAAACAGGGACAGTGTCAAGCTAGATCTCTTCCCACTCATCAACTCTCTGGAATTGGCCTCAGAGGAAGGAAAACCAGCACAACACCATGCCCCTGCTCCCAACCCTCAGCACCAGAAGACTGCCATAATCAATATCAAAGGCTGCTGAGAGATAAGGAGAGCAAAGATGCACCATCTCCATTCTGCTCCTTCCAGAGGTCATCCATAAGTGTGATCAATGCGATGGTTAATGACATAATGTGATATGTGAAACTTTGCCCATTTTGATGACAACAAGCCATAGTTAACCTAACCATGGTAAGTATGATACATAAACCCCACATGTACAATAATCTTGATGCCACACGCCGTCTTGGGGCAGAGAGAACTGGGAATGGAAGGGAGAATGGTCTTACTGGGTTGTTGCAAACTTTACTCTCTTCCTTGCATACTGTATATGCCTTCCACTGGTGGTTCTCTGAGCATGGCACGAGGAAAGAAAACTGAACCCTCAGCAGCCCTCGTTGATGCAGATGCCAATTTGGGGGAGTGGTTAAAAACCTA
The DNA here is from genome assembly GCA_023970755.1 of Azemiops feae. NCBI lineage: Eukaryota > Metazoa > Chordata > Lepidosauria > Squamata > Viperidae > Azemiops > Azemiops feae. The sequence continues at coordinate 78,302 of JALGBA010001300.1, forward strand.
CGGCAAGACTAGAAGAGCAGTGCCCAGTTCCCTTCCCCTCTTCAGCCACTCCTGGTGTTAGGATTACAACTCTGCTTTGGCAGGGAGCCCTAGCTTTGTAAGCTTGTGTGAGGTTGACTGTGGGTGGTATAAGTGGGGGAAAGAAGGGTTAAACCAAGCCATGTGGTGCTCTTATATTCCCCTTTGATTTAAAAGAACTTTCAGCCTCACTTGGCAAAATTATGGGGCAAAATGTTTTTTTTCTTTTTTTTCCTACCAAGTGGTTGGTTTGGGCTAAGACTCAGCAGGGGTGTCAATCCGGATGGCTGATCCACTCCTCCTGTCATCGCTGTAGCCGCAGCCCCAATTGGATACTGGGGCATGAGGATCAGCACCAATGTCAGGCTAAGGGTCGATCCCAGTCATGGCCTGGAGTCTAGCGGTATGGTGGGTTCTCCGCCCCGATGTCCAGTCTGCTGAACGTCTGCCTCAGCTGCTCCAACAACTGGCTGCCACACCGCAACAAATATCGACCTGTCTGTCCCATTCCCTCGGTAGCCATCTGCTTTCACCATTCAACTCCTCCTTCCCATTCAGGTTGAGGACAATGTGACCAGAACTCAGCTTCTACAGCTCTCCGCATTGTCCAATAGAATTCCCAATAATTGTTATGAGAAGCATTCTCTGTTCACCAAAACAGAACTTTCACTTCTCTAGCTTTCTCACAATGATAAACCACTTGTGGATTCCACTCTCTCCCCATCTCCCCTCCCCACTCTGTAGGCAAGCTAAAGGCAAGCAGCGGTCCTAAAGGCAGCCGGGTTCATAGCTTGACAGAGTGACTCTTATGCCACAACTACTGTAATGGGACAGGTTGAAACAGTCAGGCAGAGTTGGTCCCCAAAGAATCTGGCCCCATGCCATGAAGGGTGTATAGGTGGCAATCGGCACCTTGACTTGCATCTGGAAGCATCCTGGAAACCATTGCAACTGATGGAGCAGAGGTACAACATGAGTGGATCAAGGTGCACAAATAACTGCTTGCACTGCCACTTTCTGAACCAGCTTCCAGATGCTCTTCAAGAGCAGCCCCATGTAGACCGCATTGTTTTAATCTATTTGGGAGGTGACCAAGGCATGTGTGACTGTGAGAGTACCTCCTGGTTCAGGAAAGGGTGCAATTGGTGCATAAAATGAAGTTGTACAAAAGCTTTCTTGGCCATGGCTGCCACCTGTTCCTTGAACTGGAGCTGTGAATCCAAGAGGACACCCTGATTTCTCACCAGTTCTGTTTGGGGTACTGCAATCCCATCCAGAATCAAAGGCAGAAAAACATTGGATCCAGGGAGCCCTAAAACCCAAAGCGACTCAGTCTTGCTGGGGTTAAGCTGAAGCCTGTGTTCCCCACAGCCTCTAGACACTGAGACAGTACCTCCCCAGCATCACTTGGTTGTCCAGGAGTGGAAATAGAAAGCTGGATATCATAGTATATTGATGATACCTCACCCCATGCTGTTGAATTATCTCACCCAGCACTTTGTATAGATGTTAAAACAGGGACAGTGTCAAGCTAGATCTCTTCCCACTCATCAACTCTCTGGAATTGGCCTCAGAGGAAGGAAAACCAGCACAACACCATGCCCCTGCTCCCAACCCTCAGCACCAGAAGACTGCCATAATCAATATCAAAGGCTGCTGAGAGATAAGGAGAGCAAAGATGCACCATCTCCATTCTGCTCCTTCCAGAGGTCATCCATAAGTGTGATCAATGCGATGGTTAATGACATAATGTGATATGTGAAACTTTGCCCATTTTGATGACAACAAGCCATAGTTAACCTAACCATGGTAAGTATGATACATAAACCCCACATGTACAATAATCTTGATGCCACACGCCGTCTTGGGGCAGAGAGAACTGGGAATGGAAGGGAGAATGGTCTTACTGGGTTGTTGCAAACTTTACTCTCTTCCTTGCATACTGTATATGCCTTCCACTGGTGGTTCTCTGAGCATGGCACGAGGAAAGAAAACTGAACCCTCAGCAGCCCTCGTTGATGCAGATGCCAATTTGGGGGAGTGGTTAAAAACCTACGGCAAGACTAGAAGAGCAGTGCCCAGTTCCCTTCCCCTCTTCAGCCACTCCTGGTGTTAGGATTACAACTCTGCTGTGGCAGGGAGCCCTAGCTTTGTAAGCTTGTGTGAGGTTGACTGTGGGTGGTATAAGTGGGGGAAAGAAGGGTTAAACCAAGCCATGTGGTGCTCTTATATTCCCCTTTGATTTAAAAGAACTTTCAGCCTCACTTGGCAAAATTATGGGGCAAAATGTTTTTTTTCTTTTTTTTCCTACCATGAAAATGCCTCATTTCCACAAGACTGGATAGCTTGGGATCTAAAGGAAGTTTCCTTCTGAAGGGGTGGACGGTAGGAGTGGGTGACATTCCCTACTGCCCCATGTTCTTCTGATTATGTCATCATGGAGGAGGGTGAGCCTGGGGAAGAACAGGTGGTACCTTGGCTGATATCCCTGCGGTTCAGAAGTGGCCAAGGACTTTCTGACTCTTTCTCAGTAAAGCTTTATATAAAGCCCTGCCCCTGCAGGCAGGCAGGCCTCCCCATTGCATCTGTTTATCTCTTGTAATAAATGCTGTAGATTTGTATTGAGAGTTCCTCTGGCATCCACTGTTGCCCCTGAAATGACGTATTGAAACTGGCCCCTGACCACTGTCTGTGGTCCTAAGGAGCCCAGCACTGCACCTTTGTTTCTCTTTTTAGTGCAGTTGGTGACCTTTGGAGCGGGACACATTTTATGCTAGAAATGTGGACAGATTGACTTAGTTCTAAACATTTTCCTTTTGAGTCTGGGAGGATTTGAAAACCATTGTTAAGTGTCTTCTTACTCTCTACATATATCATGTTTGAAAATATGGAATCAGTGAGTTGTAGACAAGATGGGGGAGGGGGTTAAAGCAAAGAGAAGATTCCTACACATTTGGTTTAGAGCAGAGAGCACTGAGGAAGTACCTACTTATACAGTGCAAAATTAAGCAGAATTAAGCAGAGTTGTATGGGATCTTGGAGGTCTTCTAGTCCAACCCCCTGCTCAAGCAGGAGATCCTATACCATTCCAGACAAGTGGCTGTCAAGTCTCTTCATAAAAGCCTCCAGTGATGGAGCACTCACAACTTCTGAAGGCAAGCTGTTCCACTGGTTAATTGTCCTCACTGTTAGGAAGTTTCTCCTTAATTCCAGGTTGCTTCTCTCCTTAATTAGTTTCCATCCATTGTTTCTTGTCTTGCCTTCTGGTGCTTTGGAAAATAGGTTGACCCCCTCTTTGTGACAGCCCCTCAAATATTGGAACAGTGTCATCATGTCGCCCCAGTCCTTCTTTTCACTAGACTAGACATACCCAATTCCACCAACCATTGGAATCTTATGTTTTATCCTCCAGCCCCCTAATCATCTTTGTTGCTCTTTTCTGCACTCTTTCTAGAGTCCATAATATGGTGACCAAAACTGGATGCAGTATTCTAAGTGTGGTCTTACTAAGGCTTTATAAAGAGGTACTAATACTTCATGTGATCTTGATTCTATCCCTGTGTTAATGCAACCTAGGATTACGTTGGCTTTTTTAGCTGCTGCTGCACACTGCTGGCTCATATTTAAGTGATTGTCCACTAGGACTCCGAGATCCCTCTGACAGTTACTGCTGTTGAGCTAAGTTTCACCTAGTCTGTACCTGTACATTTGGTTTTTCTTGCCTAAGTGTAAAACCATACTTTTTTCTACATTGAATTTCATTTTGTTTGATAGGGCCCAGTGTCCAAGTCTATCAAGATCCATATGGATTTTGTGCCTACCTTCTGGGGTGTTAGCTATTCCTGCCAGTTTAGTGTCATCCGCAAATTTGATGAGTTCCCCTTCTATTCCCTCATCTAAATTGTTTATGAAGATGTTGAAGAGTACGTGGCCTAAAACAGTACCTTGGGGTTCCCCACTGCTTACTTCCCTCTATGTAGATGTATTTCCATTAAGGACTACATATTGAATGCGGTCTGTCAGCCAGTTAAAAATCCATCTGGTGGTGATGCTGTCTATCCCACATTTTTTTAGCTTACCAAGAAGTAGGTTGTGGTCTACTTTGTCAAATGCCTTACTGAAATCCAAGTATACTATGTCCACTGCATTTTGCTTGTCCACTATGACCACTATGAGCACTATATTGTCACAAGGACTATACATATTTTAGACTATACATACACTATATGGCCGAAAGGCTGTAAAGAGCTCCTCCAAGGCAAAAGCTTTCTTTTCTTTTCTTTTAATTTTAACTTTTAACTTTTAAACTTTTAAACTTTTAAACTTTTAAACTTTTAAACTTTTAAACTTTTAAACTTTTAAACTTTTAAACTTTTAAACTTTTAAACTTTTAAACTTTTAGACTTTTAAACTTTTTAACTTTTTAACCTCTTTTAACATTGCATTTTAAACCTGTTTTAAACCTTGTTTGATATATACCGGAGAGGCCAGTATATATTGGAAACAGAAGCCACCAGAGAAAGACGGAGGAATGGGTAAAAGAAAAAAACAAGGCATCAGCCCGGGTTCTCTCCTACCAGTGAAGAATGCAAAACAACCAAAAATTGAGGAGCACTTTGCTGGCAAGAGACTTGTAAGTAAAACTATCCCCCCCCCCTTTCATTACCAACAAGCCGGAGAGATTAGAACGGGACCTGCCAAGAGATCTGATAAAACAGCAGATACTGGACTTTCCTGATCTGGGGGGAGGGGAGCAAAATGATAGCCAGCTATTTTCACAAATAACGAGTCCAGTTACAGCCGGCATGGAGACTAAGATAAAGACTAAAAAGGTTAACAACAACAATCTAACTCAGAGTGGGGAGAGCTTACCATGGGAGAATACAACAGAGTTCATGGCAAAGCAATGTCTTCTCACAGCACAAACGGTAGTCTCAATATTTGAACAACTAATAACCATTCAACATGATGTAGAGACACTGAAAAAAGATATAGCTGCTCTGCTCCAGGCACAGCATTGGGCTATGGGCGCCACCACTGAAAATGAGCACAGACCCTGGGAAACAGACAGAGAGCCTGCTGTAAAGTGGCAGCCCACTCAGAAAAACAGTCCTTCTACTGCTAAAGCAACAAGAGGAGGAGATATTAATAGAGAAGTTTCATGGGAAGACAACAGAACACCCCACCTACAATCACACCAATCACAGCAATCACATCGCTCGCTACAAACACACCAGGTTGTGCTGAGAATCCACATGAATAGGCTTAATCATGGTCGTTGGAATTCCAAGAGGGCTATACTAAATTCCCTAAGCCAGCTTCTTCACTGTCACTGGGGGCAGATTGATCTACATACTGCGGAGTGGCTCCCGGAGGCCCCAAATTGGAAGCGGATATTTCTCTCCTTTAAACAGCCCACCATACCGCTGATGCTATTTAAAATGAAGGCTCATCTAGCCTCCTTTCAAATCTCTCCCATCAGAGTTTTCTGCGAGGAAAGGGTTAAACCCTTAATTGTTAACATGCAAGCTCCCAAGGTTGTCGTTTCTTCCGCATTCTCAACCCTGGGAAAGGGAGAGGGAAAAAAAGGGAGTAAGTCAGCCCCGTTTGGAGAAGATGTACTTAACAGCACAGAAACAGAAACAGGACTTATTAATGCTTTTGGCGCCCTCCCAAGGTGTGAACAAGATTACATACTAATCAAGTTAGAAAACCTAAAGAAATCCTTATTGGTCACAATGGATACGGCTGAACCACTTATTGATTTGGTTTCCCCTATAATTCAGCCTCTTACTTCTCCCCCAGGGGGCAAGAGTTTGCAAGAATATGAGTTCATGGAAAGCAGAAGCCAAGACACACAGGGGCCAGTAGAGGCCCCAATAGAGAAGGAGATGCTAGCATCCTTAAGTGACTTTCTGATGATACCTTCTGCAACACATCAATCTCTCGAGAGAGAGGACTCACAGCAGTGCCATCATTTCAAACCCGAATGGAACATGACCTAATAACCCCCTGCTCTACACCTAGAGAAGAGGCTCCGGAACGGCAAGCCTTGTTAGCTGGGGCTAAATCTTCTTACCTCGAACAAAGTCCCCAGGAGCCTCCACAGAATTTTGATGGGGGTCCTCTACTTTTAGAGAAGGCCAATTTTGTGCGGGACAATACTTCAAGCCATTGCAACAATTCTACAACTTCCCTTTGTATAAATCAAATCTCCTGACGAGCTGCAAAAGAGGATCCCCTCTCCATTATAACCTGGAATATAGCGGGCTGGTCTGTGCCATCAAAAGACCAACATTTTCTGGACTATATATCGCAATTTGACATTCTTTTTTTACAAGAAACCTGGGCCCCTACAGAGATACAGTTAGATGGTTACTGGGGTAACTCTATCCCAGCAGTTCCAAGTAAGGTGGGTGGGAGAGCTAAAGGGGGCATTGTGACATTAGTGAACACATCTTTGTATTTTAAATGTGTACCATTGCCACCTCTTCAGCCATGGGTTGTAACTACCCTACTTTTATTTAAACAGGTGGAGATCTTGCTTTTTAATATCTATATTCCCCCACTCAACAAGAATAATCTGATCAATAACATCTGGGAGGGTATAGAAGATTTTATCCTGGGCTGCTTAGACAAATATCCCACAGCAGCAATAATTATTGGGGGGGACTTAAACGCTAGGATGGGCCCAAGCGATCAAGCATTATTCAATCAATTTAAGATCTATTATGAAGAGAATGTACCAGGAGAACCCCTGTTTGCCAGACAATTTAAAGACACCAAGGCAAATCGGGCAGGTTTGTGTGTAAGACAGATGACTGTACGCTTGGATCTTTGTATCCTTAATGGTTCCATATGGGGTGACTACCCAGCAGATTATACATATCGGGGAGCAGGAAGAACATCCACAGTGGATTATTGGATAGTATCATACGGCCTCCTGAAGTTCCTGCAGAAAATGGAGGTAGACTCGCGACTGGAAAGCGATCACGATCCACTAACCCTTACTTTTACATTACACCAGAAACTGCTAAGGGCTGGCTCAACCTATCTACCCAGGTTAGAGAAACACAATACCCAGATAAAAATTAAATGGACAGAGAAAAATGCAATGGAAGTTACTAAATGGATGTTAGCCCCAGAAACCATAGAACTACATACATCTTTATTAACAAATAAGTTTGAAGGATCATACTTAAAGGGGTATGAAACTTTAATTTTAAATTTGAAATCGGTCCTCACTAATAGAATACCGGCTCACCCCCAAAAGCCGGTTTTAAAGAATAAAAAATGGTTTGACAGGGATTGCGTGCAACTAAAAAAAACATATAATAAGGAATACAGGAAAAGTAAAAATGCCCCTTCTGAGGATCAAACTCACTGCTTAAAGCAGTTGAAGGCACAATATAAGACTCTTCTAAAAGAAAAGAAAAGGGCGGCTCAGATGGAGTCTTGGCATAGACTAATTGCATCAGTCAGGACAAAAAATACATCCCTTTTTTGGCACATCACCAGAGGATTGGGGAAATCCCCCCTACCTCCAACTAATCAGGTACCGATTCATGCCTGGGAAGAATATTTTAGAAAGCTTTATGCAGACCCCGACTATGTAACTTATGAGAGCCAAATTAATTTGGACCAAACCCCTTATTGGCCCCCTGTTACACCAGGCGAGATATCCCGATTGATTGGAGCCCTCAAGGCTAATAAGGCACCTGGTGCTGACAATGTCCTGCCAGAAATAATAAAAAATAATCCCAGTTGGTGGGCTCCACTTTTAGCATCTCTGTTTACATATATAGATAGAACGGGCCATATGCCAAGAGATTGGGGATTAGCAATTATCATACCAATCTATAAAAAAGGTAGTAGAACTGACCCTGGCAATTATAGACCCATTAGTCTTCTAAGTGTTATTAGTAAAATGTATGCCAAACACTTAAACTATAAACTTCAGGATTGGCTAATTTCGGGGGGAATAATTAAAGATGAACAAGCTGGTTTTAGAGAAGGAAGATCAACAGTGGATCATATCTTGGTATTTCACCATCTAGTACAAAAATACACACATAAAAAAAATCCTCTCTTTTTGTGGCCTTCCTTGATTTTAAGCAGGCCTTCGACTCAATATCTAGGAACTCCCTATGGGAGAAATTAGAAAGCACTACTATCGATAAACGCCTCCTTTTCCTCATACAAAAATTGTATGCCAATTCCACCTTGAAAGTGAGGTGTAATCCTCAAGGGAGCTTAACAGGCTCAGTAAGGGTACAAAAAGGGGTACGGCAGGGTTGCATCCTGTCCCCCTCCCTTTTTAACTTCTATATCAACCCCCTGATCGATCTCTTACAGAACCCTGATCTGCATCCGCCCAACTTAGCACATCGTAAAATCTCGATCCTTCTATATGCCGATGATGCGGTCATTATTTCTCAAACTCCTGTAGGACTGAAGAGAGCAATTAGGGCAACACTCGGCTACTGCAAACAGAATAAGTTGGTCCTTAACTTTGATAAATCAAAAATTTTAGTTTTTGCTAAAAGACCCAGCCAATACTCCTGGAAAATAGAAGGACACAGTCTGGAACAGGTTAGAACATTTAGATACCTTGGGGTGGTTTTCCACTCGCAGGGGACATGGAGGGCACACCTGGATCATGCATTGCAAGCAGCCAATAGGTCCTTGAATGCAATTAGGCATTACTTTTACACAGGCGGAGGTCAATTGGTACCGGCTGCCTTAAAACTTTTCGAGGCCAAAACATTGGCGCAAATTCTATATGGGGCACAAACAGGAATCCTTGCAAAGAAAAACTTGCTTGAAACCATACAAATGAAATTCCTGCGAGCCATCTTAGCTGCACCCAAAGGAACCCCAAATGCCCAATTAAGAATTGAGACAGGCATGCCCCAAATTCAGGTAAGAGCCTGGAAGATGATGATCATTCACTGGCTTAAAATGTATTTCTTTCCAGAGGGACTATCCCTATTAGTGCTGACTGACAACTTTCCCTCGCCCTGGAAGCAGGCGATAGATCATAAACTGGGCTATTATGGGCTCTCTTCGGGATTCCTTATGTCCCTAGGCTTTGATCAAGCAAAGCAAGTAGTATCCAATAGAATAAAGGACATGGAGTTCCAAGAAGAACTAAATAGGTTACCTCGCCACATTAGGGATAGAATCAAACAGGGTGTGTGGGAATCGGCAAGATATCTGAATGATCTGACCTTCCCAAAACAAAGAATAGCTTTCTTCAGAGCCAGATTTAACATTCTTCCCTCAGCACTCCTCCAGGGTAGGTATAAGAGAACACCAATAGTAGAACGGGTATGTATATGTGGTAAAGGAGAAGTCGAAGACATCTCACATGTTTTATTGTACTGTGAGTTATACCGAGTTTATAGGTCAGCATATATTCTTCCCTTATTAGAGAGATTGCCAGGGAGGGCAGACAATTTTTATGTAGGCTTTCTCCTCCAGGACTCAAACCCTTCCATCACCCATGCAGTGGCAAAATACTGTGTTGCAGCAATGTCCACAAGGAAAAAATTGGTTACAGATTTATAGCCGTCAACTTGTGCCAACTTTTTGGAGATATCTCTAATAATTTTTGGAACATTACATTTACTCACACACTTATCGACTTTCCACTCACGTAAACTAGGGAGTGATCCTAACAGTTTGAGAACATGTATCTTTTTAACAGGGATGTTATTATTTATTATTAATGTCAGTACTATTTTTATTTTATACTTTTCTTAATATATTGTAAAATATGATATCTATTGCTGGTCTAAGACCGTAATAAAGTTATTATTATATTATTACACTATATGGCCACTATGACCACTATATGGTCCACTATAAGCTGTGAGATTCAGTAGGCTAAAGTGATAGCTTTGATCTTAGTTGCAAGGGAATTCACCTGTCCTTTATAAAACTGGCTTTTAAATCCAGCAATCCTGATAGTTGTGTGGAGATATTAGGGGCAGAAAAGGACTGAAAGAGAGGAATGTTTCCCTTGAGTGCAGCCTGTGGGTGTCCCATGGGAAACTGAGTGCTTCCCGTGGAACCAGGATGCTGGATGAGAGGCTATTTGGCTGATCCAGCAGGAATGCTTTTGTGATACTAGAATCCAAAAGAGAGTATATACAATTGTGCCAGGGAATTGTTCAGATGGAGTTGGAGATGAATTGAAGAGCTCCAGAAGATGAAGGAAATTTGTGAGGCCTGCTGAATAAATGAAATGTTCCTTGGGGTATAAAGACAGCCGCAACCTAGCTTCATTCTAGAAAGCAAATTAGATGGAGGAATTATTTTTCTGGGTTCTCCTCTGTTTTTGTCCATCTGGTGTCTACTGACTCTCTGCAAATGATCTAAGGAGGTTGATTTTCTTTTTCCTTGTCTTTATTTTTAATTACTATTTTTGGAGGAGGGATGCTTCTGGTCCCCAGGATCCAAGGTGGAATGTCATCTGAGCTCTGAGTTGTATCAGCACAGTATCCAGGGTGTCCCAGGGATGGTGGAAATGGTGGTACTGAAGGATGCCTGGTCATGGGATGGGTTCGGTAGCCTGTTTGATGTAAAGCTCTTCTGCATATTTATTTTTCCTTAAGTGCTACTGCACAAATCAAATATGGCAAAGGTGGAGATACCAAAAATCTGGGAAGATGATGCCATTTATGGAAAATCAAGAGGCCTCCAACTGAGCAAGGAGCAGTGACTCAGTAATTAACATGTCCAGTCAGAATAAAATGCAGGGGCTTTATTGAAGTTGGGAACTCCTGCTGTAGTGCCTGCTGAGAACGGTGCATTTGTGCCGAGCTTTCTGTTGGCTGAGCACTCTGGAGTCTTTTGTCCTTTAAATAAGATGAAAAGAGTGAAGTCCTTTCCTCCAAGATATATAATATAGATTTAGAAAAATGGCAAAACTTGTGGAAAAGAAATTATAAATTGACAATGTCAACTTCTTACAAAGAAAACCTATATAAAATGTTTTATAGATGGCATTTGCCACCAGCAAGATTAGCAAAAATGTTTAAAAATATGTCAGATAGATGTTGGAAATGCAAACACAAGTCAGGTACTTATTATCATGTATGGTGGACATGTGTTAAAGCAAAGAGGTATTGGACAAAAATACATACTTGGCTAGAAAAGATGTTGGGAAAACATGTAGATTTTAAACCTGAACTTTTTTTATTAGGTATAATGCCAGAAAAGATTGATAAACAAAGTATATACTTGATTCTACATGTGATAACAGCGGCAAGAATCATATTCGCACAACACTGGAAAAATGAAGAAATACCACCAGAGGAAGAAATAATTAAAAAAATACTAGAATGTGTGGAAACGGACAGATTTACATTGAGGTTGAAAGAAAAAGAAGAAACAGAATACTTTCAAACTTGGGACTTGTTTTATCAATGGCTGGAGAAAAGAATAAAGGATTAGGAATTAAATTTTTATTAGTGAATGATAACTCAGACAACACGTTTGTTGAATAAGTACTACTGAATTGTATGAAAAAATTAATAAAAACTTTATATATATATATAAAAGACTCCTGGGCCATTTTTTGTTTCCAAGAGTATAATTACTGAGCAGATATGGATATGGAAGTATTGAAGCCAATTCTAACAGTTTCGCACGCAAACAGCATAGTTAAACGTTCCCTTTTTCCCTGACCCTCCTATTGTTACTTTACTCCATCCAATCAATTATGTTCAGTTTGTTTGGGGAAGAGACTCTGGTGAACTTTCCCATCCAGTGACCTTGGAACACTGGTATGTCTCGCCATGGGGTCTGTGCTCTTGCATTCCATTACCCCCTACCTTCAGTGGTGGGATTCAGCCAGTTCGCACCACTTCGGCAGAACTGGTAGCTAATTTTTTGTTGCCCAGGCCCAGAATGGACTTCCGGAAGCAGCATCCACACAGAGAACCGGTTGTTCACGTATTTGAATCCCACCACTGCCTCCCTTGCATTCCAACCCAACCCCCCATTGCTTCTTGTCTGGCTGTGAGCTGGGTTTGCAAATCGAGCCATGACATTAACAACAGATCCCACCCTCTCCCTTTCTCATCATATTCCCCCCCCATCTTTTCAGCTAGGTTGATTTTATATACAATGTACAATGCAGTGAGCCATGTGCAGATCTGTACATTGGAGAAACAAAACAACCACTTCATAAATGCATGGCACAACATAGGAGAACAAACCCTTCAGGACAAGATTCAGCAGTCCATCTGCATTTAAAAGACAAAGGCCACTCTTTCGAAGACAGAAAACTCCACATTTTGGACAGAGAGGACCGCTGGTTTGAAAGAGGGGTCAAAGAGGCCATCTATGTCAAAACTGAACAGCCCTCTCTCAACAGAGGGGGAGGGATACGACATCATCTAACTCCAGTCTACAACACAGTCCTTTCAGCAGTTCCAAGAAGGCTCCACACCCATTTGCACTACTCAGGTGACCCTGATGACACAGATAAACCTCCAGGTGGCCTCAATGACTCTCTAAAAGAATGCAAATGACCAGCTGTCTTCAAGGAGTATAAATCCTTCCATTCCCCATCATCCAGTCAGAGCTGAAGAAGTTTCTTGGATGAGAAGTGAAATGTCTTCAAAGAAAAACAAGAAAGTTCAGTTGCCTTGTGAAAAAAGCACCTTTGGGATAAGTATGACCTGGATGACTGAGAATCTCCACAGACATTCTGGGAGTTGAAGTCCATACGTCTTCAAGTTGCCAAGTTTGAAAATTACTGATCTAGAGGGTGCCTAGGGTGGGAAGGCTGTCCTGGAGGATCCTGTTTTCCCATCCAATGCTGTAAAGAGCAAATGTGCCTGTTTGCCAACTCATGTAATTGGATGATCTTACGGGTAGTCCTTGACTTACAACTGTAATTGAGCCTGGAATTATGGTTGTAAGTTGTTGTGGTCATTATGCAGATCACTATGTAACCAGACCCAATTTTATGACATTTTTTGCAGCAGTTGTTAAGCGAAAGCTACTGTCATTAAGAAAAATTTGTGGTAGTATACCGTCCGGCAGTCCAAATCCTCCACTTTCTTTCGCTTCTTGTAGCATTTTCAGTCTAATTCTAGCTTTTTTTCCTTTCCAGATAAATTTCAGTATTGTTGTATTCAGTTCATCAAAAAAGGCTTTTCCCAGCCTCACAGGAATCGTTTGAAATAAAAAGAGTATTTTTGGTAAGATATTCATTTTCACTGTTGCTATTCTCCCCAGCATTGAAAGTTGGAAGTTTTTCCACTTTTCCAGATCCAGTTTTATTTGTTTTAGCAGTCTTACATAGTTATCTTCTTTTATTGTTACACATCTTGCTGTTAAATTCCCAAATATTTAACTTTTTTAACTATTTGAAGATATTTTTTTTGTTAGTTGATTTTTTTGTTTTTCTGTTAGATTCTTTGTTAGCACTTTAGTCTTTTCTCTGTTTATTTTCAACCCTGCCACTTCTCCAAATTTTTCTATTTTCTCCATAAGTTTAGTGCTTGTTTCCAATGGATCTTCCAATATAAAAACCAAGTCATCTGCAAATGCTTGTAGTTTATATTTTTCATCTTTTATCTCCAGTCCTTTAATTTCTATATCTTGTCTGATGTTTCTATTCAATACTTCCAATGTTAGTATAAATAGTAATGGAGATAGTGGGCATCCCTGTCTTGTGCCTTTTTTAATGTTAAAGTTTTCTGTAACACATCAAGAATCATTCTTAAATTATTTTTTATCTGTCTTTTAGGTAGAAAACCATTTTGGTCTGTATGTATAAATTCGATCAAAAATTTCTTTAGTTTTTCTGCTATTATTGAGGTGAAAATTTTATAGTCTACATTTAATAGCAATATTGGTCTATAGTTTTTTATTTGCGTTAGATCAGAGTCTTCTTTGGGTATTAAAGTAATGTTGGCTTCAGTCCATGTATTTGGTATTTTAGCCTCCAGGAGTATTTCATTACACAATTCTTTCAAAACAGGACTTAATAGGCTTCCGGTTCCGGTTTGCGGTGCTGGCGGCCATGCAGAGAGTCTTCTCTCTTCGCCGGCCAGTTTCCCTCCGCCGGTAGACCCTGGACAGGGTCAAAAGTCACCCTGGAGGGGCGATTACCGCTGAGGATGACTCTCGGTGACTGCGGAGGGGGCAGCAGCACCTTCCGCGGTCCGAGGCAGCTCCTTTGGGCCAACAGGGAAAAGATCGGCCATTAACATGGCCGATCACTTAGCTGCACCAGCCGAAGTCAAAATAACATCTAAGCGTTAAAGAACCACTGTGGAAGATCCGGGTGAGACCTTTCCTTTCCTCTCTTTACCCTTACTATCTCCCTGTGAAAAGCCCCTGGAATTATTTCCCTATTTTGATAAAGCAGCGTTCGCTCACTTGGGAAAACAAGCTTTGGACAATAAATAATAAATTAATTTTTATTGACTATTTCTACTCTTGAATACTCTGGGGTCCTGAAAAAATCCCTACTACAGAATTTTATTATTTTATTTGCTTATAAAACTGGACAATATTGTTTTCTTTTACTTTTATTCCTTTTTTAACTGGAATAAAACCTTTCTGGACAAAGATTTTATAGTCTACTGGGGACATCTTGTGGCAAAAAATGACATTGCAATTACACTTTCTCTTTGATTGTGAGGCTGGATTTGACCTTCAAATTACCATAAAAGGGAAAAGATAAAGAATTTGTAACAGCTGTGTGGAGGTGGATACGGGCTGATTGTTACTAATAGCCTCCACCAAAAAACTAAAAGATTACCTTACCACTGAAATGGAGGAGTTTTACCCACAGCTTGGCTATGGGCTTATACTGGAAAAAATCTTGGAACTTAAGGAGCAAAGGATCTTTAGAATGAACACTAAAGATGATACTCCAGAACCAAAAATTGAACCTCAAATCTTGACTGATCAACTTATAGACCAAGGAATAACAGAGGAGGAACAGATCAACTCCAAAGAGGCCTGTATGCAACAACATATACAATTAAATGAGATGGAGAAATCTCATCCACTACCTGTAAACTTATACTGGAAAAAATTTACGAAGCTACTGAGCAAGTGAATGCTAGAATAAAAGCCTTTACCCTAAAACTTCAAATTGACTTCCAGATTCCAACTGACTACTCCATAACTCAAATAACAATAGAAGAGGAACAAATCAACATAGAAGAGGACATCATACAATCCCACGTACAACTCATTGAGAATTTTGATGACCAAAGAATGATTTCAATTAAAACATCTGCAATGCCAAAAGCAACAGGAACTGATATGCAAATACGAGGCATTGAAAACTGTGACAACATGGATAACCAACGAGTAACTACCACATTGAACAAAATTGATTATACTACTCAGATAGTACTGGAAGAAAGAGAAGAGAAATATGACCAGACTGAACTGTTGATAAATATGTATAACCAAACACTGAGATTTGATGATATAGAGGCTCTTTTATGGAAACCTGCCTGGCACAAAAAGAAAGCTAGAATTAGATTTAAAAATGAAATTTAAAATTTTACTTGATGTGTTAAAAAGGCTTTTAGAGATTTTGACTGAGTTAATACCACTGAGATGAAAATTATTGATTTGATTATGGTTTGGAATTGTAATATGGAAAAGGTTGTAAACAAGGAGTTATTAGAATAAGAAATAGAATATAGATGTGAAATGCAGTAAGAAAGTATCTTCTGGAATAATATGTTTGTTTTAGGTATGATAATTACTTTGATGGGATTTAAATTTTACTTGAGTTAAAAAGGCGTTTCAGATATATGGATTGATTTATAAAATATATATTTGAAATAGAGTAAGAAGGTATTTTTTTGAGTAATATTTTTGTTTTAGGTGTGATTATTATGCAATGGAAGGAGAACAAGAAAATGGATTGTGATAAAAGAAGATATGGTATTTATAAATGAGTTACTAGAATAAGAAATAGAATATAGTTGGGAAGTGTAAAAATATAATGGTTGGAATAATATGTTTACTCTAGATATAATTATTATCCTATGAAATAAGGGAAATTAGGGATACCCGAAGTGTAAATTATGTGTTTATTTAAGGCTAAATTGGAACATGGCAATTGTAAGTTAGTAAAGCTTAAAAACAGGATTTGGACTGTTATAGGTGAAATATTATTGATATTTTTTTGATTGATTGAACTCTATTTAGAAATGTATTAATTTGACTATATCAATTGAGGGAAATAGAGAGGGAATCCTTAAAGAATTAACCTGAACTATACATGTACGATTGTGTTTTTTTGATGATTGATTACCCCATCTCCACATTGCTTCCCAAGCACTCTGATGTAAAAACTAAAAAACCAATAAAACTTGTTTAAAAAAAACAAAAAAAACCAGGACTTAATAAATCTTGTAATGATTTATAAAGCTCTGCAGATAATCCATCTGGACCTGGAGTCTTATCATTTTTTTGCCTTTTTATAGCCTCTATAATCTCCATCATTGATATTTTTCCATTTAATATATTTCGAATATTCTCTGAAATTTTTGGTAAGTCTGCTTTTTTTAAATACTGCTGTATTTTTTCTTTTGGAATTTCCTCTGCTTTGTAAAGTATCTCATAATAATCTTTGATAATTTTTTTAATTGTATCATTTTGAAACTGTAATTCACCTTTTGGATCTTGCAGCTTGTTTATCAGTTTTTTCTCTTTTTCTTTTTTCAGTCTATATCAGTGATGGCGAACCTTTTAGAGACCGAGTGCCCAAACTGCAACCCAAAACCCACTTATGTATCGCCGGGTGCCGGGTGGGCATGGCCCACTGGGTGGGCGTGGCTACAGTGGTCATGGCAGCGTGGGTGGGCGTGGCCAGCTCGATGTTGCTTCTGGGGAGGGATGCCTGTGGGGGCCGGGCAGGGTTGGGGGAGATCCAGGGGGTCTCCAGTGGGGTGGGGCAGTGGACAGGAGGGCGTCTTGCTCAGCTGATGGCTTGGGGGGGAAGGGGGCAGCTACACCCCCTCCCAAATGCTGCCCTCTCACGAAAGCAGGATGAAAACTACAAAAAGCGACAAGGAAAAAAAGTTAAAACAGAAGAGTGTCTCATGATGGTTTTCTTCCCCACTTCCTTCTAGCTGCAGTTTAAATATGTAAAGACCACAAAAGAAAAAAGTTGGCTTTCTCTCGTTTTAATTCAGAAGGCAGGAACAGGAGGATGGGGGGGGTTATTTGTTTCAAAGGAAGGGGAAAAAAGGGGCTGGGGGAGCGCGGCAGGCGAACGGCGATGGCGCAAGGCTTGTGGCTATGCAGGGGGGCGTTGGGGGGCATTCTCTTTAAAAGAGCAAAACGAGGCAAAAAATAAAAATCCCCCACTCACTCCACCTCCCAAAAACACAATAACAGAGCTTTCAATGATACAAACAGTCCTTGGAGGCCATCTGGGTGGGCTCACTGCCCCTCTGACTCCCCCCCCAGACAGTTGCCAGAGCCTCTTAATTGCAGAACATTGGGCAGGGGGGTCCCCCCTTTGAGTCAGGGGTGTCAGCTCAGCAGCACCAAGGCAGATTGGCACGGTCTGTCTCACCCTGTCACCGTGTGTGTGTGTGGGGGGGGGGGGGAGCTGGACTAGAAAAATGCCCGTCCAATGCCCAGCAGCTGCTGCCAAGGTGGCTCATCTCCTTCCTTTGGGGAGAAAGGTGGCCAGCATGCCCTGGGGACCGGAGTGTGTGGGGAGGCTCCTGAGCCCCGCAGCTCTTCCGAGGGGGGGGAGGAGGAGAGTGGGGAGGGGCTGTGCTGGGATCGGGGCTCCTCGTGCCCTCTGCTGCCCGCCTGCGCTCTTCTTCCTCAGATGCCGCGGCTCCGCTTGCCTGGCAGGTCGGGGGCGCGCTCACGCACGGGGACGCACGTGGGGCTGCTGCCTAGCTTGCCATGCCATGCCAGGGCTGGGCTGGGTGTGGAGCCTCCTCACCACTTCTTCCCCCGCGCTCTCCAGCCCATCACCGGCCAGCCAGGTGCGCCAAGCTCGGACCTCGGGCGCATGGAGGCCAGAGGGGAGCGAGAGCTGCGGCTGCCCGGCTCCTCCACCTGACGACGCGTGCAGGGAGAGGCACCACCCGGCTCGTCCGCAGAAGGAGGAAGAGGATGGAGGAGGAGGGCTGGCCGGGGATGGGCTGGCGGCGGGCGCAGTGCTGCCCACGGGGGGAATCTGACCAGCCCCAGCCTGGAGGGCAGGGGAGAGGCAGAGGGAGCTCGAAGGGAGGCAGGCGCGGTGCTCGGGGGTAGCCGCTCTCTCCCCCTCCCCCGTGTTCCCACAGAAGGGCTGGCTGGCTTCAGCGTCACCTGGGCAGTCCTGGCCGCGCATCTGCCCAGCGGCACTGGCGGCCCTGGCCTTCCTTCCTTCCTTCCTTCTCCCTCCCCTCCTTCCTTCCTCTCTCTCTCTCTCCCTTTCTCCAAAGTCCAAACTCACGTTTCCTCCTTCCCCCGCTAGCCTTCTGCAAATCACAAATGGACGCCGCATCCTACTTGTCTTCTTCAAACTCACGCCCACCATCGCTTCCAAAGGCCGTCTGCTCACTCACTCGCTCTCTCGCTGCACTCCCGCCAAAACCTGCTCCTTTTATAGGTTCCCCTCTCCTTGCCCAGCTCTCACAGCTGTTCCCGCGAGAGCGCTGCTAGATTCGGTTTCCCTGCCCTCTCCAGTTCCCACTAGTCAGGCACATGTGGAGAGGGGGAGGGGAGCGTCCCTCTGGCGTGCGTGCCGACAGAAAGGGCTCTGCGTGCCCAGTCTGGCACGCATGCCATAGGTTTGCCACCACGTGTCTATATGCTAACCATCTCCCCGGCTTGTTGGCATTTTCAAAGAAGTTCTGTTTAGCCCTTTTAATCTGTTGAGCCATCATTTCTATCTCGGCTAGATTTAATTTATGTTTTATTATCTCCATTTGTTTCTTAAGTATTTTCTTTTGTGGGTCTATTTGTAATTCTGATTCTAACTTTCTGAATTCTTCCTTCAACTTTAACTGTTGTTGTTTCTTTTCTTTATTCATTTTAGTGGTATAGGTTATAGCCAACCCTCTGAAATATGCTTTAGCCGTATCCCACACATTTTGAAGCAATGTTTCTTCTTTCTTGTTTATTTTGAAGAAAAAATCCATTTCCTTTGTCGTTAGTTCCTTTGTCGCTATTTTAACATGGCTTAAAGAATGGATAATGCTTAGAGACAAAAGACTATTATACCTAGAGGGGCATGACCTACAAATTGGTTGGCATGCCTTTCTGTGGTATGGGAAGAATAAAACACATAAGATACTTTCACAACCACTTTATAAGAAATGCACTTCTTTCAGAATGGGAAAAAATAAAAGCAAAAATTTATATTAAGATACCTGGATGGCTTTCAACAATGGAAGCTTTCACTTACCCAAATTTAATTAATTACGACAAAGTTGTGACTTATAAAGATATTTTGGACAATGAAGGAAAATTGAAAGACAGACAAGATTTACAAGAACAAGGTATTGAACTATCATGGTGGCCATATCTGCAAATTCAAACGAGATATGAAAAAGATGCTAAAACAATGGGATTCTATAAAGAACAGACAGAATTTGATCAGATACTGTTAAAAACAGATGAAAAGTTGATTAAGAAACTATAAATTTCTGTTAAACTTAAAGATGGAGGAAGAACAAGTAAAAGAAACGATAATATGGGCAAAGAACTTTGGATATAATATAGAATTAGAAGACTGGCAAAAGTTATGGGAAAGAAATGTTAAATTAACTAAAGCAGTGGCATATAAAGAAAACTTATATAAAATGTTTTACAGATGGCATATGACACCAGTGAGATTAGCAAAAATGTTTACAAATACTTCAAACAAGTGTTAGAAATGCAAACAAAAACCAGGTACTTATTACCATATCTGGTGGACATGCCCTAAAGCTAAAAGATTTTGGTCAAAAATACATTTATGGTTGGAGAAAATGACTAAAAAACAAATAGACTTTAAGACAGAATTATTTTTGTTAGGAATAATATGAGCAAATCATGAGAAAGATTGTATATATTTAATTCTACACATACTAACTGCAGCAGGAATTGTATTTGCCCAACATTGGAAAAATGAACATTTACCAACTGAAGAAGTATTAATTAAGAAAATTTTAGAGTGTGCAGAAATGGACAATTTGACTTTAAAGATAAAAGAGAAAGAAGACTCAGTGTATTTTAGAACATGGGATAATTTCTATCAATGGCTAGAAACATGAATTAGAGAGAAAGGAATGTGATATGTAACTTTGAATATATATTAGTAAGAAGAAGACTATCGAGCGATTAATTAAGATACTGTTTATGATAATTAACTATTAACTATTTTTTGTTAAACACATGAACCCAGACATTATGCTGTTTGCTAAATATTGAGAATGTTATTTGGAAAAACCCTAATCCCAACCCCAACCCTAATCCTAACCCTAACCCTAACCCAAATCCAACCCCAATCCCAATCCTACCTCATTCCTAACCCTATAAAAATTAATAAAATTTATACAAATAATAATAATAATAACAACAACAACAACAATAATAATAATAATAATAATAATTAAAAAAAATGTGGTCGTTAAGTGAATCCATTTTACCCAATGACTGTTTTTTGTTGGAAACGGCAAGTAAATGCTGAAAACAAGCAAAAAACATTGAAAGTTGTGGTCATGTGACTGCTGGACACTGCAAACAGCTGTAAAGGTAACCTGGTTGCCAAATGCCCAAAATGTGATCACATGACTTTGCGTGTGTGTGTGTGTGTGTGTGTGTGTGTGTGTGTGTGTGTGTCATAACTTTAAAATTGGGTCATAAGTAGCTTTTGGGGGATTTGTTATAACTTCAAATGATTGCTAAGCAACTAGTTATAAATCAAGGACTATCTGTAGTTCATATAGCACAGTGAATTTCAAGTTTGTCAGCTGTGACAACTCAGACCAAGTGTGTTTGCTGGTTGCTTCATGGGTCAGGAATCTCAGTAAATTAAGTAAGCTATGGTTAAATAGGAACATAGACAATGTCTCCATGCCAAGAAAAACTTCAGCAATTGGTTTCTGTGTGTAAAAGAGCAAAAGCAGGAGATTACAGTGTTCATTCCTTGCCCTTATACAACCTAAACATTTTAAAGGTAGATTTAACAGGATTACTTGCAGTGATTTCACTTTCTTTAATCCACAGTTGTTGGAGGAGTTGTAGAACTTCAAACAACCCCATTTTCTTAGTTTTACATACTATCCTCACTTCATCAGGGCATCATTTACCTGCTTTTTAAGTTGGTTGCTCCTCTGACCTGGTTATTTTCCTGAGTACCATTTGAGCTACAGTACATGTTACATGTAACCCAGCATACTTTTCCAGAACTATTTTTGAGGAATACAGGGTGAGAAATACAAATGGGAGCTGCAACAAGAAATTGTGGGGTTGAACATTCCTCTTCAGGGTTCCAGCCAGCCATGTCCTTACCTGCAATAATACATTCAATTTCTCCTCCCCTTTGATTTTTATCCTTTATTTTCCAACAATAAGCTAGTATTATTCAGTGGCCACTGAGAATATTCAGACCCCAATGGATAGTGGCCAAGTTCAAGGGCAGGCAATCCCTGCCGACGCCGAAGAGGGAAGCCCTGCAGGGCCAGAGACATCCCCCCTCCCCCCGGCAGGCTGCAGAGGAAGGGAATTCTGCTGACGCCGAAGATACACAGACCTGGGGCTTGCTCCGGCTGGCAGCCTGCTGCGTGTCCAGAGGGGGAGGAGATGACTGCCTGACTGGCCACCTATGTAGGCAACGCGCCGGATGTCGGCCTGTCAGCTGGGGGGCGGGGCTCTGGGTTGCAATGCTATGTAAAGCGCTGGGAGCAGTTCACTCCCAGCGCTGACTTTTTCCAACACGGAATAAACACCGTTTGCTTGTCATCCGTACCTGCCTGTTGGCTCTTTTCTTTTGTTGGAGCACCGAGGGGGACGTCCTGACAGTAAGTCAGCGCTCACTAACCTGTTCATCCTTTTCCAGTTCCTTTGGTGCCGAGAAGGGAATGGCGGAGAGAACTCAAGGGGTTGCCCTGGCGGCGGAGGCGGCTGAGCCAGTCGGTGACACTGTGCCAGTGCCTGCAGAGGAGGCCGGGGACGCCCAGCCGGTAGTGAGGCCCAAGGAGCGGGCCCCACAGCTTAGAGCCACGTTGGGTGAGTCCTAGCAGCCAGGGGTCCCGGCGTCATCAGGGGACCGGTGGCTGAGGCCTGCTCTTCAGCGCTTGGACCCCGGCCAAGTGCCTACCTCGGGTGCCGGGGGTCCTCTGACTGGCTGGAGGGAGAGGCGGTGGACGGAAGACAGTGAGGAGGAATGGAGTTATTCCACGGCACCTGGAAGCCGGACGATGGACATCCTGAGGGACCGTTACGGCGAGGTGGGGTGCCTGGAGCCTTCTCTCTGGACACGCACGGAGACCGGCCATGGGTCGATCCCTTGGTCCAGCGCCGGGACGCAGCCAGTCCCGGCAGAGCCAGCCCGTTTCCGGTTGGCTAGTCCAAGGTTCCGAGGCCCTCCCGGGAGCGACACCTCTCAGGCAGGGGCTCCTGTCCTGAGCGGCTCACCAGCCCTGTCACGCCCACGTCGGGAGGGTAGACCATTGGTGGAGCCTGGCGGGCCGCCCGGGAGGGGGACGGCGGGATCATCCGGTGCTCTGGACTGGCGGACGACTGGCCTTGGGGACTGCCGGGCCGCCCCAGCCGGTGACGGTCAACGGGGAGCAGGGCCACCTATGGCCCCGTTGTTTCTGGGGTCGGCGTGGGGACTGCCACCGATGCCAGTGACGTTCGACAGCCATCCGGACAGCTTAGCCATGTTCCTGAGTCACGTCACCATCCACCTGGACCGTTACGCCCAGTTCTATACCTCCCAATGGGTGATGGTGGCGGCGGTAACAGAGCCTGCGGGATGAAGCCGCATCATGGGTGGCGGACCTGTATAGCGACCACGCACGGGAGCTGGTGGATGCAGGCTTGTTCCTGGACGCTTTACGGGCTCGGTTCGAGGATCCTTCCCGGGTCCAGCGGGCCGAGGCGGAGGTGCTGGTGTTAAAGCAGCAAGGCCGACCAGCCAGGGAGTACGTCCGAGACCTCCGACGGGTGGCTGGGAGACTTCGTTCCTGGCCAGAGCGTCTCCTGGTTCATCACTTCCGGGCGGGCCTGGACCGTGAGTTACGCCAGGCATGCATCATTCGGGGTGTTCCGAACCGGCTTCGGGAATGGTTCCGGGTGGTGGTGGAACTGGATGCAGGGCTGCAGGAGTGCCGGAAGAGGGGGGAGGAACCGCTTGCACCCCAGAGGGCAAGGGAGAGACCCAGAGATGACAGCCGTAGGGGCCAAACCTCGGCCTCGGGGCCCTCCGGTCCGTCCCCTCGGCCAGGTTTCCGTTGTTTCCGGTGTAATCAACCAGGCCACCGGGTGGCAGAGTGTCCGGTTCCTGTGCCACGTGGCAGCCCAGCGACCCCCGGGAACACCGGTCCCACACCCAAGAAGACCACGGAACGGTCGCAGGTGGTGCAGCAGCCAGATGGGGACAAACCCCGACGGTCACCACGGCGAGAGCAGGAGGCGGTAGCCACCACCAGATTCCAGCCAGCGGAGTATGACACCACAGATGACTCCACCGACGACCCCATGGTGAGTCAGCCGGTATGCCCGTTTGCCGTCCCTATTACCCTGACGAGTCCTCAAACGGGTAGTAGGAGGGTATATAAGGCCTTGATCGACTCAGGGTGCACCCGTTGCCTCATCAGCAAGAACGTGGTAGCTAACGTCGGACTTAAGGTTAGGCGGTTGGCGAAGCCAATCCGTTTTGAGCAGGTGGACGGGTGCCTCTTGGGGGGGGCTCCGGCCACCCACGTAATGGAGCCCACAAGAATGGACATGGGAGGCCATTGGGAGATCCCTCGGTTCATCGCGGTCCCCTCCATGACCGAGGCAGTGATCCTGGGTCTTGCGTGGCTGGACAAATGGGGTGGGAGAGCGGGTACCGCCATATACGCCTGGGTGTCGGTCCCCGGCCACCAACCCAGGACCCCAAGGGCGCTGTGACGGACAATGGAGGGGCAAAGGCGCTGCCATGACAGGAAGCAGGCAGGGCACTTTGGGTTCCTCAAGACCCTACATTTGGCAAGGTGCCAATTCTGGTGGCCCGGGATGAAGGTGGACATGGAGGCCTACGTTCGGGGGTGCCACATCTGTGCCACTACCAAGCCCCGGACGGGGAAGCCACCGGGGTTGTTGCAGCCAGTGGCGGACCCTACTAGACCCTGGGAAGACATCGCGATGGATTTCATCGTTGAGTTGCCGGAAAGCCGGGGCTACACGGTGCTTTGGACTGTGGTGGACCTGTTCTCCAAGCAGGCACACTTCATTCCGTGTAAGGGGTTGCCGTCGGCCCGGAGGCTGGCCAGACTGTTCGTAACACATATTTACCGTTTGCACGGGGTACCCCGATGGATCATTTCAGACCGAGGGGTACAGTTCACGGCGTGCTTTTGGCGCGAGTTTGTCCGCTTCATCGGTTCATCCCAGGGGCTCAGCTCGGCGTACCATCCCAGTACCAACGGAGCTGCGGAGCGAGCAAACGCCGCTGTGGAGCGATTCCTGCGAAGCTATGTATCCCACCAACAAACGGACTGGGTGGACTTGATAGCGTTCGCGGAGGTGGCCTATAATAACGCGGTGCATAGTAGCACCGGGTTCGCCCCCTTCCGGGTGGTGCATGGCAGGGAGTTCGTCCCCATTCCTGAGTACAGGCAAGGGGAACCCTTGCCTTGTCAACCCAAAGAGTGGATGGCACGGGTGAGGGGGGTCTGGGGAGCTGTGAAGGAGGCCTTGGTGAAGGCAGGGAACGCCGCAAAGGCGCAGGCAGATAAAAAACGGAGGCCCCAGAAACCCTTCCAGGTGGGCGGCCTAGTCTACCTGTCCACGAAGTACCTTCGGCTACGGGTCCCCTGCAGGAAACTGGCGCCGAAGTTCCTTGGGCCTTTCCGGGTTGCTCAGGTCATAAACCCGGTGGCCGTGCGGCTACACCTGCCTAGGTTCCTGGGTAAAATACACCCAGTGTTCCATTGCAGTCTCTTGAACCCAGTTGAGGAGTCCTCTCACAGGGCTCCGGAGAGGGAACCAGGGCCCGTTGTACGGGATCAATACGAGGTCCAGGAAATCCTCGACTCTCGCGTCCGGCGGGGATCCCTGTACTATCTAGTCCGCTGGAAAGGGTATCCCCTTACGGAGGCTTCATGGGTGGGGGAGGCGGATGTCCACGCCCCCCGCCTCGTGCAGGCGTTCCATCGCCAGTGCCCTAGGAAGCCGGGTGGAGGGGGGATTACCAACCTGTCGGCTGGGGCGTACGGCCGTACATGTGGCTCTCCTTCCCTTCTAGGTGGAGCCCTGGTAGAGGGACCCGCCTGTCGGACCCTGCGGGGCCAACATTCCCAGGTGGGCGGGCCTTTGCTCGCCACGCCACCCTCTTCGCCGGTCGGAGCAGCTGAAGGGGGAAGCCCTGCAGGGCCAGAAACATTCCCCCTCCCCCCGGCGGGCTGCAGAGGGAGGGAATCCCTGCCGACGCCGAAGAGGGAAGTCCTGCAGGGCCAGAGGCATTCCCCCTCCCCCCAGCGGGCTGCAGAGGGAGGGAATCCCTGCCGACGCCGAAGAGGGAAGCCCTGCAGGGCCAGAGACATCCCCCCTCCCCCCGGCAGGCTGCAGAGGAAGGGAATTCTGCCGACGCCGAAGATACACAGACCTGGGGCTTGCTCCGGCTGGCAGCCTGCTGCGTGTCCAGAGGGGGAGGAGATGACTGCCTGACTGGCCACCTATGTAGGCAACGCACCGGATGTCGGCCTGTCAGCTGGGGGGCGGGGCTCTGGGTTGCAATGCTATGTAAAGCGCTGGGAGCAGTTCACTCCCAGCGCTGACTTTTTCCAGCACGGAATAAACATCGTTTGCTTGTCATCCGTACCTGCCTGTTGGCTCTTTTCTTTTGTTGGAGCACCGAGGGGGACGTCCTGACACCTATTATATAATAGAAGAAATGGTGAAAAAGAAATCCTTTGTTACCTAGAAAGGAAAAAAATGGGGAAAAACAAAAGGAAAGAAAAAACCCTCAAAAGAGTATTAGGCAATTTTGTGCTTTTTAGATGTTTTGGACTTTGAGTCTTATGGGATTGCAGTTCTGTTTTCAAAATGTGTGCCCAATATCAGCTTCTTAGCCCATTTAAAATTATTGGAGTAGAGTAGCTTGAAAACAAAAGCTTGTAAACAAAAGGAGGAAGGTGGGTGGGCCATCTTCTCTCTGCACGTGAGATCATTTGTGCTGATGGAAGCATTGAGTCACGTACTGTATTGTGCAACATGGAAGCAAAACTCTTGTGTTGCTTTTGGAACTGACTGCATTCTTCCTTTCTGGCTGTGCAAAAGTGTCTCAATTCCAATTCCATTTCCAATCCATTTTAGTCCTGCTATTTCTCTGCCTCTCCCTGGGCTTTGTGTTCCTTCGTGGTTGAATACATCTCAAGTGAAAAGCCCCAGAGCTGCAGTTGGAATCTAGAATTTTATTCCATTCACACCCATTTTTAAACAATGTGGCGATGATACAGATGTCCTGCCCCCAATACCCTGTAGGTGTTGGGCTACAGTTCCCATCAGGTCCAGCATAACAAAGTATGTAATTTATGGTGTTTGTTGTGGAGTGCCAAATGGGTAGACGGCTGAAGAGTAGCAGGCAGAAGCCAATGAACCTCACATAAGCTGAGCTCATGTGCTGTCAGTCTTGGTTTGTTGAATAAATCACTTTTGGCTGGATTCAGACATAAACAACACTTAATAAAGCACAGTGGTTGGACTTGTATGACATACTGTAACACCTGTTGGAAGTAAAATCTGGTCCGGTTCCAAGCCGGGAGAAAGACTCAGGAGAAATGAATTTGGAGCCAAGGTGCAGGAAAGGAGGTCTCCATTTATTTAGGAATCAGAAGTGAAGTGACATAGCATCAGTTCTGGGACAGCTGACAATCTGGTCTGGTGAGTGGATGGACTTTTATATTGTTTAGGGGCTGTGTGATTGAGATTTCTGGGCTTGTTGGGCAATAGGTTTCAAGTGTGTGTCTTTGGTTATTCTAATTGTGGTGGCTTGGTTTCTATTGTGGCTAGGAGGTCATGCCCTGTCCTTGAGGTTGGGTGGGGGAATGCAAATTTGAGTGGCATTGTCTTTATATGCTTAATCTATTACCGTGTTTCCCTGAAAAGACAACCTACCCCGAAAATAAGCCCTAGCTTGATTTTTGGGGGTGGGCCTAATATAAGCCCTACCCCAAAAATAAGCCCTAGTTTTGGGGCAAGGCGCATGCCTAAAAATCAAGCTGGGGTGGTGGTGGAGCTATCCCACGTGTCCCGCACCCGCTTACCGTTGCAGCCAGGCCTCCCATGCCCCAACACCTGCCTCGCCAGCCCACTTCTGTGGCTGCTTGCTGCTGCTCACACATGCGTGTTACCCCTAGCTTCCATTTCGCCATCAGAGGCCTTCAGGAAATGCCTCTGCAGCTGAGAGTGGAGCTCTGGATTGACACATGTGTCACCCCTAGACTCCGTTTCGCTGTCAGAGGCCTTCAGGAAAGGCCTCTGCAGCTGAGAACTGAGCTCCGGACTGATGCGCATGGTGCCCTCTGGAGGCCAGGGGGCGCTGCGTGTGCATCAATCCAGAGATTGGTTCTGATGGTCCTTCAGAGTCAGTCTTTGCAGCAGAATCATAGGGCCCTCCTTTGATAACATTACAGGAGAGACCTTAATTTGGCAAATGCAAAAATGCAAGAACAAAGAAGAAAAGATTTGGACTGAAAGATTCAAAGAGATTTTCAACCCATCTTTCTCCCCCTCACTCTGAAAAGTATAATGAATGATGGTTTCCCATTTCTAAAAGGAGATGCTCTGTGCAATGTACAGCAGCCATGTTAACATGCCAAATTAGTCAGACAGGAAGCTTCATCAGTTCAACTGTAAGACAGCCCACAGAGGGTTCTCACAAGTCATCAGTGCATGCTTGTGGCTTTACGTTGGGCCTGTTACCAAGCCAATGCAGCAGGAGAGCCCAAACATGGGTCAGGAACACACTGCTGGCAATGGATTAGACTGGCTGAGCAGGGGCCATGTAGAAGGAGGAGCTGCTGGCTTCCTCTGCCCTGTTGCTTCCCATCACTTCCTTGGAAGCCTTGTGACAAACTGACCTATCAGAACTGTGCTGCAAACATGCTGAACTGAAGTCATGTTAAAACCTCTATATATCATACAACAAAATGTTGCAAAGTGTACCAACCTTCCTCTTTCCTTTATGCTGCTGTTCAGACTACTTTGCACCCTTGGCTAATCTTTGAAAAAACAAGGATCTTGTCCAAAGATGGCTGTGCAGTTTCCTACAATTTGAGGGGGGGACGACGACACACAAACCTTGTATGGAAGCCATTCAAAGTGACTAAATTAGTAGACCAGCAAAATGCTCTGGACATAGTATACTTAGACTTCAGTAAGACATTTGACAAAGTAGACCACAACCTACTTCTTGGTAAGCTAGAAAAATGTGGGATAGACAGCATCACCACCAGATGGATATGTAACTGGCTGACAACCCATACTCAACGAGTAGTCCTTAATGGTACTACATCTACATGGAGGGAAGTAAGCAGTGGGGTACCACAAGGTTCTGTCTTAGGCCCAGTACTCTTCAATATCTTCATAAATGACTAAGATGAGGGAATAGAAGGGGATCTCATCAAATTTGCAGATGACACTAAGCTGGCAGGAATAGCCAACACCCCAGAAGACAAGTTCAGAATCCAAAAAGATCTTGACAGACTTGAACAATTGGCCCTATCCAACAAAATGATATTTAATGTGGAGAAAAGCAAGGTTTTACACCTGGGCAGGAAAAACCAAAGGTACAAATACAGACTAGGTGAAACCTAGGCTCAAAAACAGTAACTGTGAGAGGGACCTTGGAGTCCTAGTGGACAATCACTTAAACATGAGTCAGCAGTGTGTGGCAGCAGCCAAAAAAGCTAATACAATCCTTGGTTGTATAAACAGAGGCATAGAATCAAAATCATGTGAAGTATTAGTACCACCTTATAAAGCCTTAGTAAGGCCACACCTGGAATACTGCATCCAGTTTTGGTCACCACATTACAAAAAAGATGTTGAGATTTTGGGAAAAGTGCAAGGAAGTCCAACATGATTAAAGGCCTTGAGATTAAAACATATGAAGAACGGTTGCAAGAGTTGGGAATGGCCAGTCTAGAGAAAAGGAAGGACTAGGGGGGATATGATAGCAGTATTCCAGTATTTGAGAGGCTGCCACAAGGAGGAGGGGGTCAATTTATTTTCCAAAGCACCAGAAGGCAAGACAAGAAACAACGGATGGAAACTAATCTGTCAACCTCCGCCTAAAATCCCCACCAAGAAACACACCAGAGTCGAAATGTCCTCTAATGTCTTTAATGGGTTGAATCACAGTGGCAAGTTAGAAAGCGAAAACTGGCTCTAACGAAAAGGCAGGAAGTGGTCAATTAAACGAATCATTCTCCTCTCTCCTCTGACCGGTCAGGTCACAATGTCCACTTGAATCACAACTGTTTGTTGTGAGAAGCACTCTTTGTTTGCCAAAACAGATCTTTCACTTCTCTGCTTTCTCACAATGATAAGCCACCTGTGGATTCCACTCTGTTTCTCCATCCCCCCTCCCTGCTCTGTAGGCAAGCTAAAGGCACGCAGCGGTCTTAAAGGCAGCTGGGTTCATAGCTTGACAGGTCGCCCTCCTTACGGAGGAAAGGTAACCTGGAAAATAAAACACATTCATCAAAGTCCGTTATTTGCTCCTTCATTCAGGCCTGGTATCTAGCATGGAACTGTTTTACTAAATGATCTGTGTGTACATGTTGTGCCATCACCCATCTGGATTCTGACAAGGGATACCCCTTCCATTGAATTAAATACTGCAGTTTCCCTCTATGCATTCTAGAATCAAGAATCTGCTTAACCTCATAATGCGTTTCCCCTCCTTTCACTATTGGGGTGGGAGCTGCCGTCCCAACCGGACACAATGTGGATTCTTTATAGGGTTTTAACAAACTACAATGAAATACAGGATGTACTTTCCCCAACCACTTAGTTAGTTTCAGTTCCACCATTACTGGGTTTATCACTTTCACTATGGGAAACGGACCTATGTACTTCAGTCCTAATTTCTTGCAACTTTGTCTAAGGTTTAGATACTTTGTAGATAGATATACTTTGTCTCCCACCCAGAATGTCTCCTGCAGGGCTCATTTCTTATCTGCTTGTTTTTTCTGACTTTCAGCTGCTTTGGTTAGTGTTCTCTTTGCGTCAGTCCAAGCTTGCTGGAATCAGTTCACCCAGTCACTCAGGGTGCTCGAAGAGGGGGCTTCCTGGGGGCATTCGGGCATTGGCATGAACTCCACTCCAGTAGCCAACTTGAATGGAGTAAATCTGGTACTACTGTGTACTGCGTTGTTGTACGCTACTTCTGCAAACGTCAGTAATGCTGCCCAATTCGTTTGCTGATAATTAATATATCAACACAGGTATTGTTCTACTATTGCATTGGATTGTTCTGCCAATCCATTAGTACTCGGATGAAAAGCCGAGAAGAGTCTGAAATTATACCCTTAGGTGCCCCATGCAATCAGTAGATGTGTTGTAAGAATAACTTCACCAGTTTCTGAGCTGAAGGAAGTCCAGTACAAGCGATGAAATGAGCTTGCTTAGAGAACAGGTTGACCACTGTCCAAATTAGGGTACTCCCCCCACTCTCGGGCAGCTCCACAATAAAATCCATGGCTATCTCCTCCCATGGTCTGGATGGGTCAGCCACCTTCTTGTAATAGTCCTGGACTTTTCCCTGGCAACCTCTTACTAGCTGCACATGTCGCACAACTCCCTACATAGTCCTCAATGTCTTTCATCTTTGGCCACCAGAATTGACTATTTACAAAGTGCAGGGTCTTCAGGAAGCCAAAGTGGCCTGCTTGCTTGGCGTCGTGGCCCCGTTGCAGGACCTCAAACCGAAGGCTGTCTGGGACATACAATTTGCTCCCCTTCCATGCCAATTCATCTCTCATAGTCAACTCTGCCTGGTGTACTTTGAACCATGCATCAGTTTGTAGCTCCTGCTTCAGCTGCTGGGTAAATTCATCAGTGGGGCTTATCTCCCTCTTTTCTTCTGCTGCCTGGTTGTCCTTGCACTGCTAGCTGTCGGTCAGGGATGACAGAGCTCACCACCTCCTGCCTTCAGCTCTTGTACTGAGGCATGCGGGATAGGGCATCGGCTAGAAAGTCCCTCTCCCCGAATATATTTCAGTTCAAAGTTAAATCTTTTGAAGTATTGTGCCCACCTGACTTGCTTAGGGGAAACCTTACAGGGTTTTTTCAGGGCTTCCAAGTTTTTATGATCAGTCCATAACTCGAAAGGGTGGTTCCCCCCCCTCCAGGAACTGTCGCCAAGTTAGTAATGCCCATCATACTGCAAAAGCCTCTTTCTCCCACACTGCCCATCACCGCTCTATCTTGCTCAGCTTGCGGGACGTGTACGTGCACGGCTGAAGGTTTCCTTCCTTGTTGCATTGGAGGAGCACAGCTCCCACCGACACATCGCTGGCATCTGCCTGGATGACGAAAGG
Organism: Azemiops feae; assembly: GCA_023970755.1. Taxonomy (NCBI): domain Eukaryota; kingdom Metazoa; phylum Chordata; class Lepidosauria; order Squamata; family Viperidae; genus Azemiops; species Azemiops feae. Next base: position 110,071 of record JALGBA010001300.1, read on the forward strand.
CTGCTCAGGATCCAGGTGTTTTAAAACCGGCTCCGCAGCAAACAGCCTTTTTAATTTCTCAAATGCCATTTGACAGCCGATTGTCCAGTTCAAGGTTTGGCTTGGCCGGGGCTTCTCCCCCCCTCTCCCGGTTTTCAATAACATGGTAATTGGCAAGGTGATCTTGGTGAAGGAGGGGATGAATTGACGGTAGAAATTTGCAAACCCTAGGAAGCTTTGTAGTTGCTTCCGAGTGCGGGGGGCTTGCCACTCCAATATAGCTCTCACTTTCCCCGGGTCCATTTCTATCCCTTCGCTCAAGATGCGGTAGCCCAAATAGTCCAATTTGGATTTGTGAAACTCACATTTCGACAACTTAACAGCTGAGCATACAATAGCTTTTTCAGTATCCGAAAGTTTCACATATTCCTCCATGGTTTTGGTGTAAATAAGTATGTCATCAAGATACACCAAAACCCCTTTGTAGAGGTGCTCATGCAGCACCTCATTTATGAGTTGCATGAACACTGCAGGGGCTCCTTGCAGTCCAAATGGCATCACCTTGAACTGGTAACTCCCCAAGGGACAGTTGAAAGTAGTCTTCCACTCATCACCCTCCTTAATCCTCACTCGGTAATACGCCTCTCTTAAGTCCAGCTTGGTGAACACCTTACCCTTGGCTAGATGACCCAGCATGTCCTTCATCAGGGGTAGGGGGTACATATTTTCCACGCACACCCCGTCAACCGCACAAAAATCAATGCACAATCTCAGTGACCCATCTTTCTTTTCTTTAAATAGAACCGGGGCGGCAACTCTCGATTTCGTGGCTTGGATGAAACTCCTTGCCAAATTCTTATCAATATAGGCTCTTAGCTCCTTCATCTCCTTTGGAGTCATGGAGTACATTTTCGGTTTGGGCAGTTTTGCCCCAGGCAATATTTCAATTGCGCAGTCTGTAGGACGATGGGGGGGGGGACGATGTCACATTCATTCTCACTGAACACCTCCATGAGGTCTTTGTAGTCTCTGGGAACAGTGCGTTCCTCCTCCCCTCTCCAATGCTCACTTGCTGCACTCATCTGATTTTACTTCCTCAAGTTGCTTTCCTTCCCTGCTGGCCTTCCCCTGGATTCGGTTTCTCATGACCATCCGTTCTACGGATCTCTCCCAATAAATTCTGGGGCCCCATTTTGCTAACCAGGCTAAGCCTAGGATCATCTTTTCAGCCATCTTCAGGGGGACCACAAAGCGGATGGTTTCTCTGTGTCTCCCCATCTCTAGCTGTACTGGTTCGGTTAGGAGAGAGGCAGGCTGTCCCCCGATTAGTGAGCCATCTACCTGCTCGAACCTAAAGGGTTTCTTTAACTTCCTTACGTGCAACCCCAATTTTTGAACTACAGTCTTGTTTATCAGGCAACGAGAACAGCCTGAGTCTATGAGGGCTCTCACTACTCCCTCTGCCCCCGGCCGGGGAGCTTTGATGCTTACTTTGACCTCAAGGTGATTTACAGGTCCACTCACCATTCGGTCATCTTCTCCCTCACTCTCACTGTCGTACAGGACCATTCGAGGCACCTCTTTGGTCGGAGTTCGATCCCCTCCACTACCCGGAGGGGAGTCCTCAATGACCCTGATCGCTGCGTGTGATTTCTCCTTCCCCTTTTTTGGCAGCTTTTTCGGTTTTGCAGGTGCTGGTGCAGCTGGAGTCATGGGGGGGGCTGCGCCAGGCACATCGCAGCATGATGGCCTTCCTGACCTCAATGGAAGCATAGCATAGGTGCGCACTCTGGTTGCCTTGCAGGTGCGCCGACAGCGGCCGTTGGCAGCTTCCTCCCCAGGGGTCTTGTCTCTTGGGTCTTCTTGGGACGGTATCTGGCACTCTCTCCATACTTGCACAGTGTCAAATCCACCTCTACCGCGGTGACCAACTGGTACCAGTCAAGCCAACTAAGGATGCCCCTGGCTAGGCACAGCTGGAATAGATCACGACTCAGCCCTTCCCGAAAGAATTGAGTCAGGAGCTGCTCTGGCCAGTGTCTCAATCTCACTGAGACCCTGCAAAATTCACGAATGTACTCGATCACTGGTCTGGTCCCTTGCCTGAGTCTTCTGACTTTGATCTCCACCTGCTGGTTCTGCGCTGGGTCTCCGAAAAGCATCCGAAGACTCCCCAACAATGCATCTGGAGTGGCTAGCTCAGGGGCATCCTCATCGTGGAGGATGGTCACCCACTCTGCCGCCTCGTCTTCAAGGTTAGCCACAATTACATCTATTCGGGCCGCCCCATCCGGGTAATTATTCCCTTGGCGATCAAAGGGGGACCACACCTGGTTCAGGAAAAATGCCAATTTCTCAGGGGTCCCATCGAACGTTGCTCTCAATGGGGCTATCCGAGGTGGTTGGGGGGCCAGTGCTGGCTGAGGTGCTTGTAATCCTCCATCGGCCTGGTGCCAGCCCACTTGAGCCCCAGGTTGGGATCTTGGCTATGGCCGCCGCCCCCAACGTCCCGAGATAAGGGTCCGCCGCTGGCTGTTGCGGTTGCCAGCCAATTTCCCCCAGTTAGGGAGCAGAAGTCTCTGGCATGCTGTAGAGTGGTCGATTCGGGCTGAGGCTCATCAGCAGGGTCAATCCGGTGGGCTGATCCACTCCTGTCATTGCTGCAGCTGTAGTGCCCATCGGATACTGGGGCGTGAGTATCGGTGCTGAGGTTGGGCTAGGAGTCTTCCCCATTCGTGGTCTTGAGTCTGGCCACATGGTTAGCTCTTCTCCTCTGACGTCTAGTCCGCTGAACTTCTGCCTCAGTTCCTCCATCGACTGACTGCCACACCAGGGCAAGTATTGATCTATCTGCCCCATTCCCTCAGCAGCCCTCGGCTTCCACCTTTCAACTCCTCCTTCCCACTCAGGTTGAGGGTGATATGACCAGAATTCAGCTTCCATGGCTCTCCGCACCTCCTCCTTCCATTTCTCCATCTCAGGCCGGTTGAACGCAGTCACTCCCCCCGGTCAATCCGAGGTCGACTCCTTCTGTTCAACCCGTTCCTTGGGACGAGTTGCAGGAGGAGGGGTCACGGCACCCCCATCGCTCCAGCAGGGGTCCCCCCCAGCGAAATTGCCATGGACGGGGTCCCCCCAGCTGATCCCAACTTCCCTGGGGTTCTGCTGGCCGATCCCTAATGTGATCCAGACATCATCTCCTGAGTCTTTACCACCTGTCCAATAATTATCGGAGAGGGGGCTTCTGGTTTTGCGCAGTAGCGCAAGTAGCTGAGGGATCGTGGGGCTCCGCACCCTATGGCCGATTCTTTTCTGCTAGGGGACCCTAAATGGGCCTAAAGTTGCCCCGGAGAGGCGACAAAGAAGGAGGGAAGCCCCGCCGACCGTGGAGAGATGGTGGTCGATCCGATTGTTCGGAGAAAGTCCTCTCGAAACCAGCAGAATAAAGGCTAGCTTCACTCCAGAGTCTAGCCCAAGCTACAAGCAGTCGAAGCCAAAAAGTACTAATTTAAGCTTGATCATAAACAACGTGTCTGGAACTGGGTAAGAATACTGATTCTCTCTCTTCTACTTGATAATTGATTTCCTAGAAAAAAAACCCAAGAAGCAAAAATCCTCCGAAAGTGAAAAGGAGGGGGACTCTTGCCCCACCGTCCCACAGAAGGAAGCGGTGAATTAAACTTCCGGTTCCTGTGAGCAGCGAAGCAGTCGAGGGATTTGGGACGCCGAGCCCCCCAGCTGAGTTTCTTCCTGTTTGGGGACCCTAAATGGGCCAGAAGCCGCCCCGGAGAGGTGGCAATGAAGGAAGGTAGTCCCAGGGACCTAGGAGAGATGGCGGTCTCCCTGATCGGTCCAGGAGAAGCCTTCCAGAAACCAACAGGAGAAAGGCTAGCTAACTCCATTGTCTAGCCCCAGCTGCAAGCAACGGAAGTCAAAAGCTCTACTTCAAGCTGATTGTAAACAGTGCGTTTGAAATCTGGGTAAGAATATAGATTTTCTCTATCCTACCTACTTTCCTGAAGAAGAGAACTCCCAAGAAGCAAAAATAAACCTCCGAGAGTGAGAAGGGAGGGGTTTTCCCCCACCTTTTGGCTATTGGAAGCGGCAAATCTAACCCTTTAAGGAGGGAAAAGACTGGAAAGATCTGAAAAATGAGCCAATGCTGACACCTCCTCTCTCTTTTCATTCTTTTATCTATTTCTTAAGAAATGTAAAAGTGTGAGATGGCTTATATGGAAAAAATAGAATTAAAACTGTCAATGTAAATGTAATTAATCGTTGAGAAAATTTTCATTAGTAAGAATATCTAGAATTTGATGGGAGAAATAAACTAAAATAAAGATTGTAACAGGATTTATGACAAGGCAACCAAAATGACTGAAATGAAAAGAAATATTATACTAATATGATTATTATTTTTTAGGAATATTGGAAAAATTATATACTTAAGTGTTATTCATTAAAACAATAAGAATTGTATTAACTCAATGTTTGCAAAAAAGGATATTTCAGGGAAAGAGGAAATCAACCAAAATTAATATATGGAACACAGATTATAGAAATTAATTGTTAAGGATTGTTTCACAAATGTAACCCAGACAACACACTGTTTACCAATTATTGAGTGACTTATGTTTTGTTAAAAAATAAAAAAAATATATTGTAAAAAAAATAAACTTTTATGGGGGACAGGAATATATTGAAATGAAATGAATATAAGACTTAAATCTGGATAAGTTTGAAATTGGTGGAATTTGTTAAGATTTTCTTTTCAAAAGATTACTGATGAAAACAGAAGAAAGTAATTGTTTGTTTTGAAAACTGAAAAACTGAAAAAACAAACTGGTGCTGACATCTAGTGGTGGATGAAAATATACAACTGTAGTTGCTCTAACACAGGAATTGATAGAAAGCCCAGGAAAAGATAACTTGTTTTTGTGACCTTCAATGTCTTAACTAAACAGAGAACAGCTGCAACAAAAAGAAAACATTTTGGGCTACCTACAAGGCAAGAACTATAAACTTTAGGGGGGGGGGATTGACCTTCCTGGATTATAAATACTTATAGAATTGTGACTCTAAAGCTGTTTGCAGAGAAAGGAAAACTTTGATTTTTGGCTATCATGGAACATCAGAGACCTGCAGAAAGAACATATCAAGAAAAAACAAATACCTTCCAGGAGGAAATGTATGCTATGTTGCAACTAATTCAAATGACAATGATTTCAAACCACAAGGAAATTAAAAACAACTTTGAAAATATAAATGAACACATCTTCAATTTAACCTCACAACAAAAAAACTCTCAGAAAATAAAAATAGAGAGTGATCAGATAAAGCAGACAACTGAATATAAACCAGAGGAAAGAGATTTAAAGATGGAATCCAACAATGGAAGGAATTATGACTTAACCCAGGTGGAGAAAAACTTGCAGGAAATATTGGATATGGAAAAGATAACCTACACTTCAAGATTGCAAAATAAGTCTGAGGACAAGAAAAAAGATCTGACAAAATGGATTATAGAGCTGTCAGGAGAACTACGAGAACTTGAGAGACAAAAAATGATAAGAGAAATTAAGAGAGAAAAAAAGGAAAAGATTTTCAATGAATACGAAGGGGCGAAACCCTCCCACAAAAACATTTTACTGGATTTGTCTTTTGTACCTATGACAACATCAACAAGACTATGGGAAGACTTTTTGGTCCAGCGGAGCGTACTGATTAGGAAAGATGTTTGGCAAAAAAAAAGAGGGTAAAGTCAGAATTAAGACATTAGATGATGGGACATACCAGATGGAATATATAAAGATTAAACACTTGTTTGAATATGGTTAAAAAATAGAAAAATTCTGGATATAAATTTATTTTAGTTTAAGAGGGATGGGTCCCTCAAGTAATATAGTATTTTTTTTCTTCTATGATATGAGAAATATAAAAATGTTGGGATGGTTTATATGAGGGAAATGTTTTAGATATATAAGTGTAATTGATCTTGAGAAAATCTCAATTGATAAGAATGTTCTGAATAGATTCAAAAGATCAGATGATTGGATTTATTAGATGGAATATTTAAAGATTAAACATTTGTTTGAATATGGTTAAAAAGAATAGAAAAATTCTGGATATAAATGTATTTTAGCTTAAGAGGGACATGTTTTTTTTTAAAAATATGTTTTATTGGGTTTTTTTTTTACATATCACCATTAATATTTGGTAAACAGTGTGTTGTCTAGGTTTGTATTTACAAATAATCAATAACATTTAATTTTTATAGTTCCATATTCCACATAGTAATTTTCCTTGATTTTCTCTTCTTCCAATAATATTCTCTTTTATCAACCTTAAATTAGAACATTTCTTGGTAATTTTTTGAAAAATAACAATTAAATGTCTACAAATATCCTCCACTTTATTATTAAGCTTCTTTTCTAATTAATCATCTAGATCGCCTTGTCATAGATCCTGTTTTTAGAGTTCTCATTTAAATTTATTTTCCCCACAATATTCAAAAGAAAGCATTTTTACTTGTTAAAATTTTCTTAGAGTTAATTACACTTATATATTGAAATCTTTTTCCTCATATGAACCATCCCAACACTTACATTTTTCATATCTTAAAATAGAAAGAAAGGACAGAAACAATATACTATCTAAAAAAACATATCCCTCTTAAATTAAAATACCTTAATCAATGTTTCATTTTTTAAAACCATATTCAAATCTTCAAAATCCATTTTATTTAAATATTTAATACATTTCCCTCATATAAATCTTCCCACATATTTTTATATTTCTCATATCATAGGCAAAAAATACTGTATTGCTTAAGGAGCCTATCCCTCCTAACCTGAGATTCATTTGTATTCAAAATTTTATTTCTTTAACCGTATTCAAACAAGTGTTTAATCTTTAAATATTCCATCAAACGAATTCCATCATCTAATTTCTTAATTCTGGCTTTATCCCTTTTTTTGACAAACATTTTTCCTAGTCAGTGTGTTCCATTGAACCCCAAGATCTTCCCATGATTTTGTAGATGTTGTTGTCAGTACAAAAGTTAAGTCAATTAAAGAGTTTTTGTGAAAATATTCCTCAAAAATCTTTTTCTTTCTTTCTCTCTTAGTTTCTCCCATCACCTTTTTTCTCTCCGATTCTTGAATTCTTGATGTATAGGTTGTCTTTTCCGTATCCAGTATTTCCTGGAAGCTTTTGTCCATCTGAATCCTTCCATTATTAAATTCCATCTCAAAGTTTCTTTCCACTAGTTTATGTTCAGTTGTCTGCTTTACATGATCTCTCTCTTTTTTTCTTTTCTGATCATTTATTTGTTGTGACGTTAAATTGAGAATGCATTCATTTAAATTTTCAAATTCATTTTTAATTTCCTTGTGGTTTGAAATTAATGTCATTTGTATTTGTTGTAACATAGCATACATTTCCTCCTGGAAAGTATTTATTTTTTCTTGATATATTCTTTCTGCAGACCTCTGATGCTCCATAATGGCCAAAAGTCCTTTCTCTGCCAATCACTTTAAAGATACAGTTTAAAAAATATTTATAGTCCAGGAAGGTCAATTTTTTTCTAAATTTTATAGAGATAGTCCACAATGTTTTCTTTTCTTTTATTACAGCTGTTCTTTGTTTGGTTAGAGCTTTGAACGTCACAATAACAATTTTTTTTCTGGGCTGTATATTTAGGGCAGTCCATCATTCAATTTTCAAAACAAATAAGCCATTTATCTCCGTTAATAATCTTTTGCCAGGAAACTCTTAATAAATTCCATCGATTTCACCTTTTCCAAGTTTAAATCTTATATTAATTTTATTTCTGTGTATTTTTATTCCCCATAAATTTAATTCACTGCTTCTGCTTAGAGGAGGGTGGAGCAAAGACCCCCCCCCCCCTCACTTTCTGAGGATTTTTACTTCTGGGGTTTTTTCTTTTTTTTTTTCAGGAAATCAGTCAGGTAGAAGAGAGAGAATCAATATTCTTACCCAGTTCAATCACGCTGTTTACGATCGCGTAATTTAGTGCTTTTTGGCTTCGGCTGCATGTAGCTTGGGCTACACTCACGAATGATGCTAGCCTTCCTTCTGTTGGTTTCTGGGGAGCTTTCCCCAGACGTCCTGATCGACTGCCATCTCCCCAGGATCGGCGGGGCTTCCCTCCTTCTTTGCCACTTCTCCGGGGTGGCTTTTGGCCCATTTAGGGTCCTCAAACAGAGAGAAATCAGCCATAGGGCACGGAGCCCCGCGATCACTCTGCTGTCGCACTAACTGCGCAAAACCAGAAGCCAAGAGGGACATGTTTTTTAAGTAGTATACTATTTCCTTCTTTTTTTTCTTCTCTTTTTCGTTTTTTTTTAAAGATATGAGAAATGTAAAATTGTTGGGATGGCTTGTAGGAGGAAAAAGACTTAATATTTAAGTGTAATTAACTCTGAGAAAATCTTAACTGGTAAGATGTTTTGAACATTGCGGGGAAAACAAATCTAAATAAGAACTTTGAAAACAGGATTTATGATGAGGTAATTAAGATGATCATTTAGAAAAGAAGCTTTATATTGATGTGGTTGTTAAATACTAGAAAAATGTTTATATTCAATTATCTATCAAAATACTAAGAAATGTACTAATTCAAGAATATTATTGGAAGAAGAGAAAATCAAAGAAAGCTACTATGTGGATTATGGAATTATAGAAATTGTTATTGGTTGTTTTTAAATGTAAACCCAGACAACACGCTGTTTACCAAATATTAAGGTGACTATGTTAAAAAATCAATAAAATATATTTTAAAAAAAATTATCGGAGAGGGACAGGGGCTCAGGACCCCTTTCTATGTTGTTAGTTTAAGAGAGCCAGCTTAGTGTCAACATCCGCCTGAAATCCCCACCAAGAAACACACTGGAGTCAAAATGTCCTCTAATGTTGTCTTTAATGGGTTGAATCATAGCGGCAAGTTAGAAAGCGAAAACTGGCTCTAACGAAAAGGCTGGAAGCAGTTAATTAAATGAATCATTCTCCTCCTCTCTCCTCTGAATGGTCAGGTCACGTTGTCCAATTGAATCACAACTGTTTGTTGTGAGAAGCATTCTCTGTTTGCCAAAACAGATCTTTCACTTCTCTGCTTTCTCACAATGATAAGCCACCTGTGGATTCCACTCTGTTTCTCCATCCCCCCTCCTCGTTCTGTAGGCAAGCTAAAGGCATGCAGTGGTCTTAAAGGCAGCCGAGTTCATAGCTTGACATAATCAAGGAGAGAAGCAACCTGGAATTAAGGAGAAACTTCCTAACAGTGAGGACAATTAACCAGTGGAACAGCTTGCCTTCAGACCTTGTGGGTGCTTCATCACTTGAGGTTTTTAAGAAGATACTGGACAGCCACTTGTCTGAAATGATATAGTTCTTTCAAACAGTCATCAGCAAGTAATGCACTTGCCATTGCCAGTGCAAAGGCTGAAACAGCAAAAGCACCAGCAGCCTTTGCTGAACAAGAAATGGAAATGAATAAAGAGAGAGCACGGTTAGAGACTGAAAGAGTACAGAAAGAATTTGAAAGAATGCAGCAAGAGGCATCCCTGGAAATGCAGAAAGCCCTGTTAGAAGCAAACCTAGAGAGACTTGCCATAGAGAAAGAAGTAGCAGCTGCCACAGCTGAAGTTAAAGCCCTAGAAAGAGCTGTATATTCTGACAACGAATGCAGTAAACGCAGCAACATGCTTGGGCCAGAAGCTGAACTCCAAGATCCTCTGCAACGCACTTCAGAGTATGTCTATCAACACTCCAGGCCAAGCAGCAATGCCCACCTCAATGGAAAAGACAACCTTTAAGAAGCAAGCCAGCCACAAGCCTCAAGCCTACAAACGAGAGAGCTCCAAGCAAAGCTGCACCTCTGATGACACACACACACACACACACAAGGTACCTGAGCCTGCAAATTCTCCTACAGGATCAGCCTTCGTGCCAGAGCAGCATAGAGAGGACCAGCTGAAACCAGAGACTCTTAAAAGGTATGACTACACAACACTTTTTCACCATAGCAATACACAGTCAGATAATTGTGCCACCATAGACTTTGCCAAGTTCTTGGCACAATGTGAGTTAGTCACAAAGGGACTTGAAAAGTTTAATGATCGTCCTGAAAGCTACAGAGCCTGGCGATCTTCTTTCCAAAATGCCATCAGAGGCTTAGATTTGTCATGTAGTGAAGAGAATAGACTTAATAGTTAAATGGCTCAGAATTGAATCTGCTGAGCATGCAAAATGAATCAGGACAATAAACATAAACTACTCTGAAACAGGCCTTAAAATGATCTGGGACAGACTTGATGAGTGTTATGACTCAGCAGAAGCAGTGGAAAATGCACTGTTCAAAAGACTTGATAGCTTTCCCAAAATACCTAACAGAGCCTATCAGAAACTTAGGGAACTTAGTGACTTACTAATGGAACTTCAAGTAGCTAAGTTGGAAGGGGACTTGCAAGCACTTGCATTCCTTGACACAGCCAGAGGTGTCAACCCCATTGTACAAAAGTTACCCTATAACTTACAAGAGCAGTGGATCACACATGGTGTTCTGTCCCAGCCTACGTGAGTCCTTGTTATGCTCACAAGGAGAAACCCCTCTTCCAAGAAACAGGCAGGAACTGCAAGAAAAAACCAACCCCTTTTATTCTCACAGACCTGAGTCAATGTCCAAGGAAAACAAACACAGTCCACAGAAACTCGATCAACACGAACGGTTGCCTTTGGCAACCAGCACCTCCCACACCTTCCCTTTTATAATTCAGCCAAGGCGTGGCTTCCTAATGCCTTCTCCTTTGCCTTTGGAGCCACCCCATTGCATTCCTCTGTCCTACTCACTTCTCTTGCCTGCGCATTCGTGCATCCAGGATTTGTCCCAACTGTTCTTCATCACTGTCCAACTCAGGCTCCCAGCACAGCTGTGTCTCAGCCTGAGTGCGAGTAGAGGGGCCAGGCTCCTCGTCCGACTGTAAGTCTTGGAGCTCCTCAGAGCCTTCCTCTGACTCTAATGTCACTCCAGGCCCCTCCTCCTCATCTGATTCCTCAGACTCAGCTGCCGGATCCACTGGCTGGCGAGGAATCACAACACATGGCTCCAAATACAAAAGAAAATACAATGTTCCATTTCCCCCCTTCTCTGTTTTTGTGGACTTCGTGTGCCAACAAGCTAAAACAAGAAATGACCCTAGCTTTGACTTCACATTTTCATGTGCTGCTCCTTCAGGACTTAATCCTTGCAAGCCTCCAGTAGTAGTCCACAAAACTAATGTGACTCCTCCAGATTCTTTTCACAGGTCTGCCAGTTCCCCTCACACAGAAACTGAGATCAGAGATCCTGGTAAGCAGTGTCCTTTACACAGGAAGCCACATCCTCTCCTAAAATGCAGAGCCTTCAGAGAGAAGTCCATGGAAGTCTGCAAAGCTTTCCTGAAAAAAAAACCATTTACTACAAGTGCTGCTCATCAGTCCCTCACTTTGCCAAGGACTGTAAGGTCAGTGTAAAATGCACAGAATGTGGCAGCACAGGCCACAACACAGCTTTACACCCAGGACCAGCTCCATGGACTTTATAACACACTCACAGTGCCAGTGAGTATGACGGGGAGGAAGAACACACTGCTATAACCACAACAGAAATCACTTTAAAATAAACAGAAGTCTGCAAAGGGACTGTAGGCGGCAGGTCCTGCTCCAAAATATGTTTAATCAGAGTCTATCCAGCAGACCAAAGGGACAAAGCCATTAAGCTTTATGCTATTCTAGATGACCAAAGTAACAGGTCTTAGCCAGCTCAACCTTCTTTGATATCTTTGGCATTAAAGGCCCCAGCACTTTCTATTCCTTAAAAACCTGTGCAGGAATTGTGGAGACGGTGGGGAGAAGAGCATCTGGTTACCAAGTTGAGTTGATAGATGGGAAAACATGCCTGACTTTACCAACTCTTATTGAATGCAACCAGATTCCCTACCATAGATCTGAAATCCCTAGACCAGATGCAGCAATCCATCACCCACATTTGAACTGCATAGCACATCTGATACCAGAGCTGTTAACAGCATGCTTGCAAGCACATTAGAGAATGGACTTTCTTCTATTTTTCAGCCATGCCACAACCACTTCCTCTTAAAGGAATTGCCATATACTACCCATTTGCCTTGTCCCTTCATAGGCTCCTTTAGTGACAACCTCACCTGTGACAGTGGCCAAGGTCATTTAGGATGCACAGTCTTTCAAAAGACAAAAGATGACAATCGGGTGGCAATGTCTATTGAGGACAAACTCCCTTTAGAAATGATGGAGCAGGGATTAGTCAAAGATGATACCGACAGCTGGGTTGCCCCTCTTCCCTTCAGATCACAGAGGAGACACCTACCTAACAATAAAGAACAAGCTATAGCATGCTCCTTGCCACAGTCTCCAAAGTTTATCTATGCTATTCATACCACAGAACCTGTGGAGAATACCACAGCTGAAATGATGCAGCAGCCTACAGTCACACCACAAACATCAGCAAAGGTCAAAGAGCAATTAAACCAGTCTTCTGCAGTGTCTTCCATGGTATTTGTTCAAGAGGAACTTCCAGTCAGCCACAGGATATCCTAACACAAGGTGTGAGACAAATACATCAGAGACTGTTGCATCCTCAGAACAAATTGGTTTCCTTGTTTCAGAGGTGGGTCCCCCCCCCCAGCAAGTATGCCAAAGATTCAGTTTTATCCATCCAAACCAAATGCAAAGAAACAAAAAAGCAGTTCACAGAAGGGCAAATCCCCTGATCTACATTTGCTAGTGGACGTGGCTTGCAAGCAAGAGCATTTTCTAAAGGAAGAATGTTCAATATCTCACAGATACCTGATGAATGGAAATTCTTCATCCAATGCAGAATTGCAGAGGGCAACTTCACAGTAGCAAAAGCAGTGACATGTCAACCTCAAAGCCAAGTCTCTGCCCAGATTCCTTCAGACTTGACTCGTATGCCATTGCTACAAAATGGTGCTGGATATATATCAGATGACCTCAGTAATTCTAAGGGAGAGGCTAGCAATGGGATCTTATATTCCAAACTTAGATCACTGTCAAGTTCCCAGTCACATCGGAAACTGCAGTCACATCACTCTATCAACAGCCATATCAACAAAAAAGCAATGGCAGCTCACCTAATGTTTTCGTGCAATTGTTCTGGGTTTATCCCTGGCACACCAACTAAATTCTTCCAGTAACATGATGCAGGGAACAGCCCCTAATTCATCCCTACTGATGTGGATCCACTTGGTACCTGTCAGCAGCTAGAAGCTAATCTTTCCTGTGGACTTTATGAGGGGACCCATATCTCATCCCTGTGACCCCATCTTCCATTTCTCCTTTGATAGGGACATGTCAGTGTTGGCATTGTAGCATTCTATGTGACCAGAACATGCCAGTCTTCACTCTGTTAAACTCGGTTGCCGGGTGGGCATGGCCTATTGGGTGGGCGTGGCTACGGTGGTCACAGCAGACTGGGTGGGCGTGGCCACCTTGATGTTGCTCATGGGGAGGGACGCCTGTGGGGGCCGAGCAGGGTTGGAGGAGATCCAGGGGGTCTCTGGCAGGTGGGGCGATGGGCTGAACATCCTGAGAAGGTCCTTTCCAGAGGATGAACCAAGTACTAATCATCAAGTCTCCCACCAGGCTGAATCCTGCCCCCCCCCCCCCCCCCCCCCCCCCCCCCCCCCGATCTTGCAATCTACAGCTTTCACTTGCAGGGTGCGAATCGTTTAGAGGGATTGCAGTGCACAAGGCTTTGTCGGTGCCTTCCGCGGCTTCTATCAGGAAGCCCGCAGCAGAGCATGGAGGAGCATAAGCAGGGGACAGCCCTACCCCAGGGAAAAAGCAACAAGCGGTGCTGGCTGGTTGCAGGCCCGCCGTTCTCCACTACGCCGGTCCTAATCCGATTTTAGGCGAGCAGTGCCAAGGAGAGGCCTCCCGCCTCCCTCCCCCTCCGCCCCTCTGGGCAGCCCCTCCCTGCTCTAATTTTCGCCCCATAGCTCAAAGTAACGTGCTTGTCCCGGCCCTGCCCCTTGGATGGGCTTCGGCGGTGATCATTGGCTCTCTCGGCCCCGAGCTGTTGTGCTCGGAGCCAGGACAGCGCCAGGGAGGGGCCGATCTTAGGAAGAGAGTGCTCCGCAGTTTCAGTGCCGCGATCGGGTTGCAGCTGCCGCTCCTAGGAACAAATGAGTCGATTATCGTAAAGGTCGCGCGTCTCCCTGAGCCCATCACCTGCTCGCCGTTGTCTCTGCCTCCTGCCTTTTCTTAAAGCGGCGTCTTTGCAGATCCAGCCTCTTCCTCCTTTCACGCTCTGCTTGCGGGGCGCTGTCCACCGTCTTTTTCGATTTCCCTTCTTGCCGCCGGATATTTTCCATCCATTCCTATGAGTCAGGGCTTTGGGTGGAGATTGGCCGCCTGCGCCCACCAGGCCCGCCCACCAGGCCTACCGCCCCACACTGGCCATGACCGCCGGCCAGAGCTGCCTCTCCTGCGACCTCCCCCACAGCTGGGACACAGCCAGGTTTGCCGCCGCCGGCACCATCCCGTCCTCACCCAGTGCCAGGAAGGAGAAGACCCACTGGAGGACGGCGGCCGTTTGGAGGTGCCGCTGGAGCGGCAGGCGCAGCGGGGCAAACCGCAACCACATGGCCAGCGCGACGGGGTCGGGCTCCTACAGGTTGCCCACCAAGCGCAGCTGCAGCTTATCACAGAGGGATGAGCTCCTCCTCCTCCTCAAGGCCCCGCCCTGCCCACCCGTAAGCGAGGCACGGCTGCATGGCTGCACTGCTGTGGGGGGGAGGGGGCGCCTCCCCAATGGCGGCTCCGGGCTGGCTGGCCTTAGGCCAGTGATGGTGAACTTTTAGACACCAAGTGTGCTGGGGCGATGGCGCATGCCCACAGAGAGGGCTCCGCGTGCCGCCTCTGGCACGCGTGCCTTAGGTTCACCACCACTGCCCTATATCATTTCAGACAAGTGGCTGTGCAGTATCTTCTTAAAAACCTCAAGTGATGAAGCACCCACAACGTCTGAAGGCAAGCTGTTCCACTGGTTAATTGTCCTCGCTGTTAGGAAGTTTCTCCTTAATTCCACGTTGCTTCTCTCCTTGATTATGTCAAGCTATGAACTCGGCTGCCTTTAAGACCACTGCATGCCTTTAGCTTGCCTACAGAACGAGGAGGGGGGATGGAGAAACAGAGTGGAATCCACAGGTGGCTTATCATTGTGAGAAAGCAGAGAAGTGAAAGATCTGTTTTGGCAAACAGAGAATGCTTCTCACAACAAACAGTTGTGATTCAATTGGACAACGTGACCTGACCATTCAGAGGAGAGAGGAGGAGAATGATTCATTTAATTAACTGCTTCCAGCCTTTTCGTTAGAGCCAGTTTTCGCTTTCTAACTTGCCGCTATGATTCAACCCATTAAAGACAACATTAGAGGACATTTTGACTCCAGTGTGTTTCTTGGTGGGGATTTCAGGCGGATGTTGACACTAAGCTGGCTCTCTTAAACTAACAACATAGAAAGGGGTCCTGAGCCCCTGTCCCTCTCCGATAATTTTTTTTAAAATATATTTTATTGATTTTTTAACATAGTCACCTTAATATTTGGTAAACAGCGTGTTGTCTGGGTTTACATTTAAAAACAACCAATAACAATTTCTATAATTCCATAATCCACATAGTAGCTTTCTTTGATTTTCTCTTCTTCCAATAATATTCTTGAATTAGTACATTTCTTAGTATTTTGATAGATAACAATTGAATATAAACATTTTTCTAGTATTTAACAACCACATCAATATAAAGCTTCTTTTCTAAATGATCATCTTAATTACCTCATCATAAATCCTGTTTTCAAAGTTCTTATTTAGATTTGTTTTCCCTGCAATGTTCAAAACATCTTACCAGTTAAGATTTTCTCAGAGTTAATTACACTTAAATATTAAGTCTTTTTCCTCCTACAAGCCATCCCAATCAATTTTAGCATAGACTTTTATATCCTGTCCCGTAGAATTACACCACATCCTTCCAATTGAAACCCAGTGGATAGATTTGAATTAGTCACATGCTTTCCGATCGCCTAGCAACCAGACCCTCCAATTATTAGATCAAAAACCCCTTTTGTTCCTGTCTTATCTCCCCTTCCTTGTCTGTGGCATGATTTGTAACATCCTGCTAACTCAGAGTGTAGCTTATCTACAAGGTGAGCTTGTCAACCTAAACTGGATAATTGCAATTAAAAAGGATTTATATCTTCCCTTGTTTATCTATAAAAATGCCTGCTTTTCATCTAGAACACGGGTGTCAAACTCGCCGTGTCACGTGACGTGTTGCGACATATCATGACTTTTTTCACATTGCTGGAGCTGGGGTGGGCGCGGCCTCCGCATGATGCAACCGGCCTGCGGGCCAGCAGTTTGACACCCCTGATCTAGAAGCTACATATGTAACAAAGTTCATGCTTTGGTTAAACATGGCTGCTCTTTGGTTCATAGTTATACTTTAAAATACTAACTCTAGGCAGTTTTTATAAAGAATAAACTGTAATGTATTGAAGTGAATTACTTGGAATTGTTGAAAAAACGGTCATAAGACTGTCAGTTAAGTGCCAGACTTGCTGTCTGCAGACTCATTATAATATGTTTAGACTGTGTCAGTTAAGTGCCAGACTTGCTGTCTGCAGACTCATTATAATATGTTTAAGCAGGAGGGATACTTGAATCCTATTGGCTGCCGCCTATTGCTGAATGTATAAACAGAGGTGGAGCAGTAGTTAACCAGGCTTCTGTTTAATCTTGAATAAAGAGTTAGTTGTTTCACCTGCTGCCTCGTCAATGCCTCACCAAACACCAAACACAACAGTGGCGACGAAGGTGGGATGTGCTGCCAAGCTTGAAGAGCTGACTCACTAAGGGGGTAAGGCCAAGCCACAACGCCTTGGCTGGAACCACGTTCCCCCCCCCCATTCCGTCCAGTACGAAAACACTGGAGGAAGAGTGCTCCCAAGGACCCGTCCCTGGGAGATTAACAGAAGCCTTGGCAGCCCAAGGCATTGCGAGGCCGAAAACACCGAAAACAACTCACCATGGCCAAGCTAGGGAAACTCTCAGAGTTCGACGTCGCACATCCAGAGAGGTGGAGCTCCTACGTCGCGAGAGTCGAGAATTACCTAAGAGTCAACCAAGTTCGTGAAGACGGCTTGAAGGCCGCAACGCTGTTGTGTGTGTGCGGCCAGGCGACATTTGAAATCGCCGAGAACTTGGTCGCCCCAGCTCCGCTGGAGTCCGTCGCTTATTCCAAACTTAAAAGAATGCTCCAAGAACACTTTGAGCCAAAGCTATCGGTCATCGCCTGGAGACACGCCTTCGAACGAAGAGACCAACGACCGGGCGAGTCGGCCGCCGAGTTCATAGCCGCCCTACGTCAAGCAGCCCAACCCTGCGAATTCAAAGACCTCGAAGAGAGACTGCGAGACCGCTTAGTGTGTGGGTTGAGAAGCAGGGAACTCCAACAGAAATTGTTCGCTAAAGAGACTATTCCGTTCCCAGATGCACTAAGGGAGATAACAGCTGAAGAAGCTGCCGGGGGAGCCGTCAAGGCCTTACGGCTCTCCAAGAGCACTCCCTACGTAGAAGCCGTCCACCAGGAGGACACTGAGAGGGTCGAAGACTCCGAATCGGACCAAGAGGTCGACCGGTTACAACAGCCACCAGAAAGAAGGCCACAACGCCCAGTTGACAAGGCCGTTCCCTTCACTCGATGTGCGGGGTGTGGAGGCCGACACAAATGCTCAGAATGCAGGTTCCGCACAGCAATGTGCCGGGCGTGTGGCAAACAAGGCCACATAGCCGCTGTCTGTATGGGTCGCCGGAGAGATAGCCCACCAGAAGAGTTTCCCCGGAAAGGTACCGGGGCCCCGGGGCAACACAGGATTGGCTATTGCGCCAGTAGAAGGAGCGTGCATAGAACAGGTGCCCATCGCCCACTTAAGGAGAAACTGTGGCTCAAAGTCAAGCTGCAAGGAGTTCCATGCAACATGGAACTAGACACGGGGTCAGCATTATCCATAATTTCCCAGGGAACTTTCAAACACATTTGCAGTCGCAGTGGCAAAAGAGTTAAGCTCAAGCCGTCGAACCTCGTGTTAACGGATTTCCAAAACTCTCGAGTAACAGAGGGGAAGCTACACTCAGGGTACAATTTAAGGGGTTTGAGGGTCCCTTGGAAGTCATAGTATTTGAGGGCAACTGCACAAGCCTCATCGGGCTTGATTGGTTCGATGCATTGGGAATCAATGTGACTGGAATAAACAGCACACAAGCAGCGGATCTATCGGCAGTTTGCCAGGAGTTTGCTGACGTTTTTAGCCCTCAGTTAGGGAAATATAAGGGACCTCCCATATCTCTTCGGCTTGATCCTGCCATAACTCCAATATGGATCAAGCCGCGCAGAGTGCCTTTCGTCCTCAAGCAGAAGATCGATGCAGAGCTGGACAAGCTGGTGCAGCAAGGCATCCTGCAGCCGGTTGATAGCAGTCAGTGGGAAACCCCCATAGTTACGCCACTTAAGGCCAACGGAGAGGTGCGCATATGCGCCGATTACAAGTGCACTATCAATAGAGCACTCCAACAACATGCATATCTGGTGCCTGTAGTCAGCCACATTTTGGCGTCACTACAGGGAGGTCGCATATTCGCCAAGTTAGATTTGGCTCAAGCCTACTGGCAACTGTCAGTGGGCGATGCCACGGCGGAAGCTCAGACCATAGTTACCCACAGGGGAGCTTTCAAGGTGAAGCGCCTACAATTCGGGGTCAATGTCGCCCCAGGGCTTTTCCAGGGAGTGATGGAGTGCACGCTCAAGGGTATTCCAGGCATGTGTCTGTATTTCGATGATGTCCTCATAGCTGGGGAATCAGTCGAGAAATTGGCAGAACGGCTCAAGGCCGTCCTTCAGCGTTTCCGCGAAGCGGGGCTGAAGCTGAAACGAGAAAAATGTAAAATTGGGGTAGCTTCAACCGAGTTCCTCGGTTTCCGCATAGATGCCAAAGGCATTCATCCTGCTGAATCCAAGCTCAAAGCAATTCAGCAGGCCCCCAGTCCCAAAACAAAAGGAGAGCTCCAGGCATTTTTAGGCCTGCTCAACTTTTATCATGCCTTCCTTCCCCACAAGGCCGCAGTGGCAGAGCTGTTACACTGGCTCTTGGACAAGAAGGCACAGTGGCAGTGGACGAGCGTCCACGAGCGAAGTTTTTCAGCGGTCAAATCACTGCTGTCCTCAAACTCGGTTCTGATGCATTTCAACGAGCAGCTTCTGATCAGCATTACGTGTGATGCATCCCCATACGGGGTAGGAGCTGTGTTCAGCCATTTAACGGCTGAAGGAACACAAGTTCCTACAGCCTATTATTCCAGGACCCTGTCCTCGGCAGAACGCAACTATGCCCAAATAGATAAAGAGGCATTGGCCATAGTGGCCGGAATCAAGAAGTTTCATGACTATTTGTATGGGAGGCCCTTCACGGTCTTTACGGACCACAAGCCACTTCTGGGCTTGTTCACAACGAACAAACACCTCAAATCATTTCTCCTAGGATGTTGAGGTGGTCAATCTTCCTGTCAGGTTATAATTACAGTCTGATTCATAAACCAGGCAGGGAAATGGGCCATGCAGACGGCCTTAGCAGACTGCCCCTGCCGCATTTAGAGCCCGACCCCACTCCAGCCACTCGCATCCTGGCTATCCAGGATCTGCCGGAATCTCCCCTTAACGCAGGGGACGTGGCTGCTGAGACAGCTTCAGACACAACGCTGAGTCGTGTGTTGAACTGGGTGCTCACAGGATGGCCGGAAATTAGTCCGGGGCCTAACTTCCAGAGCTTCAGTAGGAGGAAGGACGAGCTGTCAGCTCACCGGGGGTGCATTTTGTGGGGTAGTCGGGTCGTAGTCCCGAACTCACTGAGGGCTAGAGTCTCAGAGTCTCTGCACGAGGGACATCCAGGAATAGTCCGGATGAAGGCACTGGCGCGAAGCTACCTTTGGTGGCCTGGGCTAGATAAACATATTGAGGCTCAGGTTCACAGCTGCCACATTTGCCAGCAATCTAGACCAGAGATGCCCCACGCCCCAGTCCACCGATGGGAAACCACACAAGGATCCACATCGATTTTGCAGGGCGCTTTCAGGGACAACTCTTCCTCATTGTGGTGGACAGTCACTCCAAGTGGTTAGAGGTCACACCTGTCCCAACTATGACTACTGCCAGGACCATCCAGGAACTGTGCAGAATCTTTGCCACGCACGGGTTACCTGACGTGATAGTCTCAGACAATGGGGCTCAATTTACCGCTGCGGAATTTCAGTCCTTTTTGAGGGCTGATGTCATGGTTCCGACTAATGAAACACTTCAGAGAACTTCCAGGCATTGTTTATCGTAAAAAGTCTTTATTTTGTATAACAGAGTGTCGGCACGGCATGGATGGATGCCAAGATCTGAATTTCCCTTCCTTGCACATAACATTCCAGCCTATTCCCCTCCTCTATTTTGCATTCATAAATCACGTTTTCCAATCAGCCCGAAGGGCAAAGATTCACTTCCGTTCTGTATCCCGCGCATTTCTTATCTTTCTCCTCCCCTCCCAGCATCATCTAAATTAACTCTAAAAATACCAGACAGTTCTGCATATTTTGTCAAAGCAATAATATCCAATATTAGCAGCGTTGACATCCGCCCCCCCTTACAAAAAGGATAGGTCCTGTATGTAAACAAAAGCATATGTCAGGGATTATCTCTTGGTTTGTTGGGGTTTTTCTCATGAAACGTTTTGATGAGTCGTTCAGCCTTCACATCGCTAGATTTCATCCGAGTAGCTTCGGACAGCGAGTACCCCTTCCATTGTACTAGGTACTGCAATTTCCCTTAAAAAATTCTAGAGTCAAGAATACGTTTCACTTCATAGTGAGTCTGACCCGCTACCATGAGGGGCCCGGGTGCCTTTTTAGGGGGAGGTCTTAAAGTGGAGTCCCGACAAGGTTTTAACAAGCTGCAATGGAAGACAGGGTGAATCCTACCTAAAAGCCTAGGGAGTTTCAATTCTACTGTGACGGGGTTGATGATCCTTACGATGGGGAAAGGCCCCAAGTATTAGTACCTCTTTATAAAGCCTTAGTAAGACCACACTTAGAATACTGCATCCAGTTTTGGTCACCATATTATGGACTCTAGAAAGAGTGCAGAAAAGAGCAACAAAGATGATTAGGGGGCTGGAGGATAAAACATAAGATTCCAATGGTTGGTGGAATTGGGTATGTCTAGTCTAGTGAAAAGAAGGACTGGGGCGACATGATGACACTGTTCCAATATTTGAGGGGCTGTCACAAAGAGGGGGTCAACCTATTTTCCAAAGCACCAGAAGGCAAGACAAGAAACAATGGATGGAAACTAATTAAGGAGAGAAGCAACCTGGAATTAAGGAGAAACTTCCTAACAGTGAGGACAATTAACCAGTGGAACAGCTTGCCTTCAGAAGTTGTGAGTGCTCCATCACTGGAGGCTTTTATGAAGAGACTTGACAGCCACTTGTCTGGAATGGTATAGGATCTCCTGCTTGAGCAGGGGGTTGGACTAGAAGACCTCCAAGATCCCATACAACTCTGCTTAATTCTGCTTAATTTTGCACTGTATAAGTAGGTACTTCCTCAGTGCTCTCTGCTCTAAACCAAATGTGTAGGAATCTTCTCTTTGCTTTAACCCCCTCCCCCATCTTGTCTACAACTCACTGATTCCATATTTTCAAACATGATATATGTAGAGAGTAAGAAGACACTTAACAATGGTTTTCAAATCCTCCCAGACTCAAAAGGAAAATGTTTAGAACTAAGTCAATCTGTCCACATTTCTAGCATAAAATGTGTCCCGCTCCAAAGGTCACCAACTGCACTAAAAAGAGAAACAAAGGTGCAGTGCTGGGCTCCTTAGGACCACAGACAGTGGTCAGGGGCCAGTTTCAATACGTCATTTCAGGGGCAACAGTGGATGCCAGAGGAACTCTCAATACAAATCTACAGCATTTATTACAAGAGATAAACAGATGCAATGGGGAGGCCTGCCTGCCTGCAGGGGCAGGGCTTTATATAAAGCTTTACTGAGAAAGAGTCAGAAAGTCCTTGGCCACTTCTGAACCGCAGGGATATCAGCCAAGGTACCACCTGTTCTTCCCCAGGCTCACCCTCCTCCATGATGACATAATCAGAAGAACATGGGGCAGTAGGGAATGTCACCCACTCCTACCGTCCACCCCTTCAGAAGGAAACTTCCTTTAGATCCCAAGCTATCCAGTCTTGTGGAAATGAGGCATTTTCATGGTAGGAAAAAAAAGAAAAAAAACATTTTGCCCCATAATTTTGCCAAGTGAGGCTGAAAGTTCTTTTAAATCAAAGGGGAATATAAGAGCACCACATGGCTTGGTTTAACCCTTCTTTCCCCCACTTATACCACCCACAGTCAACCTCACACAAGCTTACAAAGCTAGGGCTCCCTGCCACAGCAGAGTTGTAATCCTAACACCAGGAGTGGCTGAAGAGGGGAAGGGAACTGGGCACTGCTCTTCTAGTCTTGCCGTAGGTTTTTAACCACTCCCCCAAATTGGCATCTGCATCAACGAGGGCTGCTGAGGGTTCAGTTTTCTTTCCTCGTGCCATGCTCAGAGAACCACCAGTGGAAGGCATATACAGTATGCAAGGAAGAGAGTAAAGTTTGCAACAACCCAGTAAGACCATTCTCCCTTCCATTCCCAGTTCTCTCTGCCCCAAGACGGCGTGTGGCATCAAGATTATTGTACATGTGGGGTTTATGTATCATACTTACCATGGTTAGGTTAACTATGGCTTGTTGTCATCAAAATGGGCAAAGTTTCACATATCACATTATGTCATTAACCATCGCATTGATCACACTTATGGATGACCTCTGGAAGGAGCAGAATGGAGATGGTGCATCTTTGCTCTCCTTATCTCTCAGCAGCCTTTGATATTGATTATGGCAGTCTTCTGGTGCTGAGGGTTGGGAGCAGGGGCATGGTGTTGTGCTGGTTTTCCTTCCTCTGAGGCCAATTCCAGAGAGTTGATGAGTGGGAAGAGATCTAGCTTGACACTGTCCCTGTTTTAACATCTATACAAAGTGCTGGGTGAGATAATTCAACAGCATGGGGTGAGGTATCATCAATATACTATGATATCCAGCTTTCTATTTCCACTCCTGGACAACCAAGTGATGCTGGGGAGGTACTGTCTCAGTGTCTAGAGGCTGTGGGGAACACAGGCTTCAGCTTAACCCCAGCAAGACTGAGTCGCTTT
Source organism: Azemiops feae (assembly GCA_023970755.1). Taxonomy (NCBI): domain Eukaryota; kingdom Metazoa; phylum Chordata; class Lepidosauria; order Squamata; family Viperidae; genus Azemiops; species Azemiops feae. Next base: position 133,459 of record JALGBA010001300.1, read on the forward strand.
GGGTTTTAGGGCTCCCTGGATCCAATGTTTTTCTGCCTTTGATTCTGGATGGGATTGCAGTACCCCAAACAGAACTGGTGAGAAATCAGGGTGTCCTCTTGGATTCACAGCTCCAGTTCAAGGAACAGGTGGCAGCCATGGCCAAGAAAGCTTTTGTACAACTTCATTTTATGCACCAATTGCACCCTTTCCTGAACCAGGAGGTACTCTCACAGTCACACATGCCTTGGTCACCTCCCAAATAGATTAAAACAATGCGGTCTACATGGGGCTGCTCTTGAAGAGCATCTGGAAGCTGGTTCAGAAAGTGGCAGTGCAAGCAGTTATTTGTGCACCTTGATCCACTCATGTTGTACCTCTGCTCCATCAGTTGCAATGGTTTCCAGGATGCTTCCAGATGCAAGTCAAGGTGCCGATTGCCACCTATACACCCTTCATGGCATGGGGCCAGATTCTTTGGGGACCAACTCTGCCTGACTGTTTCAACCTGTCCCATTACAGTAGTTGTGGCATAAGAGTCACTCTGTCAAGCTATGAACCCGGCTGCCTTTAGGACCGCTGCTTGCCTTTAGCTTGCCTACAGAGTGGGGAGGGGAGATGGGGAGAGAGTGGAATCCACAAGTGGTTTATCATTGTGAGAAAGCTAGAGAAGTGAAAGTTCTGTTTTGGTGAACAGAGAATGCTTCTCATAACAATTATTGGGAATTCTATTGGACAATGCGGAGAGCTGTAGAAGCTGAGTTCTGGTCACATTGTCCTCAACCTGAATGGGAAGGAGGAGTTGAATGGTGAAAGCAGATGGCTACCGAGGGAATGGGACAGACAGGTCGATATTTGTTGCGGTGTGGCAGCCAGTTGTTGGAGCAGCTGAGGCAGACGTTCAGCAGACTGGACATCGGGGCGGAGAACCCACCATACCGCTAGACTCCAGGCCATGACTGGGATCGACCCTTAGCCTGACATTGGTGCTGATCCTCATGCCCCAGTATCCAATTGGGGCTGCGGCTACAGCGATGACAGGAGGAGTGGATCAGCCATCCGGATTGACACCCCTGCTGAGTCTTAGCCCAAACCAACCACTTGGTAGGAAAAAAAAGAAAAAAAACATTTTGCCCCATAATTTTGCCAAGTGAGGCTGAAAGTTCTTTTAAATCAAAGGGGAATATAAGAGCACCACATGGCTTGGTTTAACCCTTCTTTCCCCCACTTATACCACCCACAGTCAACCTCACACAAGCTTACAAAGCTAGGGCTCCCTGCCACAGCAGAGTTGTAATCCTAACACCAGGAGTGGCTGAAGAGGGGAAGGGAACTGGGCACTGCTCTTCTAGTCTTGCCGTAGGTTTTTAACCACTCCCCCAAATTGGCATCTGCATCAACGAGGGCTGCTGAGGGTTCAGTTTTCTTTCCTCGTGCCATGCTCAGAGAACCACCAGTGGAAGGCATATACAGTATGCAAGGAAGAGAGTAAAGTTTGCAACAACCCAGTAAGACCATTCTCCCTTCCATTCCCAGTTCTCTCTGCCCCAAGACGGCGTGTGGCATCAAGATTATTGTACATGTGGGGTTTATGTATCATACTTACCATGGTTAGGTTAACTATGGCTTGTTGTCATCAAAATGGGCAAAGTTTCACATATCACATTATGTCATTAACCATCGCATTGATCACACTTATGGATGACCTCTGGAAGGAGCAGAATGGAGATGGTGCATCTTTGCTCTCCTTATCTCTCAGCAGCCTTTGATATTGATTATGGCAGTCTTCTGGTGCTGAGGGTTGGGAGCAGGGGCATGGTGTTGTGCTGGTTTTCCTTCCTCTGAGGCCAATTCCAGAGAGTTGATGAGTGGGAAGAGATCTAGCTTGACACTGTCCCTGTTTTAACATCTATACAAAGTGCTGGGTGAGATAATTCAACAGCATGGGGTGAGGTATCATCAATATACTATGATATCCAGCTTTCTATTTCCACTCCTGGACAACCAAGTGATGCTGGGGAGGTACTGTCTCAGTGTCTAGAGGCTGTGGGGAACACAGGCTTCAGCTTAACCCCAGCAAGACTGAGTCGCTTTGGGTTTTAGGGCTCCCTGGATCCAATGTTTTTCTGCCTTTGATTCTGGATGGGATTGCAGTACCCCAAACAGAACTGGTGAGAAATCAGGGTGTCCTCTTGGATTCACAGCTCCAGTTCAAGGAACAGGTGGCAGCCATGGCCAAGAAAGCTTTTGTACAACTTCATTTTATGCACCAATTGCACCCTTTCCTGAACCAGGAGGTACTCTCACAGTCACACATGCCTTGGTCACCTCCCAAATAGATTAAAACAATGCGGTCTACATGGGGCTGCTCTTGAAGAGCATCTGGAAGCTGGTTCAGAAAGTGGCAGTGCAAGCAGTTATTTGTGCACCTTGATCCACTCATGTTGTACCTCTGCTCCATCAGTTGCAATGGTTTCCAGGATGCTTCCAGATGCAAGTCAAGGTGCCGATTGCCACCTATACACCCTTCATGGCATGGGGCCAGATTCTTTGGGGACCAACTCTGCCTGACTGTTTCAACCTGTCCCATTACAGTAGTTGTGGCATAAGAGTCACTCTGTCAAGCTATGAACCCGGCTGCCTTTAGGACCGCTGCTTGCCTTTAGCTTGCCTACAGAGTGGGGAGGGGAGATGGGGAGAGAGTGGAATCCACAAGTGGTTTATCATTGTGAGAAAGCTAGAGAAGTGAAAGTTCTGTTTTGGTGAACAGAGAATGCTTCTCATAACAATTATTGGGAATTCTATTGGACAATGCGGAGAGCTGTAGAAGCTGAGTTCTGGTCACATTGTCCTCAACCTGAATGGGAAGGAGGAGTTGAATGGTGAAAGCAGATGGCTACCGAGGGAATGGGACAGACAGGTCGATATTTGTTGCGGTGTGGCAGCCAGTTGTTGGAGCAGCTGAGGCAGACGTTCAGCAGACTGGACATCGGGGCAGAGAACCCACCATACCGCTAGACTCCAGGCCATGACTGGGATCGACCCTTAGCCTGACATTGGTGCTGATCCTCATGCCCCAGTATCCAATTGGGGCTGTGGCTACAGCGATGACAGGAGGAGTGGATCAGCCATCCGGATTGACACCCCTGCTGAGTCTTAGCCCAAACCAACCACTTTACCACATGCCAACTGCTCCTGCTCCCCAGCTGGGGTGATTTAGCTGGCAGCCACCACTGCCAGCATCGGGCCCTTACCTCGGGATGCTGGGAGGACAGCTGCAGCCAGGACCTGGGGCTCATATGAGGTGGTACCAAGCTGATGGAAGGGGATTACAGGCACCTCAGCCGGCACCGGCACCCCGACCACCTCAGCCACCCCCCCTTAAGGGCGACATTTGACGGAAGCCCTGAGAAGTTGCCGTTCTTCCTGAACCACATCTGGGCCCACCTTGATCGTTATGGGAATGACTACCCAGACAAGACAGCCCGAGTAGATGTCATCGTGGCTAATCTCGAAGCAGAAGCAGCGGAATGGGTAACCATCCTCCATGTTGACGATGCTCCCAAACTAGCAACACCAGATGCTCTACTGGGGGGTCTTCGGGCGCGTTTTGGAGACCCCACACAGAATCAACAGGCGGAAATGGAAGTCAGGAGAATTAGATAAGGGGCCAGGCCAGTGATCGAGTACATCCACGACTTCTGAAGAATCACAGGGAGGCTGAGGCACTGGCCAGAACAGCTCCTAACTCAATTATTTTGTGAGGGGTTGAGTCGTGATCTATTCCAACTGTGCCTGGCCAGAGGCATCCCGAATCGGCTTGCCGACTGGTACCAGTTAGTTGCCACAGTGGAATTGGATTTAACTCTGTGCAACTACGGTGAGAGCACCAGGTCCTGCCCCAAGAAGGCCCAGGAGAGACGGTCTCTGGGAAGGAAGCCACCAGCAGCCGCGGCCAGTGCACCTGCGAGGAAACCTATCCTGTGCTTCCGCTGCAGTCAGGAGGGCCACCGAGCTGCGATGTGCCCGGTGCCGGCACCCCGCAAAACCCCTCGTGTACCAGCTCCTGCAAAGCCGAAGAAGCTGCCTAAGAAGGGGTTGCCTAATAAAACGGTAGTGCAAAGGTTGGGGCTATGTGTAAGGAAGTTAAAGAGGCCCATCAGGTTCGAGCAGGTAGATAGTTCACTGATCGGGGGAGGGGCTGCCTCTCTCCTGACCGAGCCAGTGCAGCTGGAGATGGGGGAGTACCAGGAAACCATTCATCTTGTGGTTCCTCTGAAAATGGCTGAGGATATGATCCTAGGCTTGGCCTGGCTAGCTAAGTGGGGTCCCAGGATCTATTGGGAGAGAGCCGTAGAGTGAATGATCATGAAAAAACGGTCTCAGGAGAACCCCAGAGAGGAAGGGAAGCAGTCCGAGAAAGTAGAGCTGGTGAAAAAACCAGCTGAGTGTAGCAAGAGAACGTCGGTGTCATGGTTCCGATAGATGAAACCCTTCAAAAGAACTTCGAGGCATTGTTTACCTTAAAGAATCTTTTTATTCGGGACTACATAGTTGAACCCAAAAACTAAATTCCCTTCCCCCAGATATAAAGTAACAAAGTGCAATTCCCACCCCAATAAACTGTCATAAATCACATTCCCCAATTAGCTTAAAGCGCGAGCTTTCCCCTTAGCTCCACAGCCCACCAAAACATTATCAGCTTGTTCTTGGGTTCCCACCACAGCGTTATGTTATGGCAAGCTGAGCTTACATTCCAATCCCCCCTCTCTCTGCTGCGCCTAATTTCTAAAGTAAGAAAAAGCATGTTAAAGGAATAGAGAAAATGGCTGCATTTTCATCAGTTGTCAAAGTGGGAACATCCAATGTTAGCAGTGTTGACATCCGGGCCCCCCTTACAAGAAGGACAAATCCTGTAATTCAAACAAAATTATCGGTTAGGGGTTACCCCTTGGTTTATTAGGGTGTTTCTCATAAAATCTATTAATGAGTCTGTCGGCTTTTACATCACTAGATTTTACCCAGGTGTCTTCAGACAATGGATATCCTTTCCACTGCACTAAGTACTGTAACTTTCCCTTAAAAATTCTAGAATCAAGAATATGCTTCACTTCATAATGAGTCTGTCCGGCTACCACGAGAGGTCCAGGTGCCTTCTTAGGGGGAGGTCGTAAGGTGGAACCCCGGAAAGGTTTCAATAGGCTACAATGGAACACAGGGATGGAATGATCTTTGGGGAGCCCTTTTTTTATCAGCTTGCTTTTTATACGTCTCAGAAGCCTTTTTCAAAGCGATTTTTGTGTTTTTCCATACCTCCTCCCACCCCCTCAGCCACTGGTCACGCGTTTGGGAAGTAGAGGGCCCCTGAGGATATTTGGGTATTGGGTTGAACTCTTTTCCTGTGGCAACTTTAAAAGGCGTAAAACCAGTGCTGCTGTGAACAGAGTTATTGTAAGCCACCTCTGCGAAAGGGAGGAGGTCAGTCCAGTTCGTTTGCTGATAGTCCACATAGCATCTGAGATACTGCTCCACCTTTGAGTTTGCTGATTCAGCTGCCCCATTTGTAGACGGGTGAAAAGCCGATGATAGACCTTGCGACGAGCCAATTAGCTTGAGGAAACCTCTCCAGAACTTAGTTGTAAACTGCACCGCTTGGTCTGAGATTATTCGCTTTGGTGCGCCGTGCAGTCTGTAGATGTGCTTTAAAAACATCTTGGTTGTCTTCCGGTTCCGGTCGCAGTGCAGGCGGTCACGCAAAGAGTCTGCTCTCTTTGCCGGCCGGTTTCCCCCCGCCGGTAGACCCTGGACAGGGTCGAAAGTCGCCCTGGAGGGGCGACCACCGTGGAGGAGGACACTCGTTGATGGCAGAGGGAGCAGCAGCTCCCTCTGCGGTCCGAGAAATCTCCTTTGGGCAGACAGGGAAAAGATCGGCCATTAACATGGCCGATCACTTAGCTGCTTCAGCCGAAAGTCACAGCAACATCTAAGCGAAAAGAACCACCGTGGGTGATCCGGGTGAGACCTTTCCTTCCCTCTTGATACCCTATTTACCTTCCTGTGAAAAGCTTCTAGAATTACTTCCCTACTTTAAGAAAGCAGTGTTCGGATACTTGGGAAAACGAGCTTTGAGAAAAAATCATTAATTTTTACTGACTATTTGAGCTGTTGGATTTCGGGGATCCTGAAAAAAATCCTTATTGTGAAGGTGGACCTTCTTTCTCTTTGCCTGCTTGTTTTTAGCTTAAGTGGAAGCCTTTAGGGAGGGGGTGGAGTGTTTTTCTTCCTCCCCCCCCTTCTGAACATTACTGTTCATTTTTAAAAAAATTCCAGCTGTCTGGGCGGTTTTTTGTGGAATGAAAGCAACAAAGTATCCATTTTAAGCTGTTAACTTTCACTTTGCTCTGAACTTGGCGTGACGCCCAGACATTCCTATCTGTATTGAAACCAGCTCAAGGGCTCCTTTTTTTTCTTTCTTTCTTTCTTTTTTTTTCTACTAGTAATTTATTTTGACTTTACAATACAAAATATATTTCCTAGAAAAATGGATTTTTTCTCTTTTGGATTACAATATAATAATTGACTTTTAAGGCATCTTTTTATATTACTATTTTGGATTACAAATTGGACACTCACAATACTGACTTGGATTTTTTCTGCCTTTATCTTTTTGTTTGGCTTGACGTTTTGTTGTTTCTTATTCTTGTTTGGATGTTACATTTTATAATATTGCTACTATAGAATTTTATTTTATTATTGAAACGGAAGTTTACCTACAATTTGGTTATGGACTCACACCAGAAAAATTTTTGGAACTTAAAGATTTTATTATTATTTTGGATTACATTTTCTCTGGCCTGACTTTTTTGCTTTTTTCTATTCTTCCTTGGATCCTAGACCTTATACACTCCTATTACAGAATTCTTATTGTTGTATTTACCTTCTAAGCTGAACTTTCATCAAAAAACGAAGACTATTTTATTATTGAAATGGAATCCCACCCACAGCTTGACTATGGACTTTTACTAGAAAAAAATTTGGAACTGAAAGAACAATTCAGAATGGACATGAAAGATGATGCTCCAGAGTTAAAAATTGAATCTCAAACTTTGACTGACCAAGTTATAGACCAAGGCTATTCTATTATTGAAATGGAATCTCACCCACAGCTTCACTATGGATTTTTACTAGAAAAAATTTTGGAACTGAAAGAACAATTCAGAATGGACATGAAAGATGATGCTCCAGAGTTAAAAATTGAATCTCAAACTTTGACTGACCAATTTATAGACCAAGGAACAACAGAGGAAGAACAGATCAACACTAAAGAGGCCGACATGCAACTATATTCACAACTTAACGAGATGGAGGAAATATATCTGTTCATTTTAGGCTAAAGTGGAAAATGGTAATTTTAAAATAGTTAAACTTAAAAACAGGATTTTGATTGATATAAGTGAATTACTATCGATATTCTTTTTACAATGATTGAATTTTATTTAGAAATATATTAATACTAGGTTATAGCTTGAGGGAAATAGAGAAGAACCTTTAAGGAATTATTGAATTATTTATGTTTGATTATATTGTTTTCTTTGGATGATTGACCACCCTATCTCCACATGGATTCTTAAAGCACTCTGATGTAAAACCAAAAAAATACCAATAAAACTTGTTTTAAAAAAAAAATCTTGGTTAATCTTTGGGCTGACGGGAGTCCTTTGCAGGCGATGAAATGAGCTTGTTTTGAAAATAGGTCTATCACAGTCCAAATCACCGTATTTCCCCTACTTTCAGGTAATTCTACTATAAAATCCATAGCAATTTCTTCCCATGGTTGGGAAGGGTCCGCTATTGGTTGTAATAGTCCAGGGGGTTTTCCTGGAATTCTTTTCATGGTGGCACATACAGCACAGCTCCTGACATAGTTCTCTACGTCCCGTTTTAAACCCGGCCACCAAAATTGCCGACGAACCAGATGCAGTGTTTTTAAATATCCAAAGTGTCCAGCCTGTTTCACATCATGACCGTGCCGGAGGGCGTTAAGGCGGAGGGTTTCTGGCAAATACAACTTCCCCCCTTTGTAAGCCAAATCATCCCTGCACGTCAAGGAGGTTTGATTTTCCTTGAAGCATTGATCGTTGAGGAGTTTCTGTTTTATTTTCTTCGCCCCAGAGTCATCGGGGTTCGGAACTTTCGAAGACGGGGCTCTCCAAGGCGTTAGTTGAGAAGCAGCTTGCTGTGTAGATATAATTGCTTCATTAACCTCTTCACGCTGGCTCTTGTATTGAGGTAATCTGGATAAAGCGTCAGCTAAAAAGTATTTCCCCCCCGGTATGTACTTCAGGCTGAAGTTAAAACGGTTGAAGTATTGCACCCACCTTGCTTGTTTCGGGGACAGCTTGCGGGGAGTTTTCAGTGCCTCTAGGTTTTTGTGATCAGTCCAGACCTCGAAAGGCACCTTGCTTCCCTCTAGGTAGTGTCACCAGTTTAATAGAGCCTAGCGGATTGCAAAGGCTTCCTTCTCCCACACTGCCCACCTTCTCTCACACTCGGTGAACTTTTTTGAGGTGTAGGCACAGGGCTGTAGTACTCCGTCATGGTTCTTTTGCAATAGTACAGCTCCAACGGCCACGTCGCTGGCGTCAGCTTGAATTACAAAGGGTTTCCCCGGACAAGGATGCTTTAGGACTGGTTCGACCGCAAATAGTCTTTTCAAATTCTCAAAAGCAGTTTGACAGTTCATAGTCCATGCAAGCGGCTGGCCCGGTCACGGCTTCCCCACCTCTTTGCCTGTTTTCAGTATGTCCGTAAGGGGTAAAGCAATTTCAGCAAAGGAGGGGATGAACTGTCGGTAAAAGTTGGCGAATCCTAGAAAGCTCTGAAGCTGTTTGCAAGTCTTTGGGGGTTGCCATTCGATTACGGCTTTCACTTTAGTCGGGTCCATTTCAATGCCCTCACTGGAAATTCTGTAGCCAAGATAATCTAGTCGGGTCTGGTGAAACTCACACTTTGATAGTTTGACATAAAGTTTGCCCTTCCAACAGTTTCTTTAGCACCTCTCTCACTAGTTTTACGTGGTCAGCAATATTCATGCTGTATATCAGGATATCATCAAGATACACCAAAACTCCTTTGTATAAATGGTCATGTAGTACCTGATTGATCAGCTGCATGAAGACAGCTGGAGGCCCCTGTAGTCCAAACGGCATGACTTTAAATTGGTAGCTCCCCATGGGACAGTTAAAAGCAGTTTTCCATTCATCTCCTTCTTTTATTCTTACTCGGTAATATGCCTCTCTCAGGTCCAATTTAGTGAAGACACTCCCCTTCGCCAGGTGGGTTAGTAAGTCCTTCAGGAGGGGGAGGGGGTATTTGTTTTCTACGCTCACCGCGTTTAACCCTTTATAGTCTATGCAGAGATGAATCAACCCGTCTTTTTTTTCTTTAAATAACACCAGAGCTCCCACCTGAGACTTGGCCCGTTCAATAAATCCCCTCGCTAGGTTCTTGTTCACATACTGCTGCATTTCCTCCATTTCAAGGGGGGTCATGGTGTACATCCTTGGTCGTGGGAGTTTAGCTCCCGGTAACAGTTCAATAGAGCAATCATTGGGCTGGTGGGGTGGCAGGGTGTCACATTCTTTCTCACTAAACACCTCCGCTAGATCCCGGTATTCGCTGGGAATGAGTGGCTCGCCTGGTTGTGGCAGGGTTGCTATCTTTGCTAGCTCAGTGGACGGCCTAAACTCTCCAGTAATGTCGGCCGAATTAAGGGGGGGCTCGGGCCCTATAGGTAGTCTCACAGTCCTCATCCCCTTTTCCCACCAAATAAACGGTCTCCATTTGTCCAGCCAGGCTAGCCCTAGAATCACAGCCTCAGTCATCTTCGGAGCCACCACGAAGCGAATGAACTCCCAATGTTCACCTATTTCTAAGCGTATTGGCTCAGTCAATTGTGTGACCAAAGTTCCTCCCATTAAAGAGCCATCGGCTTGCTCAAATCTCACAGGTTTGGAGAGCAGCCTTGCTCGTATGCCCAGTTTGAGGGCAAGTGGCAAGCTAATAACGCACCGGGAGCACCCCGAGTCCACTAGCACTTTCAAATCTACTCGTGCACCTGTCTTGGGGACTATGAGTTTGGCTGCGAGAGAAAAAGGTGGAACGGGTTGACTTACCATCGGGTCATTCTCCCCCTCGTCATCGCTGTCGTAGGAGGGCAGAGCGGTGGCAGGTCCAGCTTGGGCCTCGGTGCTCTCCTGCGTGGGTGACGTAACCTGGGCGACGGGTTCCTGCGTGATCCAGTTTGACTTCTCTTTCGCCGGTTGCTGGACTGGTTTTTTCCTCGCCGGTGGTCCTGGTCTGCTCTGCTGTTGGGGTATGGGACCGGGCAGTTCGCCGCTCGATGTCCTTGTTGCCTACATCTGAAGCATTTGATTGGTGGACCGGCAGGTGGTCTGGGGGGCTCCGCAGCCACGATGGCTGGAGGCTTACGTGGGGGTGGTCGTCTGGTCTGTTCTGGCTTCTGCCCGGCTTCCTGAGGCGGTGGCTTCTTATAACGAGCTAGCTCAACATCCAATCTTATTGCTGCCTGGTACCACTCTTGCAATAGGTTAGGGACAGCTCGATAGACACAGGCTTGGGAAAGGTGATTGTCTAGTCCCTCCTTGAAGTGGTGCACTAGGGATTGTTCAGGCCATCTTTCTATTCGGCCTGCTATCTTACGAAATTCTCGTACGTATTCCAGGGCAGGTCTGCCGTCTTGTTTTATCTTATGTATTTGTGTCTCCGCTTTGAGGGCTATGGAGGGGTCCTCGAACTTGGTTCTTAATCCAAGGAGGAAGAGGTGGAGGTTCCCCAACTCAGGCGCCAGCTCGTTGTACAGATTGTTTAGCCACTCAGACGCTTCCCCTTCTAAATTGGCCGTGACCGCATCGACCATAGAAGCTGGATTGGGGTAGAAATTGGCATTGCTATTCATATGGGAACGCACTTGATTTAGGAAGAAGATGAGCTTCTCCGGGTCACCGTCAAACGTCGCTTTGAGGGGTGGTGCCATCATGGGTTGCTGTCCCCCCCAGTGTGGTTGCATTCCCAGTGGTTGCTGGCCTCCCTGTTGTGGCTGTTGCATCCCGAGTGAAAACTGACCTCCCAATGGTGGCTGCGGCATCCCCAGTTGCTGCAGGCCCCCCAGCGGTTGCTGCACATTCGGGGGCTGTTGCCAACCCCACTGCTGCTGCACTCCCAACGGCTGCTGACCTCCTGGCGGCGGCGGCTGTGGCATCCCCAGCTGCTGCAGGCCTCCCATCGGTCCCGGCGGCGGTTGCTGTGGCATCCCCAGCTGCTGCAGCCCCCCCGGCAGTTGCTGCCATCCCCACTGTTGCTGCGATCCTGTCGGTGGCTGCAGCATCCCTAGTTGATGCAGGCATCCCAGTGGTTGCTGCACATTCAGGGGCTGGTACCAGCTGCACTGCTGTGGCACCCCCACCTGCCGCTGACCTCCTAGCAGCAGTGGCTGCGGCATCCCCAATGGCTGCAGGGGCCCCAACTGCTGCGGCGCTCTCACCTGTTGCTGCCCAGCCAACAGATCACGCAGCTGTTGCATTATATCATGTTGAACGCTCGCATCTGAGTCTTCCCCCTGCGTAGGCTTCGGGCTCGGGGGGTGCCGAAAGAGAAGCTCTGGGCTGTGTGACCGATGGTAGCGACGATCAGGGCTTTCACGGTACCTGTGGTGATCTGGGCTTCTAGAGGAACGACGATGTCTTGGGCCGCCGTGTTCAGAGTGACGGCCGGGACTGTCCCTCCTTGCAGGGCTGGAGGTTAATGTTGGCGGCTTCAAAGACGGGGAAGCCGCTTGTGCTCCATAGGCGGGGCTGGGACTTCTTTTAGGTACGGATTGGCATCTGCTCTGCCAATCGTCGTGGTCGCTTGCATGGGAAGAGTGAGAGGGTTGCTCCCCACTCTTCATCTCTAGCCCCTTGAACCTTTCCACCAACGTCTCCACCGATTGGCTATGGGCCATGGACAGGTACTTCCATTCTCCAGAGTCCTCAGTAGTCGTCGATTTCCTGATTCTCCAGCGGCTCGTGGAACGCGATTCTCGGGAGGTTCCTTCTTGCAATTCAACTTCGGATGCTTTCGAAGAACTTGCTTTTGGCAGGGTCGTCTCGAGGGGTTTGGAGTCTTCACTGGCCAGGATCCACTCCGAAGACCAGATCAGCTGCTGCATTTTGGGTCTCGCTCCCAGCTGTAAGGCCTGCGAAGATTCCTTCTCCACCGGTGCGCTGGTTTGTGCTCCCTCTGCTGAGGCGGCAGCCATGGCCGGGGTGCTGGATCCAGGCACTTCTTCCTTCTCCATGTTGAGATCTTCCCCGAGTCTTTGTCAGCCTGTCCCTCGACTTAGGGATGGTGACTGGAGCTCAGGACCCCAATGTGGTTAAGGTAGAAAATGTTAGTTTTGGGGTTAATGTCATGGTTCCGATAGATGAAACACTTCAAAAGAACTTCGAGGCATTGTTTACCTTAAAGAATCTTTTTATTCGGGAAACAAAGTATCGGCATTACATAGTTGAACCCAAAAACTAAATTCCCTTCCCCCTGATACAAAGTAACAAAGTGCAATTCCCACTCCCAATAAACTGTCATAAATCACATTCCCCAATTAGCTTAAAGCACGAGCTTTCCCCTTAGCTCCACAGCCCGCCAAAACATTATCAGCTTGTCCTTCGGTTCCCACCACAGCATTATGTTATGGCTAGCTGAGCTTACATTCCAATCCCCCCCTCTCTCTGCTGCACCTAATTTCTAAAGTAAGAAAAAGCATGTTAAAGGAATAGAGAAAATGGCTGCATTTTCATCAGTTGTCAAAGCGGGAACATCCAATGTTAGCAGTGTTGACATCCGGAGGGATGGGAAGAGGAGCGAACTGTTCTGAGAGCCTATAGAGACCTCATGGAGGTTTTTAGCGAGAAGGAATGTGACATCCTCCCCCCACCCCACCCCACGGACTGTGCCATTGAAATCTTGCCCGGGACAAAGCTGCCTAAGCCAAAGATGTACTCCATGACTCCAAAGGAGATGAAGGAGCTAAGAGCCTATATTGATAAGAACTTGGCAAGCAGCAAAATCAAGAGTCACCGCCCTGGTTCTGTTCAAAGAAAAGAAAGATGGGTCTCTTAGATTATTGCTTGATTTCCATGAGATTAACGGTGTGTGTGTGGAAAATATGTACCCCCTCCCCCTGATGAAAGACATGTTGGGTCACCTGGCCAAGGGGAAGGTGTTCACCAAGTTGGATTTGAGAAAGGCATATTATCGAGTGAGAATTAAGGAAGGCAATGAGTGGAAAACTACTCTCAACTGCCCCCTGGGGAGCTACCAGTTCAAGGTGATTCCATTAGAGACTGCAAGGGGCCCCTGCAGTGTTCATGCAACTCATAAATGAGGTGCTGCATGAGCACCTCTACAAAGGGGTTTTGGTGTACCTTGACAACATACTTATCTACACCAAAACCATGGAGGAACATGTGAAACTCATACGTCAGGTACTGAAAATACACTAAGCTGTATGTTAAGCTGTTGAAATGTGAGTTTCACAGATCTAAACTGGATTACTTGGGCTGTCGCATCTCGAGCGAAGGGATAGAAATGGACCTGGGGAAAGTGAGAGCTATATTGGAGTGGCAAGCCCCTCAGACTCGGAAGCAGCTGCAGAGCTTCTTGGGGTTTTCGAATTTATACCGGCAATTCATCCCCTCCTTCTCCAAGATCGCCCTGCTGATTACTGTATTGTTGAAAACTGGGAGAGGGGGAGAGAAGCCCCAGCCAAGCCAACCCTTGAACTGGACAATGGACTGTCAAGCTGCATTTGAGAAATTAAAGGGACTATTTGCTGCGGAGCCAGTTTTAAAACACCCGGATCCTGAGGAGCCTTTCGTAATCCAGGCGGATGCCAGCAATGTGGCGGTGGGGGCTGTTCTCCTCCAACGCAACAAAGGGGAATCTGCAGCCATGCACGTACACGTCTCGCAAGCTGAGTGAGATAGTGAGGAGATGGGCAGTGTGGGAGAAATATGCTTTTGCAGTGTGATGGGCGCTACTAACCTGGAGACAGTTCCTGGAAGGGGAAGGTTCCCCTTCGAGGTATGGACTGATCCTAAGAACTTCGAAGCCCTAAAAAAACCCCCACAAGCTTTCTCCTAAGCAAGTCAGGTGGACGCAATACTTCAAAAGATTTAACTTTGAACTGAAATATATCCCAGGGGGGGGGGGAACTTCCTAGCTGATGCCAGCAGCACAAGCAAGAACCAGACGGCAGGAGAAAAGAAGGAGCTCAACCCCCACTGATGAATTTACCCAGCAATTGAAACAGGAGCTACAGACTGATGCATGGTTGAAAGCCCACCAGGCAGAGTTAACTATGAGAGATGAATTGGTGTGGAAGGGGGACAAGTTGTATGTCCCAGATCACCTTCAGTTGCAGGTCCTACAACGCGGCCATGACGCCAAGCAAGCAGGCCACTTTGGTTTCTTGAAGACCCTACACCTTGTGAGTCGTCAATTCTGGTGGCCAAAGATGAAGAAGGACATTGAGGACTATGTAGGGAGTTGTGCAACGTGTGCAGCCAGTAAAAGGTTGCCAGGGAAGAGTCCAGGACTGTTGCAGAGGGTAGCTGACCCGTCCAGACCTTGGGAGGAGATAGCCATGGACTTTATTGTAGAGCTGCCTGAGAGTGGGGGGGAATACCGTAATTTGGATGGTGTGGTCAACCTGTTCTCTAAGCAAGCTCATTTCATTGCTTGTGCTGGACTCCCCTCAGCTCAGAAACTGGCAAAGTTATTCTTGCAAGACATCTACTGATTGCATGGGGCGCCTAACCATATGATTTCAGATGGGGGAGGGTTCAGTTCACTGCAAAATTCTGGAGGGAGTTTGTGAGGATGATAGGGTCTTCTCAGGGTGTCTCTTCCACTTTTCATCTGAGCACTAATGGATCAGCAAAACAATCCAATGCAATAGTGGAACAGTACCTGCGTTGCTATGTTAACTATCAGCAAACAAACTGGGCAGAGTTACTGCCGTTTGCAGAAGTGGCTTATAACAACGCAGTACACAATAGCACTGGATTCACTCCGTTTAAGTTGGCCACTGGAGTGGAGTTCATGCTGATGCCCCCAGGAGCCCCCAGGAGCCCCCATCTTCGAGCACCCTGAGCGATTGGGTGAGCTCATTCCAACAAGTTTGGAGAGACACGAAGAAAGCTCTAACTAAAGCAGCTGAGAGTCAGAAAAAACAAGCAGATAAGAGACGAGCTCCACAGGAGACATTCCGGGTGGGAGACAAAATATATCTATCTACAAAGTACCTTAATCTTAAACAAAGTTGCAAGAAGTTAGGGCCGAAGTACATAGGTCCATTTTCCATAGTGAAAGTTATAGATCCAGTGACGGTGGAGTTGAAACTAATGATGTGGTTGGGAAAAGTGCATCCTGTATTTCATTGTAGTCTGCTAAAGCCCTACAAAGGATCCACATTGAGGCTGGTCGGGATGGCAGCCCCCGCCCCAATAGTGATGGGAGGGTAAACCGCATTACAAGGTTAAGCAGATTCTTGATTCTAGAGTCCACAGAGGAAAACTCAGTGGGAGGGGTATCCCATGTTAGAATCCAGATGGGTGAAGGCACAACATGTAAATGGAGATTGTTTAGTGAAATTGTCTGGGACACTACCCATCCTCTTCACAACCTGTTTTCCTTGTTACCTTCTGGGAGAAGGCTCCGTGGTATCCGAAGCAGAACATCCAGATTCAGCCACAGTTTCGTTCCATACAGTATAAACTTTGTGAACTCTCAAGCTTCCTCCTTCCGTTATATATTCAAGATGGATAGTGTTTAATATTCATATGTTATGTATATGTAGGGGTGTAGGTCTATACATATGTTGTATATAGTATGTATATGTTGTATATAGTATGTTTAGGTGTGTGTCATGTATGTGTTCACTTTGAGAGCAGGCAACTAAATTTCATTTTTGATGTGTGTCGTTGTGCCCACAGTAAAAAATGACAATAAAGGTTATCTTATCTTAAACAATTCCATGATAGATATCCCCGGAAACCGGGGCCGAATGAAAGAGAAAAGTAGCGAACTTTGATGTATGTTCTTTTATTTTCCAGGTTTCCTTTCCCCCGTAAGGAGGGCGACCTGTCAAGCTATGAACCTGGCTGCCTTTAGGACCGCTGCGTGCCTTTAGCTTGCCTACAGAGCGGGAAGGGGAGATGGGGAGAGAGTGGAATCCACAAGTGGTTTATCATCGTGAAAAAGCTAGAGAAGTGAAAGTTCTGTTTAGGCAAACCGAGAATGCTTCTCATAACAATTATTGGGAATTCTATTGGACAATGTGACCTGACCGGTCAGAGGAGAGAGGAGGAGAGTTACTCTTTTAATTAATCACTTCCTGCCTTTTCGTTAGAGCCAGCTTTCACTTTCTAACTTGCCGCTATGTTTCAGCCCATTAAAGATAACATTAGAGGACTTTTTGACTCCGGTGTGTTTCTCGGTGGGGGTTTCAGGCGGAGGTTGACACACTCTGGGGGAGGAAGTGGCAGCGGCCAGACTACTGAAGCCTTTATCTGCCTTTTCTCAAAAGAATGCAATTAATCTGGCAAGATTCTTGTAAATAGGAGAACAATAAAGAAGCTACTTTGACCTACTCATGGAGTCGTTCTGGTTCCTTGCACCTCATACAATTTCAACCTCTGAACCCTTTCTTGCAGTCCTCATAGCCCAAAAGAAAAATTAGCATTTCCAACTATCTTGAGCCATGAAACATTTGAGAACTGTAATAGGATTAAAGCAATTAAAAAAAACCAGAATCCCTTACTTCATACCCAGAAAAACAATCCCATTTACTCACCAAGCTCATCTGCAACCCATTTTGTTCTATGATACTTTTGTAAAATGAATAATGAGCTTGAAAGTCTTCCAGCAGAATTGCTTCCTATTGTTCTGAACAGATCAGGGGCCAATGCAGTTTACTTATGACTTTTTGCACACATTAGAGCTATACAAAAAACTCATTTTCCTGCTCTGCCTGGACAAGCTGGTTAACCCAAGGAGTAGAATGGAAAGCTCAGAACTTGTAAGACAGGACTGGACTTTGCATGCATGGACCAACACAGAACCCCGATAGGACCACCACTTGAATTGGGTGGAGGGAGGGAAGACTGTTGACCAAGAATCAGGAGAAAGCATAGATTGTGCATACGTGCAGATCGCCCCACTATCTCAATAGAATAGAATAGAATAGAATAGAATAGAATAGAATAGAATAGAATAGAATAGAATAGAATAGAATAGAATAATAACTTTATTGTCACTTTGTACACTAATTGGCATACATTAAAATGAAATTTCGTTGCATACAGCTCTCAAAGGGTCACCACCTCCAATATACACTACATAAATATGACAAAAATAAATAAATAAATACAGAATTATGCATATACCCACATATATGACACAGAGAAACAACACAGTCTAGTTCGGGTTATGTATACATGTGCATGGCGAGGAAAACGAATTTTGTGAGTTTACCAGACGGATGGCATAGGTAACAAAGCTATTACAGAATCAGGTAGTCCTGCTAGAAATACTTCGAAACCTCCTCTCAGAGGGGAGCAACAGAAACAGACTGTAAAGTGGGTGTGTGGGGTCTCTAATAATGCTTTGAGCTCTAAGCACAGCGCTTATAAGCAGCATCCTGAATACCAGGAAGCAAGCTTCCTATGATCTTCTCGGCTGTCCTTACCATTCTCTGTATGGACTTTCTATCTGAGGCACTGCTACCACCAAACCAGACAGTGATGCAGTTTGTTAAAATGCTCTCAATCATGCCTCTGTAAAAAGTGGCCAGGACAGAAGGAGAAAGATGTGCTCTCCTCATCCGATGCAAGAAATGCAGACGCTGGTTTGCACGCTTCACTAAGGATGACGTGTGGAGAGACCAATTCAGATTGTTAGTTATCTGCACCCCCAGATACTTTATACTGTTGACCACCTCTACAGCTGCATCCTTGATACTGAGTGGAGTATGATTATGCCGGCTCTTTCTAAAATCTACAATGATCTCCTTTGTTTTATCAA
Organism: Azemiops feae; assembly: GCA_023970755.1. Taxonomy (NCBI): domain Eukaryota; kingdom Metazoa; phylum Chordata; class Lepidosauria; order Squamata; family Viperidae; genus Azemiops; species Azemiops feae. The sequence goes on from JALGBA010001300.1 coordinate 151,582, forward strand.
CATTTAGAACCAGGTTACTTTTATTGCACCAGTCCACCAGAGCCTTCACCTCTTCCCTATAAGCATCTTCACTGTCATCCAGGATAAGACCCACCACTGCCGTGTCATCTGCATACTTCACAATATGATTCGTATCAGATTTGGCACAGCAGTCGTGGGTCATCAAGGTGAACAGTAGCGGGGGCTTCCGGTTTGCGATCGCAGTGCCGGCAGATGCCTGCGATGAGAGCGCTCTCTCCGCCATCCGGTTTCCCTTTGTCGGAAGACCCTGGAAAGGGTCGAAAGTCACCCTGGAGGGGCGGCCACCGCTGAGGAGGACCCTTGACAGATCGCGGAAGGGCGGTAGCCCTTCCGTTTGATCCGAGACAGCTCCTTTGGACCGACGAAGAAAAGATCGGCCATTAACATGGCCGATCACTAAGCCGTTCCAGCCAAAAGCCAAAAGCACTACCAAGCACGACGAAAGCAACGTGGAGGAATTGGGTGAGACCTTACCTTACCTTTCTTGCTTCCCAACTACCTTCCTGTAAAAGCCTTTGGAAATTCTTTTTTTTCCCCTTTTAATTCTGCGGCTTCTGCCTACTCTGGGAATATAAAGCTAAGGAAAAAAAAAATAACAACTAAACTAAATGACTAAATAATTGGATTTGTAATTTTTGGATACCTGGGGTCCCAAAAGGTTTTTATTCCTACAGAGAGACTTATTATTTTACCTATCTGTTAAGCTGGAAAAAATAAGAATATTTCTTCTTTTTTTTTAAACCGGATAAAAGCCTAACTTGAGTTTGGGAAAAGATTTTACATGTTACTGGGGACATCTTGTGGTGAAATTTGGTACAGCAAGTGAATTTTTTCTGACTGAGAGACTTGTGAGACTAAGATTTGACCTTGACACTATCAAAAAAGATAAGAACTTGAAACAGCTGGGTGGTGAAAACAACTGTAAGGACCCACCTCAATTTACATCTTAAGAAGACAGAACTCTTGGAACGGTTCTTCCAACAGGAATCTTTATTAAGAAAAACTGACTGAAGGCGTGCTAGACAGGATCTGGGGGACCCCCCTGATCATTCAATGTTTTAAAGCGTTCCCAAGCAGTCCCACCCCACATTCCTTCCGGTCAATCCAAATTGGCAGATGGCTGGGTGTTAAATCCATCGGATCCCAAACGTTGCAATCTTCCCCCCTTTTTTCCTTGCTGCCGGTAAAAGGAGGCTTCATAGGAAGTGAGATCAAAGACTGATTGCCTATTGTTATGGTTAGTACTCCAGAGAGGGAATCCACAGAGGATGTTTATTTGTAGATGATAGAAGGAATGCCAGTCATAAACACCCGTGTTTACTCCCCCCCCCTTTGTAGTATGACAGAATCCAAAAGAGAGTAAGAATTGGGTTTTCCCAGAGTAGATTAGTTAGAAATAAAATATAATTGGGTTCTGACAACAACTCTCTATAGTGGAGGTGGACAATTATTGACTTTTATCAAAAATAGCCTCCACTAAAGGACTATCTGTAAACACCACAGAAATGGAGGAACACCACCCACAACTTAACTACAAACTTATACTTGAAAAAATCCTAGAGGCTACTGAGCTAATGAATTCCAGACTGAAAGATAAAGGCGCCACCTTAAAGCTACAAAATGCAGCCCAGATTTCAACTGATGAACTTACAACTCAAAAGGCAACAGAAGAAGAAGGAATTAACACTAAAGTGGACTTTAAAGAATACCAGCTACAACCTACTCTGAACCCTGATAACCAAACCTTGATTTCAACTAAAAAATCTGCAATTCTAACAGCAACAGAAACTGAAGAAAGCAACACTAAGACGGAAGGTGCTGAAGACCTACATACACAGTACATTGAGAACTTAGATAACCCAGACAACCAAACAACAATTACAACATTGAATATGACTTTTTATTTAAATCAGCTGAAACCGGAAGAAGACGACGACCAGTCTGAACTGACGACAAATATACTAAGCCAAATATGGAGACTCAAATTATTAGGCCAACAATCTAATGACTATGAAGGGACCAGCTTCCTTGAAAAGTTGATAACTGGATGGTCTCCCTTGATTCAAATGACATGTGTAGGAATGAAGGGAGATCCACCCAAGGATTTAAAGGCACTGCTATGGAAGCCTGCTTGGCACAAAAGGAAGGCCAGAGTTAGACTTAAAAAATGGGTTTTTTTTATGTGACCTTTAATGGAAGAGCCTAAAATTTCACTTAATGGGCTAAGGAGATTTTAAAAGACATTAACTGATTTAATATTTAGGATTTAGACCTATAAGGGAAATAAAAATTAGTTACTAGAATAATAGTTTTGAATTATAATATAGAAGATGGATTGAGATGATAAAGGTTATTTTATTAGTAAGTGATGATATTAGGATGAGAAATAGAATATGATTGTGAAATAAAGTAAGAATTTATCTGAATAAATAATAAGTGTATCTTAGATATGATAACTATCTTGTAATGAACTAAGGGAACCGTGGGCTATCCGAAACCTAAATACTATGGACATTAAGCTAACTGGAATACTGTAACTGAAATTAGATAAAAGTTTAAAAAAGGATATGGAGGCGTATAAGTCAAAAGATATTGATAAATGTTTCAACCGATTGAGTTATAACTAGCAATGTATTAATTTGAATGTGAAATAATAACCAAGGGAAACAGAGAGGACATTTTTGATGATGTAACTTGACATATGTATGAAAGAGCTTGTTATTGGACTATGGATTACCCAATCACCATGTTGCTTCCTTAATACTTGGAGCTTTGTACAATTGGAAAATTAATAAAACTTGTTTTTTTTTTTAAAAAAAAGGTGAACAGTAGCGGACTCAGAACACAGCCCTGTGGTCAACCTGTACTCAAGGAGATGGAATTGGAAACTTTCTTTCCAACTCGCACAACCTGGGGTCTATCAATAAGGAAATAAAGTATGCAATTACATAAAGGAGTATTAAAACCTAATAGGCCCAGTTTGTTCACCAGATGCTGAGGGATGATTGTGTTGAATGCTGAACTGAAATAAACAAAAAGCATTCGCACATGAGTATTCTTTCCCTCCAGGTGCGCCAAGCTAAGATGAAGCACACAGGAAAGCGCATCTTCTACAGAGCGGTTCTTCCGATAGGCAAACTGTAATGAGTCAAATGTAGGGGGAAAGCATGAAACCATATAGTCCTTTACCAGTCTCTCAAAACACTTCATCATAATGGAAGTGAGTGCAACTGGACGGTAATCATTAAGGCATGTGATTATAGTTTTTTGGGGCACCGGTATAATGATTGCAGTGTCCAGCTGGTCAGCACCATCTGACCTTGCAGAGTCATGGATGCAGTGTCATGAAAGGTCACCCAGGGAAACACCCAATGTCCCAAGACATCCAAGAACACTAAGTGTCCTTAAGGAAACACCCAAAAAGAACATCTTTAGCTATTTCTGTTTTATCTTATCTTATCTACGTATAGTGTGCCAGCCTTTCTGGGTGAATTCTTTATCTTATGTGTGCCAGCTTTGCTGGGTGGATTGCTTATGTAATCAAAAAGTATAAATACAAGGATTTCTTGTCATCAGGGCTTCCTCTCTTTTAGAGGGGGCCGTCTTTGTTCAGCTGAATAAAAATGTAAAGCTTAAAGGCAACTTCTGGTCTCTTACATTTGTTACCAAGCCACACCTCAGATCCTGCACATTTTTGGTGAGCCAGGCTTCCAGGAGATGTTCTTGATCCTAGGGAGGCTCAGGAAAGGGGTATGCACCAAGCGTGCTCTGGGAGATCCTGGAGGTGCCCCCCTTCTTGACTCTTCACTGGGTTTTTAACCAAGAACCAGGGGTTTTTTTGTTTTTGTTTTTTGCCTTTTACTTGGTTCCTGCCTGATCAAGGGGGCTGAGGACAAGGTAAGACACACCGTTTTCATGTTATAGGCTTGACCTAGGGGTTTGTGTGTAAAAGTGTGGTTGCTTCCCTGAATCATATCCCACCGTTGACCAGAGCTAGGAGGAAGGGTTGGCCTTAGCCGCATCTAACCCTCCATGTTTGGGAGTATTATAAAGCAAGGGGGGCCAACCTTGTACTCTCATGCTCCAATGGGTTGCGAGTGTTCGTGTTATGAGAATGCCCTTTATGCTCCCTGCTGTTGACCAGGCCTAGGTGTGTCACCGATCTCAGCTGCCCGTGGCCCCCTGCTAGGCTGTTGTGCTGTTGACCAGGGGTGTTCACATTGCAAGGGAGGTCAGTGGATCTCTTGTGGCTCAAAAGGCTGCGCAAGGGATGTGAGTGACTTAGACACATGGGCTCAGCCCAAGGGAAATCTGTTAAGATGCATAAAAAGAAGGGATGTGCCCTCAGCCCTCTTGAGTGTGTTATAAGGAACTTTGATAAGCTTAAAACCCATCGGGATATGAAAATTGAAACTCTAGTTAAGTATGGCACCAGGACATGCCCACCGTTTGGCTCCCAGGGGGATCCATAGATTTAGGAGCTTTTGAAACCATGGGTGATAATGCTCAGAGAGGCATGGATAAGGATCAGCAAGCTTACTATGCTCTTTTTTGGACCCTACAATAAGCAGATGCTTAAAGACTGGGTTGTGGCGACCTTCCACGGCACCATCTTTTTCTACTTAGGCTTCTGCTCCTCTGCCTTATAAACGGATTTACCCCCTCACTGAGCAAGTGGCCATTGGAAGGAGGGACACTAATAAAGTCCATATCCATACCCCCTTCTCCATGTCCGACCTCTATGCATAGAAGGACAGACTGGGCTCCTACACGGAAGCCCCACACAAATATTCTGAATTAGTCCTGTCCATTATCCGTGCACTAGATACTAGGGGAGTCAGGGACAGGGAGACTTCTGTCTCCCTGCCCTCTCGGATGATTCTCCCTCTGCACCCCTGGTAAAGTTCAAAGTTGGAGGGAAAACAATACCCTTTTTAATTGATACAGGGGCATCATGTTAAGTACTAAATAAGCCCCTTGGGAAACCTTCCTCACAAACATTCCAGGTCATTGGAGCCAGTGGACAATCTATATCAGCTGCTATACTCAATCCTCTGGAATGCTCTATAGGTGACGCCCGTCTTACGTATCAGTTTCTCTATCTCCCAGACTGCCCGATGCCCCTTTTAGGGTGTGATTTGCTTACTAAGCTACAGGCAACCATCTCCTTTCAAGGAGACCGGGTTGAGTTATCAGTTCCCCCTGAACAGGCCTGGCGCATCCTGAGGGCCATTAATCAGATCACTGTGACATTGCATCAAATGGTGCCTAACCTGTACACCTTGATTTCTCAACTAGGTCCGCATCTCACCTGGTACACAGTCATTGATCTTAAAGATGCTTTATTTTATGTCCCTTTGGCCCCTGCTAGCCAGCGACGCTTCGCTTTCCAGTGGCAACATAGGCAGCTTTGCTGGACTGTTCTGCCCCAGGGCTTCAAAAACAGCCCTACTATCTTCAGCAACATACTGGCCACTGATCTAGCCACATGGCAGCCTGTGGAGGACACCACTGCTGTGGTGTTACAATATGTTAATGACTTGCTGGTAGCTGCCCCCACTGAAGGCGATTGCCTCTTGAATTCTGTCTCATTGTTAAATTCCCTTTGTCAATGGGGCTATAAAGCTTCCTGTGCTAAAGCCCAGCTTGTTCCACAAGAGGTTCGGTATTTGGGTTACATTCTGTCACAGGGGAATAGAAAACTATCCCCAGAAAGGATCCAGACTATGTGCCTCCTTAAACCACCAACCCCTAGGTGCCAGCTTTGGGGTTTCTTGGGAATGGCAGGTTTCTGCTGTATCTGGATTCCAAACTTTGCTTTAATGACTAAGCCTTTGTATCAGGTCACAATGGGCTCTGACAAAGAACCCTTTGAATGGACCAAGGATTGCCAGGTGGCATTTGACAACATTAAAACCATTTTAGTAAATGCCCCTGCCCTTGGCATTCCTGACGTCACTAAACCATTCACCTTGTTCATGGCCTGAAAGCAAAGAGGTAGCTGCTGGAGTCCTTACTCAGGCCCTGGGTACCTGGTGCCGCCCGGTAGCCTATTTTTTCAAGCAACTTGATCCAGTTGCTCAAGGTTGGTCAGCATGTCTTTGGGCTGCAGCAGCCACTGTTCTTTTATTAGAAGCTGCTGAGCAACTAACATTTGGCACCACTATCACGGTGGAAACTCCTCATTCCATCCAAGATTTACTAGCATCCAAGGGGAGCCATTGGCTTACAGCCTCCTGTCTGGAACGGTAGGTAGCTGTCATGGCAAGAATGATACTAAACATGGAAATGGAAATGCCTTGGCTGACCACACCGCAAAGTGTGCCGCTTCAGGTCCCCTGTCCCTTTGATATGTTTGTGCACTCATACCTTCGTATTTGCCTGTACCGGCTCTGACATACACCTCTCAGAATAAGCACAGAGCTTATAAAATGAATGCTGTTAAACAAGGAAATTGGTTGGAGAAGGATGGGAAATGCCTTCTCCCTGAGCATGAATAATGGGCCCTCTTGAGAGAATTGCATGCCAGTACTCATTGGGGTTACAAGGCCATGGCTGAATTTCTTATAAAAGACTATATTTGTCCTGAAATCTACGACAAGGTGTGGAATGCAATAACACTCACTGTTGGGAACCCCCACAGAAGCCCCAGATGCGTAAGATACAACAAGCAGATGATACGAGAAGGCACACAGACACCCCAGTCAAAGCCCACGCCAAGGGAAAACATACGCAGGGTAAATACAGGGCTGCCCCTAGGCAAGTTATAATGGATGTTTGGTTGTGTACACATGTACATTGTCAAGACTATTCAGTTACGGTACGTGAAAGTATTAACCCAGATCTGGAAGTATCAGAGGGAAACATGATACTTCAGTTTGCTTACAAGTCCCTGCCGGCTTATTGGTCAGGAACATGTACCATGGGGATCATCTTTCCCTCAGTCCGCATCATCCAACACAGTGACTGGAACTTCCACATCCAAAACCGACGGGATGGGGAGCACACCGAGCATGAGAAACATATCAAACACCATCCTATAGCTCATGGCCTGGGAAATGCCATTGCAAGAACAATAATCCCAGCTATGGGGGTTGGTTTAAATTATAAATCCACTATAGAATTAGGAGACTGGACTGAGGAAATGTTTAACCATACCATACAAGCATTTACAAAACTTAATAAGGAAGAGGGGGAAATAAGAGAAGTGGTGTTACAAAATCGCCAAGCCAAGGTGGAGTGTGTGCCTTAATTCACTCTCATTGTTGCACCTTTATTACTGATTATCAGGTCAATATCAGTCACACCATTTATCTTATGGAAGAAGGAATTAAAATAGGCCTAAAGATGCAGAAATTCCCACTGGTGCTACATGGGGCATTTTCAGTGGTATATTCTCTGGCATATTTTCATTGCTTATCAGTTGACTCCCAGGATGGGGATGGCTTAAAGAACTCTTCATTGGTCTTCTCTTTGTGCTTTTCCTGGTTATATTTTTCTGTTGCTTTATTCACTGCCTGCCCTTAATTACCTCCGCCTGTCCTAAACGTTGTGGTTCCCATACTGCAGAGACTTATCCTGTGTCTTTAATGATCATACTTCTGTGCACTGCTCAAAGTATGAAAGGGGGGATTATGTTGACCAGGAATCAGGAGAAAGCATAGATTGTGCATACGTGCAGATGGCCCCACTATCTCTGGGTACTTGCAGAGTCATGGATGCAGAGTCATGAAAGGTCACCCAGGGAAACACCCAATGTCCCAAGACACCCGAAAAACACTCAGTGTTCTTATGGAAACACCCAAAAAGAACATCTTTAGCTATTTCTGTTTTATCTTATCTTATCTATAGTGTGCCAGCCTTTCTGGGTGAATTCTTTATCTTATGTGTGCCAGCTTTGCTGGGTGGATTGCTTATGTAATCAAAAAGTATAAATACAAGGATTTCTTGTCATTCAGGGCTTCCTTTCTTTTAGAGGGGCCCGTCTTTGTTCAGCTGAATGAAAATGTAAAGCTTAAAGGCAACTTCTGGTCTCTTACATTTGTTACCAAGCCACACCTCAGATCCTGCACAACAAGATTGCCAATTTTTAAGATAAATCTCCCTCTAAGTACTCATACTTTCACTGTCTTCCTTCTACACAGATATCAACCTATTGTCAACTTCTGAAATGAACCTGGCTGAAGCCATCTTTGTCGTTCTGAGTTGCCACAGGTTGGGGGGAGAAGGGGGAAGGAAAACAACAGCTTTGCTAGACTAAACACAGAGCAGTCCCGTGGGAACCAAGGTCATTCCCACAGGAGCTGGAAGGTGGAGAGAAGAGGTTTCACGAAGCCCGCCAATTGCTTTTATTGGGTAGCATGATCTATAGCATAGATCAAAGCCACATTTGATGGAGACCCGGACAGGCTGGCATTCTTCATGAACCAGGTGTGGGCTCATCTAGATCACTACACTCCTGCCTACCCTGATAAGAGGGTGATGGTGAATGCAGTGGCAGCAAATTTAGAGGGGGAAGCTGCAGAATGGGTGACCAGTCTTCACGATGAGGACACCCCGGAGTTTGGGAACATAGACCTTTTCCTGGAAGAGCTGAGAGCCAGGTTTGAACAAGAATCCCAAACCCTACAACCCAAAGTGGAATTACGCAACCTAAAGCAAAGAGGCCCACTGGCAAAGGAGTATGTTCGAGAGTTCCAAAAGCTTGCAGGCAGGATAAGACAGTGGCCAGAGCGGTTGCTAATCCACTGCTTCAAGGAGGACTTGGACCATGACCTGTTTCAGGGATGCACCTACCGGGGAGTTCCTGAGCAAATCCGTGAGTGGTACCAGATGGCAGTGACCCTAGACATCAAACTTAAGTGCTACAAGATACCCAGCGCTCCTGAATCGAAGCCAAGGCGAAGCCAGGAAAGGTGCCACTTCGGACGATGCCCAGCAGTGGCCTCAGTGACCAGTGCTCCCAGAGCTGCTACTGGGCCCCCTATCAAGTGCTTCAGGTGCTGCCAGCAAGGACATCAAGTGCCTGAATGCCTAGCGCCAGCCCCCCCAGAAGAAGAGCACCCCAGCCACCGCATCCAAGCTGAAAAAAACATAGCAGAGAGGTCAAGAGAAGTCAAGCTGGGTACATCAGAGCCAACCCATCAAGGTCTCCTCCCCACCATGGGTGAGAGAGAGAACTCTGGTTGAATGCCATCAACTGCCAGCTCCCTATGACAGTGACGATGAAGGCGAAGATGATCCGATGGTAAGTCAAGCCATCCCTCCTTTCGCCATCCCCGCCAAGCTTATAGTGCCTAAAACAGGGGCCCAGACAGAATTAGAAGTCTTAATAGATTCAGGCTGCACCTGATGCCTAATCAACCTTCAAACAGTACTTAAATTGGGAATCTGAGCCAAACGGCTGCCCCTGGACATGAAGTTTGAGCAGGTCGATGGGTCATTAATTGGACGGTCACCTGCAATGCACCTAACTCAACCAATACAACTGGAAATGGGACAGCATTGGGAAATTATCTGATTCGTAGTGATCCCCAAAATGACTGAAACTGTGATCCTGGGGTTGGCTTGGCTAGATAAGTGGTGACTTATCTAGATAAGTAGCGAAACGGGGTGAGAACCATGAGATTAGAAATGGGCCCCCTTCCTCCAACTCATAATGATCAGGAAAGGAAGGCCACCTCCACTGGAGTTGGACATAGACTGACTGATCCGTTGAAAATTACAGCTGAGCGGTTGCCCGGGGTCCAACTCATTCCTTTTTAATTTAATTTTATTTTATTTTTTAAAACAAGTTTTATTAGTATTTTTTGGTTTTACAACAGAGTGCTTTGAGAATCCACGTGGAGATAGGGTGGTCAATCATCCAAAGAAAACAATATAATCAAACATAAATAATTCAATAATTCCTTAAAGGTTCTTCTCTATTTCCCTCAAACTATAACCTAGTATTAATACATTTCTAAATAAAATTCAATCATTGTAAAAAAAAATATCAATAGTAATTCACTTATATCAATCAAAATCCTGTTTTTAAGTTTAACTATTTTAAAATTACCATTTTCCACTTTAGCCTAAAACGAACACATAAGTTACATTTCGGGTCTCCCAATTTCCCATAAAGCAATAATTATTTCTAAAATATACATATTATATAACTATTATATTTTAATACTTCTCAACTATATTCTATTTCCTGTACTCTATCAAATATATATTTTATAAATCAATCCATATCTCTAAAGATTCCTCAGTTGCTTTAACATAATCAAATTAATACATTTCTAATTAGCATTCAATCATTGTAAAAAAAATATCAGTAATATTTCACCAATATCAATCCAACTCATTTTTTAATTTAAAATTTCCAATTTTCCATATTACCATTCCCAACCATAATCAAATCAATAATTTTCATCTCAATAGTATTATCTCAAACCAAAATCCTAAACCTTTAACATCTCAATAGTATTAGCTCAGTCAAAGTCTCTAAAAGCCTTTTTAACCCATCAGATAAGATTTTAACTCTCATTTTTAAACCTAATTCTAGCTTTCTTTTTGTGCCAAGCAGGTTTCCACAAATGAGCCTCTAACTCCTCAAATCTTAATGTTTGGCTATACATATATCTCCACAATTGAGTCTGATTGTAGTCCTCTTCTCTTTCTTCCAGTGTAGTCTGCACTATGTATTCAGTCTTAATCAATATGGTAGTTATTCGTTGTTTGTCCATATTGTCAGTGTTTTCAATGCCTCGTATTTGAAAAATTCCTGTTGCTTTTAGGATTATAAGTGTTTTAGTTAGAATCTGCCTTTGGTCATCAAAGTTCTCCATAATTTGCATATGAGATGTAATATCTTCCTCTGTCTTGATTGGTTCCTCTTCAATAGATTGTGGATATATTTCCTCCATCTCGTTAAATTGTGAATATAGTTGCATATCGGCCTCTTTAGTGTTGATCTGTTCTTCCTCTGTTGTTCCTTGTTTCATGTCCATTCTGAATTGTTCTTTCAGTTCCAAAAATTTTTCTAGTAAAAGTCCATAGTCAAGCTGTGGGTAGGATTCCATTTCAATAATAAAATAACATAGTCTTCATTTTTTGGTGAAAGTTCAGCTTAGAAAGTAAATACAACAATAAAAATTCTGTAATAGGAGTGTATAAGGTCTAGGATCCAAAGAAAAACAAAAAAAAAGCAGAAAAGTCAGGCCAGAGAAAATGTAATCCAAGATCATAATAAAATCATTAAGTTCCAAATTTTTTCTGGTGTGAGTCCATAACCATCAAGCCAAACAAAAAGATAAAGGCAGAAAAAATCCAAATCAGTATTGTGAGTGTCCAATTTGTAATCCAAAATAGTAATATAAAAATATGCCTTAAAAGTCAATTATTATATTGTAATCCAAAAGAGAGAGAAAATCCATTTTTCTAGAAAATATATTTTATATTGTAAAGTCAAAATGAACTACTAGTAGACAGAAAAGGAAAAGAAGGGGGGAAAAAGGAGCCCTTGAGCTGGTTTCCATGCAGATAGGAATGTCTGGGCGTCACGCCAAGTTCAGGGCAAAGTGAAAGTTAACAGCTTAAAATGGATACTTTGTTGCTTCCATTCCACAAAAACCCGGCCAGACAGCCGGATTTTTTTTTTTAAATGAACAGCAATGTTCAGAAGGGGGGGGGAGGAAGAAAAACACTCCACCCCCCTCCCTAAAGGCTTCCACTTAAGCTAAAAACAAGCAGGCAAAGAGAAAGAAGGTCCACCTTCACAATAAGGATTTTTTTTCAGGATCCCCGAAATCCAACAGCTCAAATAGTCAGTAAAAATTAATGATTTTTTCTCAAAGCTCGTTTTCCCAAGTATCCGAACGCTGCTTTCTTAAAGTAGGGAAGTAATTCTAGAAGCTTTTCACAGGAAAAATAGGGTATCAAGAGGGAAGGAAAGGGACTTCCGGTTCTGGTCGCAGCGCCAGCGGTCGTGCAAAGAGTATGTTCTCTTTGCCGATCGGTTTCCCCCCGCCGGTAGACCCTGGACAGGGTTGAAAGTCGCCCCAGAGAGGCGACCACCGTGGAGGAGGACACCTCCGAGAAATCACCTTTGGGCCGACGGGGAAAAGATCTGCCAGTAACATGGCCGATCACTTAGCTGCTCCAGACGAAAATCACAGCAACATCTAAGCATAAAGAACCACCGTGGAGAGACTTCCCGCTGTGACGTCATCGTGGAGCGGGTGAAGGAACAGATCTCTGTTCCTAAATCCCGGGAAATTCTTCGCTAAGAGCCCGGTAAGGGCTTTACCGATCCCGGAGAGACCGGTAAATTAAAGAGGAAGCTTCAGAGAAGCCGGGTGGAAAGCAAACACCCGAGCAGACAGGAGCAGCACTCTTAAAATTGGCGGAGAAGAAGCCGGTCTTTAAGGCCGGCTGGGAGCGATGGCGACAGCCTGAGAGGGAAGTGAAAAGTAGAACTGACAGCTTCGTACGGGAGAGGAGGAAACCCCTGAAGGAGGTGAGGAATATTTGATAGAAGGCGCGGAAAAAGCAAAGCGATAAGGAGAGAGACACAGCGGCAACTGAAATTGAATAGAGCGGAGAAGGGAGCCTTAGAGCAGAACGAGAGCAGCGAGAAGAAGCAGAGAGCCCACAGTAAAGTTTATAAAACGTGAAAGGCTGGAATTTAAAAGCTGCAAGAAGCAGAGATTGAAACTAGAGAAAGGACTGGAGACGGCCAGAGGCAACAAAGGGTGATTAAGAGACTTTGAAAAAATCAACATAAGGATTAAAAGTTGAAGTGAGACAACGGAGAAACTCAATACCAATTACTGGATCTTATTTTTGAAGAACAAATACCATTGAAATTTGAATCTTAACTGACATATATCTGGACAAAGTGACTAGTGGACGTTTTGGATTTATTGGATATACAGAAGAAGAAATAAGGTGACATTTGGTGGATCTGTGGACACATTAAACTGAGACAGAGAGAAAAAAGGCTGATGCAATATTGCAGCACCTGTTAACAAGCAGGGATCATAGAGAGAAAGGTGATTATTTAAACAAGAGTGATAGCGAATGAAATTAAGAGTGGTGATAATATTTTGAGAATAGTATATGTATATGCATTGTGTGTAGTATTACAGAAATATATATAAGAGGTGTTAAGAGTATTATAAATTATATTATATAATAGTGGGATAAGAAAAGGTATAACTCTATTTGTAATCTTATTTTTAAGGTTAACCCAAAGAATAACGTTATATAAAATTGATATATGCAAGTGTGGAAAAATATTATCCAAGTAATAAAAATGACAAGTACCACAGCAACAACTAAAATAAGTAAAAAAACAGCTATAAATCCCACACCTATAATGGCCTCTCCTATAGGTCAAAGAACGATAGGAACCATGTTGGGGAAAGAAAAAGAAAAAGTAGAATTGGCGATGAACCCACAGAGTATACAGATAATGCTACAAATGATGCAGGAAACAATGACAAAGACCCAAGAGGCAATAGCAAATAACCATGAAGAAACAAAAATTCACCACAAAGAAATCAAAAATGAAATTAAAAACATGAATGACAAGATAGAGAGTATACAACAAACAATGATGAAGAACGAACAAAGAATTCAAAAAGTTGAAACAAAAATAGATCAAGTTGATGGCAAAATAGAAAAGATGGATCCGATATCCCAACAAGTAAACAGAGAGCTGACCCAATCTATTACCTTCTTGGAAATGGAAAAAGCTTCGTTCTTCCTAAGATTTCAAAATATCGTAGAGGAAAAAGAATAAGATTTGGGAGAGAAGATGGCGGAGATATTGGCCGAGATATTAGGAAAGGACAAACAGGAAACAAGAAGAGACATAGATGAAATATATCGAGTATATACAAATTATGCACGAAGGCACAGACTGGCGAGAGAGGTACATATAAGGTTTACTAGAAGATCAATAAGGGATGAAATATATAAAAAAACAAGAGACGAACAGATAGTATATAAGGGTAAAGAAATAATTGTATTAAAGCAAATACCACGTAGAATACGAAATCAGAGACGAGAATACCAATTTCTAACAACCCAATTAACTAAATACAAAGTTATGTTTCGATGGTTAGTACCTGAAGGCATATTTGTAACATGGCAAGAAAAAAAATATAAGATAGACACACTCGAGAAAGCGCAGGATTTTTATGAATGTCACTTTGCGCAGGGAGAAGAACAAGAAAGTAGGGAAGAGCCAGAGAGTAAAAGTCAGGAGGAAGACCTAATAGAAGAATTTGAACGAGAAAGAGAAACGCAAAAGAAACAAGAAAGAGAAAGGTTAGAAAGAGAAGGAGCAAAAGGAAGGGTAATAGAGACAAGAAGCACAAAAAAACCAGATCAAGTAAAAAACGGGAGAGGCAATTAAGCTCTTTTCTGTAAACATTAATGGTTTAAACATACCAAGAAAAAGAGTACAAACGTTTAATAAATTAAGGAAATTGGATGCAGACGTGATATGTCTACAGGAAGTTCATATAAAAAAGGATTATAGAAAACTACTAGAGAATGTAAAATTAGGAACACTATACACAACACTAGCACAAAACAAGAAAGGAGGAATTGCTATATATGTTAAAGAAAAAATAAAATCAAAATTAATATATTCGGATGAAGAGGGGAGAATTTTAATGTTGGAAATAGAATTAGGGCAAAAACAAACTTTATTAACGGCAGTATATGCACCAAATAATAACCAACATGAATTTTTTAAAAAGGTACATAAGAAACTAGTGGATCTGGACTATGAAAATATTTGTATGATTGGGGATCTAAATGCAATAGTCGATGTTAAGAAAGACTATAAAAGTAGTAAAAAGAGCAAAAAGAAGAAAAATATATTACCAAAATCATTCTTTAACATGGTAACAGAACTCAACCTTCGGGATATATGGAGAGAGACACACAGATCAGACAAACAATACACATTTTATTCGTATCCGCATCAATCCTGGTCCAGGATCGATATGGCCTGGGTAACAACAGAAATACAGAACGGGATAGAGGAAATTGAAATAGGACTTAATGACTGGGCAGATCACAACCCAATAACAATAAAATGGAAAGGCCAGAAACAGAGAAAAAGATGGTCAATGAATCAAAGACTATGTAAAGACAAACAATATATACAGATGCTAGAAAAGGAACTGACATTATTTTTTCAGGTAAATAAAAAGGAAGAGACATCAACACAAAATTTGTGGGATACTACAAAAGCCTACATTCGGGGATTGACAATTGCATACAACTCTAAGAAAAATAAAGATAGGAGACTTCAACAAGAAAAACTGCAAGAAGAACTTAAAGAAACAGAAAGTGACCTACAGAAGGATCCACAAAACAAAAAGATAAAAGAAAAATGGAATATTATAAAACACAAGATTAATCTGACAACACAAAAAGAAATGGCACAGAAAATTAGGATGGCGAAACAAAATTACTTTGAAAACGCGAATAAAACCGGTCGATGGTTGGCCTATAAATTAAAAAAAGAAAAAGGTAAAAGAACAATACATCAACTACAAGATGAAAGTGGAACAGTACAATATAGACGGGAAGAGAAAAAGAACATAATACAAAATTTCTTCTCAAAGCTATACTATCAGGAAGATATAGCAGATGATAAAGTTAAACAATATATAGAGGCAGCAAAAATGAGCAAAATCACAGAAGAACAAAAGGAAATGTTGAATAGACCAATAACCGCAATAGAACTAGAAACAGCATTGAAAAAACAAAAAAATAATAAATCACCAGGCCCAGATGGAATTCCGGTTGAGTTTTATAAAAATACACAAGAGTCACTACAATGGATAATGTTGGAGATTTGTAATGAGGTGCTGGAGGAGGCGAAGATACCGGCATCTTGGACTGAAGCAATTATTACTCTCATCCCTAAGGAAGACTCAGACTTGCAACAAATTCAAAATTATAGGCCGATTTCTTTACTGAATACAGACTATAAGACATTTGCAACAATAATAGCAGAAAGGATTAAAAATTTTTTGAATAACTACATCCACCCAGATCAAAATGGATTTCTACCAGGACGACAGATAAAAAACAATATGAGGATAATAATGAACACCTTAGAATTCTATGAAGTCCACTCTGAAAGACAAGCTACACTGGTTTTCCTTGATGCCCAGAAGGCATTTGATAATTTGAATTGGAAATTTATTATAACACAACTGAACTACATGGAATTTGGGACAAAATTTGGAAAGATGGTTGAGAAAATATATACTAAACAAACAGCTAGGGTAATTATGAATGAGGAAATGACAGAAAAAATTGAGATAACTAAAGGAGTAAGACAAGGGTGCCCACTCTCTCCTCTTCTATTTATTTTATCATTAGAAATACTTCTGACAAAAATCAGAGAGGACCAAGAAATAAAGGGTTTAAAAATTAAGAAGGAAGAATATAAGGTCCAAGCCTTCGCTGATGATTTGGTATTTATTTTGGAAGACCCATTAGAAACCGGCCCTAAATTAATTCAAAAAATAGAAGAATTTGGTGAGGTAGCCGGACTTAAGATTAATAAGAATAAATCCAAATTAATAACCAAAAATCTTACAAAGGCACAGGAAAGCGAATTGGAAGATAAAACAAAAATAAGCGTAACTAAAAAAATAAAATATTTAGGGATTTGGCTTACAGCGAAGTGCTCCTCGATTAAGGAGGATAATTATGATAAAATACTACACCAGATAAAAAAAGATTTAGAAAATTGGGAAAACCTACAAATTTCATTTTTAGGGAGGATTGCAACGATCAAAATGAATATATTGACAAAAATATTATTCCTGTTCCAAGTTATTCCAATAAAACTAGGGAAAACATTCTTTCAAGAATTAAATAAATTGGTTACTAAATTTATATGGCAAAGGAAAAAACCTAGGATTAAATTAAAACTCTTGCAAGATACGAAAGATAAAGGGGGGTTGGCATTACCAGAGTGGGAAATATATTACCAAGCATCAAGCCTAACTTGGCTAAAAGAATGGATGAAATTGGAAAATACCAGAATTTTAACACTTGAAGGACACGACTTGCAAGCGGGGTGGCATGCATTTCTATGGGACGAAAAATATAAAGTACATAGATACTTTCGAAGACATATAGTTAGGGATGCATTGCTACAGACTTGGGAAAAGATAAAACAAAAACATTATATAAGAATTCCAATGTGGTTATCCCCAACAAAAGCTCTGAAACACCCAAACCTACTGGACATAAATAAGATAATTAGATACAAGGAATTGGTAAATGAACAGGGAAATCTGAAAACAAAACAAGAATTGGAACAAGATGTAGGCAGAGAGATTGATTGGTGGACATTCACACAAATCCAATCTAAATATACAGAAGACAAAAAATTATATGAAATACAAAAAGAATCGCAAGAATTGGATAAAATTATACATGGAACAGAAATAAAATTAATTAGTAATATATATAAATATTTACTGAGATATAAAATGGAAGATGAGGTTCTCAAAGACACAATGATTAGATGGGCAAAAAATTTCGGATACAACATAGAATTGGAGAAATGGGAAAAAATATGGGAAACAAACATAAAACTGACTATGTCTGCGGCATTCAAGGAAAATCAGTTGAAGATGTTTTACAGATGGCATCTTCCACCAGCAAAGCTTGCTAAGATGTTCCAGAACAACTCACCGACATGCTGGAAATGTAAAAAGGTACATGGAACATATTACCATCTATGGTGGACATGCCCCGTTGCAAAAAAATACTGGACTAAAATAAGAAGATGGATGGTAGAAATAATAGATCAACCTATAGATTGGAAACCAGAGATCTTCCTGCTGGGTATCTTAAATAGAAAATACAGTAAAGAAATACGGTACTTAATCTTACATATAACAACGGCAGCAAGAATAGTTTACGCACAGTTCTGGAAAAATGAGAATATACCATCAGAGGAAGAAGTGATAAGGAAAATCTTAGACTGTGCGGAGATGGACAAATTAACAAAAGAGATAAAAGAAAAGGAAGACACAGAATACTATGTAATATGGAATAAGTGGTATGATTGGTTGGAGACTAGAAATAATAAATGAAAATAAATGCAGAAAGGTCAAGAAAGGGAAAATGTGTGTATAATAATGTATAATATTGTATAGTAATAATATGTATTATTCTTAGTATGAAATATAGTATGAACGAAGAAAATGGAAATAAGAAACAATGGGACAACAAGGACAAATATTTTTTTAAAAAGAAGAATAAAGGGGGAAAATGTAAATAATAGAAGATTACAGTTACGAAATTGCTGTTTAAAAAAAAGGGAGTATACATTGTATGTCTATGTGTGTTATGTTTTGTTGTCTTAAAAAAAAATATAAAAAAAAAAAAAAAAAAAAAAAGAACCACCGTGGAAGATCCGGGTGAGACCTTTCCTTCCCTCTTGTTATCTTATTTACTTCCCTGTGAAAAGCTTCTAGCAACTATTCCCCCCTTTGAAAAAGCAGCATTCGAATACTTGGGGAAACGAGCTTTGGAGGAAAAAAAAAAACTAATTTCTATTGTTTATTTAAGCTGTTGGAATTCGGGGGATCCTGAAAAAAAAAAAAGCCTTACTGTGACTCTCTCTCTCTATCTGCTGGTTCTCAGCTTAAGTGGAAATTTTTAGGGAGGGGGGTGGAGTGTTTCTTTCCTCCCCCCCCCTTCTGAACGTTTTTATCTACTTTAAAAAGAAAAAAAAAACCTCTTCGGCTGGCTGGGTGGAATGTGGATTGTATGGTTACAATGTATCTCTGAACTTGGCGTGAAGCCCAGAAAGCCTTATTGCAACAATGTAACCATTTGCAGCTGAACGTCTGAACTTGGCGTCATGCCCAGATACTGGTATATCTTTTGGAACTTACTTAATTTTTACTTCTAGTTCGTTTGACTTTATAACATAAAATATACATACAAGAAAAATGGATTTTCTCTTGCTTGAGGATTACATTATAATAATTGACTTTTAAGACATCCTCTTCTATTATCATTTTGGATTATAACCTAGATATTCACAACACTGACTGGGACTATTGTTGTCTTTATCTTTCTGCTGGGTTTGATTATTTGTTTTTTTTTTCTTTTTCTATTCCTGTTTGGATTTTATATTTTATATTTCTTAAGCTGAACTTTCATTATAAAAAAAAAAAAGAAGAAGAATGGAATCCCACTCACAGCTTAACTATGGACTTATACTAGAAAAAATTTTGGAAATGAAAGAGGAATTAAGAGAGCATTTCAGAACGCTCAGGAAAGAAGATGCTCCAGAGTCAAAAAATGAATCTCAAACTTTAACTGATTATGACACACAACTAGATCTACAACTTAATGAGATGAAGGATTTATATCTACAACCTACTGAAGAGGAAGATGTTACACCTTATATACAAACGATGGAGATTTCTGAGGATCAAAGTCAGAATTCAACTAAAACATCTATAATCTTAAAAACAACAGAAATGGACTTTCAAACATGAGACATTAAAAATGCTGACAATACATACAAACAACGAATAATCACCATACTGATTAAGACTGATTATATAGTGCAGACAATATTGGGAAAAAGAGAAGAAGACTATGATCAGACGCAATTGTGGGAAAATGTGTATAGTCAAATATTAAGATGGGAGGAGCTAAAGGCCCTATTGTGGAAACCTGCTTGGCATAAAACGAAAGCTAGAATTAGGTTTAAAAATGAGTGTTAAAACTTTATCTGATGGGTAAAATGGTTTTTAGAGACTTCAAGTGAGCTAATATTTTTGAGATTTTCAAGGTCTAAGATTTTACTCTGAGTTAATATTGATGTAAATTATGGATTTGATTATGGTCTGGAATGGCAATTACGGAAAATTGGAAAAGTTAAAATTAAAGGAGTTGGATTGAGATTGGTGAAATATTACTGATATTTTGATTTAAAAAAAAATTTAAACTCATGTTCATTTATAAAATATGTATGTGAAATAGAATAGAATAAGAGATAGAATTTAATTGAGAAGTATAAAGTGAATAATTGGAGTAATATGTATATGTTAGAAATAATCTATATTATATGGATACCCGAATTGTATATTATATGTTTATGTAATGCTAAATTGGAATATGTTAATGGGAGTTAGTTAAGCTCGAAAACGGGTGGAAATATTATTGATAGTTTTTTTTTTTTATTGATAAAATAGAGAGGGAAATTTTAAAGAAGTAACTTAAATTGTTCATGTATGATTATATTTTCTACTTTGTTCCATGGAGTGCCCTATCTCCACGATGAGTCTTAAGCACTTGGTTGTAAAACAAAAAAAACTCAATAAAACTTGTTATATAAAAAAAAAGAGGGAAGGAAAGGTCTCACCCGGATCACCCACAGTGGTTCTTTTCGCTTAGATGTTGCTGTGACTTTCGGCTGAAGCAGCTAAGTGATCGGCCCAAAGGTGATTTCTCGGATCGCAGAGGGAGCTACCGCTCCCTCTGCCGTCAACGAGTGTCCTCCTCCACGGTGGTCGCCCCTCCAGGGCGACTTTCGACCCTGTCCAGGGTCTACCGGCAGGGGGAAACCGGCCGGCAAAGAGAACAGACTCTTTGCGCGACCGCCTGCACTGCGACCGGAACCGGAAGTCCGGGTCCAACTCATTCCTAAGGAATACCGAGATCTGGCCAAAGTGTTCAGCGAGAAGTAATGTGACGTGTTCCCCCTCACCGAGCTACTGACTGTGCAATAGAGATCCTGCCAGGAGCAAAGCTCCCTAAGCCTAAAATGTATTCCATGACCCCCAGAGAGATGAACGAACTAAGAGAATACATTGACAAAAATCTGGCTAGGGGTTTCATCCAACCAGCTAAATCATGCGTGGCTGCCCCTGTGTTATTCAAAGAGAAAAAAGACAGGACTCTGAGATTGTGCATGGATTTTAAAGGTTTAAACGCTGTTAGCGTGGAAAACATGTACCCACTCCCCCTGATGAAGGACATGTTAACTCACCTAGTTAAGGGGAAGATCTTCACTAAGCTGGATGTACGGGAAGCTTACTACCAAGTAAGAATTAAGGAGGGAGATGAATGGAAAACTGCCTTTAATTGCCCGTTGGGGAGTTACCAATTCAAAGTGATGCCCTTTGGTCTCCAGGGGGCTCCTGCTGTGTTTATGCAGCTGATAAATGAAGTGTTACATGACCACCTATTCAAGGGGGTCCTAGTTTACCTTGATGGCATCCTCATCTTTACAGAAACAATGGAAGAGCATGTCAAGCTGGTTCACAAAGTGCTCAAAAAATTATTAAATACAAACCTTTACGCCAAGCTATCAAAATGTGAGTTCCATCAGAAATGCCTTGACTACCTAGGGTACCGAATCTCAAACCAAAGGGTGGAGATGGACCCAGAAAAAGTCAAGGCTGTTCTTGAATGGCAACCCCCTCAGACTTGTAAGCAACTACAGAGCTTTCTGGGGTTTGCTAATTTTTACCGGCAATTCATTCCCTCCTTCGCTAAAATGTTGTTGTTAGTTACGAAGTCGTGTCCAACCCATCGCGACCCCATGGACAATGTTCCTCCAGGCCTTCCTGTCGTCTACCATCTTCTGGAGTCCATTTAAGCTCACGCCTACTGCTTCAGTGACTCCATCCAGCCACCTCATTCTGTCGTCCCCTTCTTCTATTGCCCTCAATCTTTCCCAGCATTAGGCTCTTCTCCAGTGAGTCCTTCTTTCTCATTAGGTGGCCAAAGTATTTGAGTTTCAACTTCAGGATCTGGCCTTCTAAAGAGCCTTCGCTAAAATAGCTCTACCAATTACTGAACTTTTGAAAACAGGTAAATGGGGTGGACCCCATCCCAGCCAACCTTTAAAATGGACTATAGAATGCCAAGCAGCTTTTGAACAGCTTAAAAGGTTGTTCGCGGGAGAACCAGTCCTCAAACATCCTAACCCTGAGGAGCAGTTCATCCAAGCGGATGCCAGCGATGTTGCAGTGGGGGCAGTCCTTCTTCAGAAAAACAACAAGGGGGACCTGCAACCGTGCGCTTACACCTCCAGGAAACTCACTGACACAGAGTGGCAATGGGCTGTATGGGAGAAGGAGGCATTTGCTGTGCGATGGGCATTGCTAACCTGGCACCATTTCCTAGAGGGAAGTAAGATACCATTTGAAGTGTGGACTGACCATAAGAACCTTGAGGCACTTAGAACCCCGCAGAAGTTATCCCCCAAACAGGTTCGATGGGCGCAATCTTTCAATCGTTTTAACTTCTCTCTAAGGTACATTTCTGGAGGGAAGAACTTCCTAGCTGATGCCTTGTCTAGAATGCCACACTATAAAAGCCATCATGAGGAAGTGGTCAATGCTATCATCCCCTCTCCACAGAAAGCCTCTCAAGTCACCACTAGACACCGAGCACAAAAACAATCCCCCAACCCCAACAGCAGCTTGACCCAGAAACTCAGAACCAAACTGAAATCCGACCCCTGGTTCAGAGACAACAGGCAATTGTTAACCTATAGAGATGAATTAGCATGGAAAGGTTCCAAATTGTACCTTCCTAGCACCCTCAGGGTCCAAGCCCTACAACGAAGCCATGATGCCAAGCAAGCTGGTCACTTTGGGTTTCTAAAGACTTTACACTTAGTAAGACGGCAGTTCTGGTGGCCAGGAATGAAAAAAGACATTGAAAGCTATGTAAAGAGCTGTGCAATTTGTGCTGCCATGAAGAAAAGACCAGGAAAGCCCCCTGGACTATTACAGCATGTTGCGGAACCATTCCAGCCCTGATCCCTCCCACTGATTCAACTGAAGTTGCAGGACACTTTAGGCCACCTAATGAGCGAGCACTCATAGCTGCCTCAACGTCACCAGATGAATCACTCATCCCCAATGAATACCGGGACTTAGCAGAGGCATTTAGTGAAAATGAATGCGATGTCCTAACCCCTCACAGACCCAATGACTGTTCTATCGAACTGGTGCCAGGAGCCAAACTTCCATGCCCGAGAATGTACGCCATGTCCCCCCTCGAGATGGAAGAGCTGCAGCAATACGTGAATAAAAACTTAGCGAGTGGGTTCATTGAACGGGCCAAATCTACTGTGGGAGCCCCCGTGTTATTTAAAGAAAAAAAAGATGGGTATCTTCGTCTCTGCGTAGACTATAAGGGCCTCAACGCTGTGAGTGTGGAAAACAGATACCCCCTCCCCCTCCTAAAGGACTTATTAACTCATCTGGCCAAGGGGAATGTCTTCACTAAATTAGACCTGAGAGAGGCGTACTACCGAGTGAGAATAAAAGAAGGAGATGAGTGGAAAACTGCCTTCAACTGCCCCATGGGGAGCTATCAATTCAAAGTCATGCCATTTGGACTACAGGGGGCCCCAGCCGTATTCATGCAGTTGATTAATGAGGTCCTACATGAACACTTGTACAAAGGGGTTCTGGTGTACCTTGACGATATTCTGATATACAGCACGAATATGACTGATCACATAAAGCTGGTGAGAGAAGTGTTAAAGAAACTATTGAATGCCAAGCTTTATGCCAAATTGTCAAAATGTGAATTTCACAAGACCCGATTAGATTACCTCGGCTACAGAATCTCCAACGAAGGCATTGAGATGGATCCAGCCAAGGTGAAAACTATAATCGAATGGCAGCCCCCAAAAACCCGCAAACAACTCCAGAGCTTTCTAGGTTTTGCCAACTTCTACCGTCAATTCATCCCCTCTTTTGCCAAAATTGCCCTACTCCTTACAGATTTACTCAAAACAGGGAAAAAGGGAGGGAAGCCGCGACCGGGCCAACCACTAGCATGGACTATGAGCTTTTGAGAATTTAAAAAGACTATTTGCTGCCGAACCGGTCTTAAAGCACCCCTGTCTAGGGGAGCCCTTTGTAATTCAAGCCGACGCCAGTGATGTGGCAGTTGGAGCTGTATTGCTTCAAAAGAACAAGAATGGAGTCCTGCAACCCTGCGCCTACACCTCCCAAAAATTTATGGAAACTGAACGGAGATGGGCAATATGGGACAAGGAGGCCTTCGCAATTAGATGGGGCTGTTAAACTGGCAACACTACCTGGAGGGGAGCAAGGTGCCATTCGAAGTATGGACAGATCACAAAAACCTAGAGGCACTGAAAACTCCTCACAAATTGTCCCCAAAGCAAGTACGGTGGGCACAGTACTTTAACCACTTCAACTTTACTCTAAAGTACATACCAGGGAAAAAAAACTTCCTAGCTGATGCGCTATTGAGATTGCCCCAATACAAAAGTGAACGTGAAGAAGTCAACGAGGCGATTATCTCCAATCCACAACCTGTTGCACAAATCACGCCTCGCAGGGTCCCAAATCCGGATGACCCTGGAGCAAAGAAAATAAAACGAGAGCTCCTCACCGATCAATGGTTCAAAGATAACCAAACCTCCTTGACGTGCCGGGATGGTTTGGCTTACAAAGGGGGGGAACTATATTTGCCCGAATCCCTCCGTCTCAATGCTCTCAAACACAGCCATGATGTAAAGCAGGCTGGACACTTTGGATATCTAAAAACACTACATCTCACCCGCCGGCAATTTTGGTGGCCGGGACTGAAACGAGATGTGGAAAACTATGTGAAGAGTTGTACAGTATGTGCTACAATGAAAAGAATACCGGGGAAAACCTCTGGATTACTGCAGCCGGTGGCAGACCCTTCCCAACCCTGGGAAGAAATAGCTATGGACTTTATCGTAGACCTACCTGAGAGTAGAGGAAATACTGTCATCTGGACTGTAATAGACCTGTTTTCAAAGCAGGCTCATTTCATCGCCTGCAAAGGACTCCCATCCACTCAACGACTTACTAAATTGTTCCTGAAACATATCTACCGACTGCACGGCACCCCTAAGTGAATAATCTCAGACAGGGAGGTGCAGTTCACAGCAAAGTTTTGGAGGAGTTTTCTTAAATTAATTGGATCATCTCAAGGCTTGTCATCTGCTTTTCATCCGGCCACCAACGGAGCTGCAGAAGCTGCTAACAAAATGGTGGAGCAATATCTCAGATGCTACGTGTCTTATCAACAGACGAACTGGACTGACCTCCTCCCTTTCGCAGAGGTGGCATATAACAATTCTGTGCACAGCAGCACCGGTTACACACCTTTCAGAGTAGCCACAGGCAAAGAGTTCAGTCCAATTCCTGAATATCCCCAAGTGCCAACCGCTTCCCAGACACTTGACCAATGGGTGAGGGGATGGGAGGAAGTTTGGAGAAACACAAAAAACTGCTTTAAAAAAGACTTTTGAAACCTATAAAAAGCAAGCTGACAAAAAGAGGGCTCCCCAAAGAACGTTCCAAGTTGGGGAAAAGGTTTATTTGTCAACCAAATACTTACGCCTCAAATTACCCAGCAAGAAGTTAGGACCGAAATTCTTAGGGCCTTTTCCTATCATAAAGGTCATCAATCCAGTCACTGTAAAACTGAAACTCCCTAGACCTTTCGGTAAAATTCACCCTGTCTTCCACAGTAGCTTGTTAAAACCTTATTGGGGCTCCACTTTAAGACCTCCCCTGAAGAAAGTACCTGGGCCCCTCGTAGTTGCGGGGCAGACCCATTATGAAGTGAAACATATTCTTGATTCTAGAATTTTTAAAGGGAAATTGCAGTACCTAGTACAATGGAAGGGATACCCGATGTCTGAAGCCACTTGGGTGAAATCCAGTGAGGTGAAAGCTGACAGGCTCGTCAAAAGGTTTCATACGAAATACCCCAACAAACCGAAGACTAGTCATTAATATATGCTTTTGTTTACATTACAGGATCTGTCCTTTTTGTAAGGGGGGCCGGATGTCAACGCTGTTAATATAGGATATTATTGCATTGACAAGATATGCAGAACTGTTTGGTATTTTTGGAGTTAAATCAGATGACATACAAAGGGAGGAGACTTATGAAGAAAAGCGGGAGACAGAGAAGGGAAGTGAATCTTTGGCCTCCAGCCTAATTGGAAGACGTAAATCATGACTGTAAAGTAAGGGAGGAGTTTAGCGAGATAAGATAGATGCAAGCCAGAGAAATCCAGATTCTGGCATCCGCTTTGTAATGTGCCGAAGTATTGTTGCATAACTCCTGGGAAGAAATAGAAAAATAAGAATCTAAAAGGGAAAATAATGTCTCAGTTTTCTTGGAATGCTTCTTCCTTCGGACCACAACAGGAGGAAATCGCAATGAACTTCATCGTAGAACTCCCTGAAAATAGCGGAAATACCATAATTTGGACTGTCATTGACCTTTTCTCAAAACAGGCTCACTTTATAGCCTGCCCTGGTCTTCCCTCCACCCAGAAACTGGCAAAGCTGTTTTTAAAACACATCTACCGATTCCACGGAGCACCAAGAAGAATTATATCAGACCGAGGGGTCCAATTCACAGCAAAATTCTGGAGGGAGTTCGTGAAGCTGATTGGCTCCACCCAGGGGCTCAGCTCGGCTTTTCATCCAAATACGAATGGAGCTGCTTAACAAGCAAATGCAATGGTGGAACAATACCTGAGATGCTATGTTAACTATCAGCAAACTAATTGGGCAGATCTCCTGCCTTTTGCTGAAGTGGCATACAACACTGTGCACAGCAGTACCGGACTTACTCCGTTCAAAGTGGCTACAGGCAGGGAGTTCGTTCCCATGCCTGAATATCCTCAAGAGCCCCCCTCCTCACAAACACTAACTGAGTGGGTAGACTCACTACAGAGCGCTTGGACAAGCGTCAAACATGCCTTAGAGTGACCACATCCCTTTGCATTTTAGATGTATTGGATTGTTATGATAATATATTGTGAGTCATCCAGAGTCAATTGATTATAAATAATGCTAACCTTTATCCATCTGGGATTTACAAGAATGATATGAGCTGTGGTCTCTTTCTTAGTTATTTATTCAGTCATTTAATTTCTAAGGCTGCCAAATCACAAAGTGGATCAGGTGTCTCTTTCCTTGCCATACTTCTTTCCTAATTTTCATTTCATGCAAATACTCGACAGCTCATCTGTCACTGTCAGACCTAGCTCCTCCAACACCTGGGAGACAACAGCATCACTGTGAATGGAAAGCAAGAACATGAAATACACTTGTCTGCATGGCTAATCCACCACTTCACTTAATTGAATCTCAGATCCTGTCTCAACGTCAGGTTGAATTAACATGCTTGGCTTTACTGTGCACAGATTTGGGTTTCAGGGAGGGATTTGAAGGTTGAAAACCTATCACTTCCTACCAATCAGTCAGATGCCAGCCTTTGTCTCCAATATGCAACCCTTATCAATATAGCTTTTCCTGTCCAAAATGTTACCTTTCCTCCTCATCCTCTACATTTCCCATTGCATCAACAATACCATCACTCATAATCTCTTCCTTCATTTCTATGATCTCTGACTGCTTTTCAAACTCCATCATGATCTTCTGGATCTGAGGCAACTTGAGCTAAAAGAAGGCAAGAATGCACACTATTACAAAATCTCAGAAAAAGGAATAAACCATCACTTGCCTTTCACCTTTTTGAAAGGAATGAAAGGGAATATTTTATTTATTTAGCAAATTTATACCGCTGCTAATCTCACAAAAAGTGACTATGGACAGCTTACAAGCAGAACAATTAAAACAGTATTGCAAATTAAGAGGCCCACTTAAGTGTCCAGACAGCTGCATTCTGCACCTAATGAAGCTTCCAGATGCTCTTCATGTAGAGTGCATTACAGAAATCCATTCTGGAGGTGACCAGGGCATGAGTAACAGTGGGTAGAGTAACATCACTAGAGTAACAGGAGACTTCTGGTTCGCCGCCGCGGACACCGCGGACGCTGGAAGGTGAGCTCCGTCTTCCACATCCGATTTCGCACCGCTGGGGGACCCTGGAAAGGATCGAAAGTCGCCCTGTAGGGGAGACAAGCAAGGAGGGGACCCCCGCTTGATCGCGGGAGGGCGGTAGCCCTTCCGCTCGATCTGGGGCAGCCCTCCAAACTGGCGGACGAAAGACCAGCCATAGAAATATGGCCCATCACTAGGCTGCAGACAGCCGAAGTCAAACTTACCACCAGGCACCTATAAAGCAGTGCAGATGAGACTGGGTGAGATCTGAACCTCTCTTCAATCCTAACTATTTTTTCTACCTGTATAAGCTGCCCAAAGTATTTTCCCCCCTGTGGAGAGAGGGAAGGGAAATTCTATCCCACCCTCTAAAAACAGCGGCGACTGACTATCCAGGGGAGCTTAAAATGCTGAAAGAATAACCTGATTCTAACTGGATTTCTATTTTTCTAAAATTTGAGGACTAAAAGATCTCTTATTTTTATTAAAGATTTGGGTTTTTACTTACAAAAAAGAAGTAAAATTGGAAAAAGGATTATAAAAATTTTGGACTTAAAAAAAAAAATCTTAAACGGTATGGGTGACATCTTGTGGCTAAACCTGATATTACAACTTGTTATTGTCTAAAAGAGACTTGGCTTGAAGCACAGACTATAGATAAGATTTTTGTAACCTTGGCAGATATCAGCTGTGAGAAGCCCAGCTGTGTTCTATACTCAGTGACAAAATAATTTTCACTCTCTGATTGTAAAGCTTTTAATTTAACACACCACTAAGAGAACATGGATGAAGATCAGGAACAGATTCTCTTTATGTTGAAAGCAATTTATGAAACTATTCTTACAGCTTCTGATGAAATAAGAAGCTACAGAAAAGAACAAGATGTCAGCCTAGATATACGAACCCAAACTTTGATTACAACTAAAGAATCAACAGAACATAATAGAAGAAGTGGAACAATCAAATAGAAGATTCAACTGATCAACAAACACAGTTAACGGAAAACCCAGAAAAGGGACTGACAACACTGAAAATGGAAAAGACTTTCTATATAATAATAATAATAATAATAATAATAATAATAATAATAATAATAATAATAATAATAATAATAATAATAATAAAGTTGGAAGGGACCCTGGAGGTCATCTAGTCCAACCCCCTGCTCAGGCAGGAAACCCTATACCATTTCGGACAAATGGCTGTCCAGTCTCTTCTTAAAAACTTCCAGTGTTGGAGCATTCACCGCTTCTGGAGGCAGTTGTTCCACTGGTTTAATTGTTCTAACTGTCAGCGAGGTTTCTCCTTAGTTCTAGGTTGCTTCTCTCTTGATTAGTTCCATCCGTTGCTTCGTTCCGGCTTCAGGCGCTTTGGAAAATAGCTTCACTCCCTCTCTTTGTGGCAGCCCCTGAGATATTGGAACACTGCTATCATGTCCCCCTCGTCCTTTCTTCATTTAAACTAGGACATGCCCAATTACAGCAGCCGTTCCTATATGCTTTAGCCCTCCAGTCTCCCCTAGTCAAGGTTCCGACTAATGGAGCACTTCAGAGAAATTCCAGGCTTTGTTTATTCTGAAAAGTCTTTAATCAATTACACAATGTCGGCACATATTGAATGGATGCCAGAATCTGAATTTCTCTGGCTTGCGTCTAACTTTTCTTGCTAAACCCCTCCCTTATTTTGCAGTCATGAGTCACATCTTCCAATTAGCCTGGAGGCCAAAGATTCACTTCCATTCCTATCCTGCGCTTTCCTCATAAATCTCCTCCCTTTCTATGTCATCTGAATTAACTCTAAAAATACCAGACAGTTCTGCATATCTTGTCAAAGCAATAATATCCTATATTTACATCGTTGACATCCGCCCCCCCCCTTACAAAAAGGACAGATCCTGTAATGTAAACAAAAGCATATGTTAATGACTAGTTTTCGGTTTGTTGGGGTGTTTCGCATGAAACCTTTTGACGAGCCTGTCAGCTTTCACCTCACTGGATTTCACCCAGGTGGCTTCAGACAACGGGTATCCCTTCCATTGTACTAGGTACTGCAATTTCCCTTTGAACATTCTAGAGTCAAGAATACGTTTCACTTCATAGCGGGTCTGTCCCGCAACTACGAGGGGCCCGGGTGCCTTCTTAGGGGGAGGTCTTAAAGTGGAGCCCCAATAAGGTTTCAACAAGCTGCAATGGAAAACAGGGTGAATTCTACCTAAAAGTTTAGGGAGTTTCAGTTTTACGGTGACCGGATTAATGATCTTTATGATAGGAAAAGGCCCCAAGAATTTCGGTCCTAACTTTTTACTGGGTAGTTTGAGGCGTAAATACTTAGTCGACAGATAAACCTTTTCCCCAACTTGGAATGTTCTTTGGGGAGCCCTCTTTTTATCAGCCTGCTTTTTATAGGTTTCAAAAGTCTTTTTTAAAGCAGTTTTCGTGTTTCTCCAAACTTCTTCCCATCCCCTCACCCATTGGTCCAGTGTCTGGGAAGCGGTTGGCACCTGAGGGTATTCAGGTATTGGACCGAACTCTTTTCCTGTGGCTACCCTGAAAGGTGTGTAGCCGGTGCTGCTGTGCACAGAATTATTGTACGCCACCTCTGCAAAAGGGAGGAGGTCAGTCCAGTTTGTCTGTTGGTAGGAAACGTAGCATCTGAGATATTGCTCCAACATTTTGTTAGCGGATTCTGCAGCCCCATTGGTGGTCGGATGAAAAGCAGATGATAAGCCTTGAGATGATCCAATTAATTTAAGAAAACTCCTCCAAAACTTTGCTGTGAACTGCACCCCTCTGTCCGAAATTATGCGCTTAGGGGCGCCATGCGGCTGGTAGATATGTTTCAGGAACAATTTAGTCAGTCGTTGGGCTGATGGGAGTCCTTTGCAGGCGATGAAATGAGCCTGTTACAAAATAATTATCTTATTTGAAATAAAAATATCAGTCCAAAAGATACATTTCTATCTATTTTAAATATATATTCTATCAATCAATCTATATCTATAGAAAGTCTTTTTAACCCATTAAGTAAAGTTTACCCCTCCAAATAATTATCATATCTGAAACAAAATATTATTACAAAGGATATCCTCTTACAGAATTCACGTACTCCGTTAGTTATTGAATTAGTCAAAATCTCTAAAGCCTTTTTAACCCATTGAATGAAATTTTAAAACACATTTTTAAATCTAACTCTAGGTTTCTTTCTGTGCCACACCGGTTTCCATAGTAAGGCTTCTACGTCATCAAACCACAATATTTGAAAAGAGGTATTTCTCAGCACTTCAGACTGGTCAAGGTTCTCTTCCCTTTCTTCTAGTGGCCTTTGAATGGTGTAGTCAGTTTTATTCCATGTTGTAATTACTAGTTGATTGTCCACGTTATCACAATTTTCAGTAACTTGTATCTGGGTGTCAGTCTCTATTGTTTTTGACAATTCAGACATCTCAATTAAGGTTATTCTTTGATCATCAGGCTTCTCCATAAATTGTATATGGGGTTGTGTAAAATTGATTTGTTCAATAGTTTCCACAATTTCTCCTGGTATAAGTTCATAGTTGGGTTGTAGGTATGGTTCCTCCATCTCTTTAGGTTGTATATGTTGTTTAAAGGCCTCTTTGGAGTTACTCTGTTCCTTCTCTATTGTTCTTCGGCCTATAACTTGATCCATTAAAATTTGAGAGTAAGATTTCATGTACTCCGTAGCTTCCAAGATTCTTTCCAGTATAAGTTC
Organism: Azemiops feae; assembly: GCA_023970755.1. NCBI lineage: Eukaryota > Metazoa > Chordata > Lepidosauria > Squamata > Viperidae > Azemiops > Azemiops feae. The sequence goes on from JALGBA010001300.1 coordinate 183,228, forward strand.
ATAATCAAGCTGTGGGTAAGATTCCTCCATCTCAGTGGTGAAAAGATCTTTTAATCTTTTAGTGAAGGCTATATTTAGTAAAAGTCAACAAATATTCACCTCCAATTCCTAGTAGACAAAATCACCACCCAGCTGTTTCAAGTTATCTTTACCCTTATCATCTTTTGAAGGTCAGAGCCATCCTCCAGCAAAAAAATACACAGTTGCAGTAACACTTTTCGTCACAAAATGTCCTCAGTAGGCTGTAAAGTCTTTCTTTCCAAATTAATAGATTTTTTGTTTTTCACATTAAAAAAGTAAAAAAGAAAGGCATCTCCAGGATAGTAAATAGCGTGGTTATAATAGTAATGTTCAAAAGTAGAAATATTTTCAGGATCCCTCAGTATTCCAAGAGTTAAATAGTCAATAAAAAATTAGCTGTTTTATTTTTTTCAGTTTCCAAAGCTGTTTTTCCCACAGTGCTGAAACGCTGCTCTCTCACAGCAGGGAAGTAATTCAAATTCAAAAGCTTTTTACAGGAGAGTAATTAGGGAAAGAGGGGGAAGGAAAGGTCTCACCCGGATTCTCCACGGGGGTTCTTTGTGCTTAGCTGTTCTTCTGGCTTTTGGCTGGCGCAGCGAAGTGATTGTCCATTTTACTGGGCAATCTTTTCTCCGACGGCCCTAAGGAGCTGGCTCGGACCGAGGAAGGAGCTGCCACCCTTCCCCCATCAACGAGGGCCTCCTCAACGGTGGTCGCCCCTCCAGGGCGACTTTTCAACCCGATTAAGGGTCTACCAGCGGAGGGAAAAACAGCCGGTGGAGAGACGAGGCTCTCCGTGTGACTGCGTCTGCCGCGATCCAGAACCGGAAGCCCTTTACATAGTTTTCCACATCCCGTTTCATCCCCGGCCACCAAAATTGCCGGCGGGTGAGATGTAGAGTTTTTAGATATCCAAAGTGTCCAGACTGTTTTACATCATGGCTGTGTTTGAGAGCATTAAGACGGAGGGCTTCAGGCAAATATAGTTTCCCCCCCTTGTAAGCCAGACCATCCCTGCATGTCAAGGAGGTTTGATTATCTTTGAACCATTGATCGGTGAGGAGCTCTTGTTTTATTTTCTTTACCCCAGGGTCATCAGGATTTGGGACCCTGCAAGGTGTGAGCTAAGCGGCAGTCTGTGGATTGGAGATAATTGCCTCATTAACCTCTTCGCGTTCGCTTTTGTACTGGGGCAATCTCGATAGCGCATCAGCTAGGAAGTTTTTTCTTCCTGGTATGTACTTTAGAGTGAAGTTGAAACGGTTAAAGTACTGTGCCCACCGTACTTGCTTTGGGGACAATTTGCGGGGAGTTTTCAGTGCCTCTAGGTTTTTGTGATCTGTCCATACTTCAAATGGCACCTTGCTCCCTTCTAGATAGTGTTGCCAGTTTAACAGCCCCCATCTAATTGTGAAGGCCTCCTTCTCCCATATTGCCTATCTCCGTTCGCTTTCAGTAAATTTTTTAGAGGTGTAGGCGCAGGGTTGCAGGACTCCACTCTTGTTCTTTTGCAGTAATACAGCTCCAACTGCCACATCGCTGGCGTCGGCTTGAATTACAAAGGTCTCCCCTGGGCAGGGGTGCTTTAGGACCGGTTCAGCAGCAAATAGTCTCTTTAAATTCTCAAAAGCAGTTTGACAGCCCATTGTCCATGCTAGTGGTTGGCCCGGTCGTGGCTTCCCTCCTCCTTTGCCTGTTTTGAGTATTTCTGTAAAGGGTAGGGCAATCTCGGCAAAGGAGGGGATGAATTGATGATAGAAGTTGGCAAAACCTAGAAAGCTCTGGAGCTGTTTGCGAGTCTTTGGGGGCTGCCACTCGATTATGGTTTTCACCTTAGCTGGATCCATCTCAATGCCCTCGTTGGAAATTCTGTAGCCGAGATAATCTAATCAGGTCTGGTGAAATTCACATTTTGACAATTTGGCATAAAGCTTGGCATTTAATAATTTCTTTAACACTTTCACCAGTTTTATGTGATCAGTCATATTTGTGCTGTATATCAGGATGTCATCAAGATACACCAGAACCCCTTTGTACAAGTGATCATGTAGGACCTCATTAATCAACTGCATGAATACGGCTGGGGGCCCCTGTAGTCCAAATGGCATGACTTTGAACTGATAGCTCCCCATAGGACAGTTGAAGGCAGTTTTCCACTCGTCTCCCTCCTTTATTCTCACTCGGTAATATGCCTCTCTCAGGTCTAATTTAGTGAAGACACTCCCCTTAGCCAGATGGGTTGATAAGTCCTTTAGGAGGGGGAGGAGGTATTTGTTTTCCACACTCACAACGTTGAGACCCTTATAGCCTACGCAGAGACGAAGAGACCCATCTTTTTTTTCTTTGAACAACACAGGGGCTCCCATGGTAGATTTGGCCCATTCAATGAACCCCCTCGCTAGGTTTTTGTTTATGTATTGCTGCATCTCCTCCATTTCAAGGGGGGACATAGCATACATTCTCGGGCATGGAAGTTTGGCTCCTGGCACCAGTTCGATAGAGCAGTCATTGGGTCTGTGAGGGGGCAGGGCATCGCATTCTTTTTCACTAAATGCCTCAGCTAGGTCCCGGTATTCATTGGGGATGAGTGGTTCGTCTGGTGGCGGTGAGGCAGCCATGTGCGCTCGCTCATTGGGTGGCCTAAAGTGTCCCGCAACTTCAGTTGAATCAGTGGGAGGCTCAGGCCCTATAGGTAGTCTCACAGTTCTCATTCTTTTCTCCCACCAGATAAATGGCTTCCATTTGTCCAACCAGGCTAATCCTAGGATCACAGCCTCAGTCATTTTTGGGGCCACCAGGAAGCGAATAAACTCCCAGTGCGCACCTATTTCTAGGCGTAGGGGCTCAGTTAATTGCGTGACAAGAGTCCCTCCCATCAGGGAGCCATCGGCTTGCTCAAACCTCACAGGTTTGGAGAGCTGTTTTGCCCTATGCCCATTTTCATGGCAAATGGCAGGCTAATGATGTATCGGGTGCATCCAGAATCGATTAGCACGTTTAAGTCTATTTGTGCTCCCGACTTAGGGATTATAGGTTTGGCAGGCAGTGAAAAAGGCGGGACGTGTCGACTCACCATCGGGTCATTCTCTCCGTCGTCGCTGTCAAAGGAGGGTAGAGCAGGGGCAGGTCCACCCGGAGTCCCGGCATCCTCCTGTGTGGGGGATGTAATCTGGGCAACAGGTTCCTGCGTGACCCGGTTGGATTTTTCTCTCGTTAGCCGCTGGTTTGGTTTCCTTCTCGCCGCTGGTTCAGGTCTGCTCTGTAGTCGGGGGTAGGGGACTGGACAGTTTGCTGCTCCTGTCCGCACCGGAAACACTTAATTGACGGGCATGCAGGTGGCCTGTGTCTTTCAGCCATCGCAGTAGTTGGAGGTTTTCATGGGGGTGATTGCTGTTTGGGTTGCTCTGTTTGCTGCTCGGATTCAGGTGGGGGAGGCTTCTTATAGCGGGCGAGCTGAACGTCTAGCTTCACCGCTGCCTGGTACCATTCTTGTAGCTGATCAGGTACTGCTCGATAGAAGCAGGCCTGAGAGAGGTGATCGTCTAATCCCTCAATGAAGTGATGGATTAGGGATTGCTCTGGCCACCCCTCTATTCGACCTGCTATCTTGCGGAACTCTCGCACGTACTCCAGGGCAGGCCTGCCGGCTTGTTTTATTTTGTGGATTTGTTCTCTTGCCTTGAGGCCAGGAGATGGGTCCTCAAATCTTTCTCTCAGCCCTAGGAGGAAGAGGTGGGGGTCCTCCAATTCCGGGGCTTGCTCATTATATAAATTGTTCAGCCATTCGGATGCTTCTCCCTCTAGGCTGGACACAATCACATAGACCATGGCCCCTGGGTCCAGGTAGAGATAGGCCCAGCAATTCAAGTGAGAGTGTACTTGGTTGAGGAAAAAAATCAGCTTCTCTGCGTCCCCATTGAACGTTGCTCTGAAAGGTGGTGCAATTATAGGCTGTTGGGGCCCCCACTGTGGCTGTTGCTGCTGACCCCATCCTGGCTGCTGATTTCCTGGCTTCTGCACCACCCCAAGCTGTTGCAAGGCCTCTATTAGCTGTGGCAAGCTGAGAGGATTTATAGGCTGTTGGGGCCCCCACTGTGGCTGTTGCTGCTGGCCCCATCCTGGCTGCTGATTTATGCCCAGGGGTTGCACGTTCGGGGGCTGGGGCCAATCTCCTTGCTGTGGTCGTTCTCCCACCAGCTGCTGATCTCCTGGCTCCTGCATCACCCCAAGCTGTTGCAAGGCCTCTATTAGCTGTGGTAAGCTCAGAGGCTGCTGACCATCTACCTGCTGGGGATGCCGCACTCCCCATTGTTGCAGAGGCCTCAGACTGGAATTCCCTCTCTCTTCAGGGCTGGAGTCCCTGACAGGGGAAGACAGGGTCTTGAAGGCTTTCTGATCTACAATGGAGGGGCTGTAGGCTTCTCTCTGCAAGAGTGGATTTTTGCTTCTCACCTCTGGGTTTTGAACTCTTTCCAGTGACTCACCCAAAGCTTGAGTGACAGGCGATCCATTATCTCTCGGCCATTCTGCTTTTGAAGTCTTTGAAAGTGGCAAAACTGTTTTGAAGATTATGGAATCTCTGCTCGGCTTCTCCCAGTCTGACGACCAAATCAGCTCTCCTAATTGCTTTGGCCTTGCTCCCAAATGGGAGATCTGCCAGAGTTCCTCCTCCCCCGGCTTGCTGGCTGTCGCTCCCCCCCTGGGGAAGCTGCAGCTGCCGGGGTGTTGGCTTCAGGCAATCTTTCTTCTTTCATAATGAGATCTTCCCCGAATCTTCGTCAGCTTATCCCTTTTGTTTAGGAACAGCGACTGGGGCCCGGGACCCCTAAATAGTTTGAAAAGTTGTTAGATTTTGGCATGATGTCAAGGTTCCGACTAATGGAGCACTTCAGAGAATTTCCAGGCATTGTTTATTCTTTTTTTTAAAAAAAAAACAAGTTTTATTGATTTTTTTTGTTTTACAACCAAGTGCTTAAGACTCATCGTGGAGATAGGGCACTCCATAAAACAAAGTAAAAAATATAATCATACATAAACAATTTAAATTACTTCTTTAAAGGTTCCCTCTCTATTTTATCAATCAAGGAAAGAAAAAAAAAACAAAAAACAAAGACTATCAATAATATTTCCACCCGTTTTCAGGCTTAACTAACTTACAATTAACATATTCCAATTTGGCCTTATATAAACATATAGTATACAATTCGGGTATCCATATAATATAAATTGTTTCTAAGATATACATATTATTTCAATTATTCAATTTATACTTCTCTGTTAAATTCTATCTCTTATTCTATTCTATTTCACATACATATTTTATAGATGAACATGACTTTATTTTAAAACCATTTTACATTTTAGCCTAAAATAATAAAACAATAATTATTTCTAAAATAAACTTATAATATAACTATTCTATATATATATATATATATTAATATTTCTCAACTATATTCTATTTCCTGTACTCTATCAAATATTTTTATAAATCAATCCAAATCTCTAGAAATTCTCTTATTTTAATTTAGTCCACTTAATGCATTTCTAATTAACATTCAGTCATTGTAAGTAAAAATATCAGAAATGTTTCACCAATCTCAGTCCAACTCCTTTAGTTTTAGATTTTCCAATTTTCCATATTGCCATTCCAGACCATAATCAAATCAATAATTTACATCAATATTAACTCAGACCAAAGTCTTAAACCTTAGAAATCTCAAAAATATTAGCTCAGTCAAAGTCTCTAAAAGCCATTTTTACCCGTCAGATAAAATTTTAACTCTCATTTTTAAACCTAATTCTAGCTTTCTTTTTGTGCCAAGCAGGTTTCCACAATAGGGCCTCTAGTTCCTCCCATCTTAGTGTTTGGCAATAAACATTTTTCCACAGTTAAATCCGATCGTAGTCTTCTTCTCTTTTTTCCAGTGATGTCTGCACTATGTAATTAGTCTTAATCAGTATGGTGATTATTCGTTGTTTGTTCATATTGTCAGCATTTTTAATGTCTCGTATTTGAAAGTCTATTCCTGTTGCTTTTAGGGTTATAGATGTTTTAGTTGAATTCTGCTCTTGGTCATCCGAAGTCTCCATCATTTGCATATAAAGTGTAGCATCTTCCTCTTCAATAGATTGTAAATATATTTCCTCCATATCGTTAAGTTGTAAATCTGGTTGTGTGTCATGTTCAGTCAAAAGTTGAAATTCAGTTTTTAACTCTGGAACATCCCTTTTCCTGAGCATTCTAAAATGTTCTTTTAATTCCTCTTTCATTTCCAAAAATTTTTCTAGTATCAGTCCATAATTAAGCTGTGAGTGGGATTCCATTCTTCGTTTTTTTAGTGAAATTTCAGCTTAGAAGATGAATTGCAATATTATAAAATATAAAATCCAAACAGAAATAGGAAAAAGCAAGTACAAAGATAAAAAAAGTCCCAATCAGTCTTGTGAATATCTGCTTTATACTCCAAAGAAATAATAGAAGAGGATGTCTTAAAAGTCAATTATTATATTGTAATCCTAAAGCGAAAAAATCCATTTTTCAGGGAAGTATATTTTATGTTATAAAGTCAAGAACAACAGGTAGAAAATTGAGTAAGTTCCAAAAAAGATACAAGTGTCTGGGCATCACGCCAAGTGCAGGGAGTAGAAGCAGCTGAAAATGGTTACTTTGTAACAATAGGAATGTCTGGGCTTCATGCCAAAGATACATTGTAACCATACAATCCACATAAATCTGCCCAGAAAGCCGAAGGATTTGTTTTAAAGTAGACAATAATGTTCAGGAGGGGGGGAGGCAGAAAAACACTCCCCCCCCTCCCTAAGGGTTTCCACTTAAGCTGAAAACAAGCAAGTAGAGAAAAAGAGTCACAGTAAGGATTTTTTTTTTTTCAGGATCCCCGAATTCCAACAGCTCAGATAGACAACAAAAATCAATTATTTTTTCTAAGCACGTTTTCCCGAGTATCCGAACGCTGCCTTCTCAAGGTAGGGAAATAATTTCTAAAGGTTTTTCACAGGGAAGTAGATAGGTTATCAAGAGGGAAGGAAAGGTCTCACCCGGATCTTCCATGGTGGTTCTTTTTGCTTAGATGTTGCTGTGACTTTCGGCTGGAGCAGCTAAGTGATCGGCCATGTTACTGGCCGATCTTTTCCCCGTCGGCCCAAAGGTGATTTCTCGGATCGCAGAGGGAGCTGCCGCTCCCTCCGTGATCAACGAGTGTCCTCCTCCACGGTGGTCGCCTCTCCGGGGCGACTTTCGACCCTGTCCAGGGTCTACCGGCGGGGGGAAACGGCAAAGAGAACATACTCTCCTTGATTAGTTTCCATCCGTTGCTTCTTGTCCTGCCTTCAGGCGCTTTGGAAAATAGCTTCACTCCCTCTTCTTTGTGGCAGCCCCTGAGATATTGGAACACTGCTATCATGTCCCCCCTCGTCCTTCTCTTCATTAAACTAGACATGCCCAATTACAGCAGCCGTTCCTTATATGCTTTAGCCTCCAGTCCCCTATGTCAAGGTTCCGACTAATGGAGCACTTCAGAGAACTTCCAGGCATTGTTTATTCTGAAAAGTCTTTAATCATGAACACAATGTCGGCACATATTGAATGGATGCCAAAATCTGAATTTCTCTTACTTGCGTCTGACTTTTCTGGCTAAACCCCTCCCCTATTTTGCAGTCATAAGTCACATCTTCCAATTAGCCTGAAGGGCAAAGATTCACTTCCGTTCCTTATCTCGCGCTTTCCTTATAAATCTCCTCCCTTTCTATTGTCATCTGAATTAACTCTAAAAATACCAGACAGTTCTGCATAGCAGAGCAATAATATCCTATATTAGCAGCGTTGACATCCTAATCATCTTTGTTGCTCTTCTCTGTACTCTTTCTAGAGTCTCAACATCTTTTTTACATCGTGGTGACCAAAACTGGATGCAGTATTCCAAGTGTGGCCTTACCAAGGCATTGTAAAGTAGTATTAATACTTCACGTGATCTTGATTCTATCCCTCTGTTAATGCAGCCTAGCACTGTGTTGGCCTTTTTGGCAGCTGCAGCACACTGTTGGCTCATATTTAAGTGATTGTTCACTAGGACTCCGAGGTCCCTCTCACAGTTACTACTATTGAACAAGGTACCCCCTATTCTATACCTGTACATTTGGTTTTTCTTGCCTAAATGTAGACCAGAAGAAACCTGAGGATCAAGAAGAAGAACAGACCAAAGGGAAGATAAACATTTCAGGACAACTACGTTGAGATGGAAAAATAGAGAGACGATTTGTTAGTCCTTCCAAAAAAATGGCGACTGTATGGCCTCTTTTATCTCAAACAATATATATAATAACAGAGGGAGATCTATTTGATGACTTAAAAGCACGGATATGGAAGGCGAGTTGGCAAAGAAAGAAAGCTATAATAAGGCTGAAGAAAATTGGGGTTTTGACTTATTAGTGAGGATTAAAATAGAATATATTTAAATAGACAAGATGTGTACTTTGAATACTAGATTTTGTTATGAACTGAGATAAAGAAAACTTTGGTCATTTAAAACGTGGAAGTATAAATATTAAAAGTTAAATTTGAATATTGATTTGTTTATAAAGGTTGAATGTAAAAGTAATTAATATATATATAAGCTAAAAAATTATTGATAAATGTAACAAACATGTTTTTACTTAGCTGATATAATAAGAACTGTACTAGCTTAAATATGAGATAGTAGACATTAAGAGAAAAAGAGAGGAAGTATTTGATGTTGAAACAAGAGAAATTTTGGTTACTAAATTTAAGACATTTGGAAATTAATAGAAAATAAGAATGTTATACTGTATTATTAATTAGATGGTGTAAGATGGTGAGAAATAGAATATATTCAAATAGATAAGACGTGTGTTCTGAATATTAGACTTTGTGATGAATTGTGATAAAGGGAACTTTGGTTACTTAAAACTTGGAAATTATAAATATTAAATGTTAAATTTAAATATTAATGGGAAACTAAAAATTGGGAAAAACTAATTAGGACATTGATTGTCTATAAAGACTGAATGTTAAAATAACCAGGATATGTATAAGCTAAAAATTATTGATAAATGTAAGAATGTTATTTTTATTTAATTGATATCATAAGAATTGTATTAGTTTAAACATGAGACAGTAAATACTAAGGGGAAAAGAGAGGAAATATTTAATGTGGTAGTTTGAGACTTATACTAAAGATACTTGTATGTCATTGAATTATCGATTAACTCAGCCGCCACATTGCTTTTTAAATACTTAAATGTAAATTAGAAAATCAATAAAACATTATTTAAAAAAAACATCACTAGAGCAACAGATTACTGTTACTAAGAGACTGAATGTTCATTTTTTTAAAAAAGTATTAATTGAAGAAGTGATAGTGAGAATAGCTCAGGACAGCTTACATCCAGTCTGGAGAATCCTGTTAGAAAAAACAAGTCAGCTGCTGAACTGAAAAAAGTATCTGTAAGGACCCACCTCAGCTAACCACCCAAGAAAGCAGAACTCTTGAAACAGGCATTGTCTCAAAAGGAAACTTTTATTAGGGGTTAGTGACAGTAGGGAAGTCAAGGTGAGATCTGGGGAAAATCCCACTTAAACGGTATAGTTAAACCAGCAATATTCCTCCTCCCACCAGAGTCATAATGTCCAGTTGAATTCCAGCCAATCCACAGGTGGCAACAATGTGCGGGTAACTGGCACAGTTGGCGCGCATCTCAAGGTCTTCTCCAGTTTCGTTTCTCTGTAACTGTCTCCCTGATAAGGGAGACACATTTCTTTCTCAAGCGGATAGAGGCGGGAGAGGAAAAATAGAAAGCGAAAGTTATCCCAAGCACAAGCAAATATCCCCCCTCCCCCCAGCAAAATGGCAGGCCCCAAAACAAAAGCACAAAAGGATATATGCAAGGAAAACAATAGGGATTTGGGGCCCTGACAGTATCTGTAAACTGTTATAATACTTTAAATGGCACATTCTCTGCACTAGTCAATTTAAAATGCTACATTTTCCACCTAGCCACTCATAACCTATCACCATTGTTTAAATCTTCTCATTAAGCAATTCCAATTTCATCCCATTCTGAAAAACAGTTTTACAGGTAGTCCTCATCTAGCAACCACAATTGGGACTGGCAACTCGGTTGTTCAGTGAAGTGGTCGCTAATAAAACCACAACTATGTTTATGATCTCACTTTTGCTTTCCTTTGCTTTACAGACCTGCAAAGGTTGTAAATGCAAGGACTGATGGCAAAGTTACTTCATCAGTCTTAAATGCAAATGGTCGCTAAACAAGGCAGTCTCTAAACAAAGACTATGTGTAATATCAAATCAGCAACACACACATACTATTACAAGAAAGAGCATTTAGAAAGCTGCCTTTTGCCAAGTCAAATTATTTGGACTCCTAGTTCCAGATGCCTAATCTACTGTACCTGGCATTGGGTCTCCAGGATTTTAGGCAAATCGCTGCTATCAGGGATTGAAAGTGTGACCTTCTGAATGCAACGCAGATGCTTGGCCAGTATGGTGTAGACTCAAATGGAGCAGTTTAAAAGACTTCTGCAGCTGAACTGGCATGGAGCTTACCCACCTGTCTGTTCATGGTAGCCATGGCTTTGGTGACACCTTTCATTGCCTGAGCCATGGAGTTGTTAGACTTAAGTGTCTGTAACTTGGGGGACACTGCCTGGATGTTAGCCCGCGTCATGATGAATTTCTTGACATAGCACCTTGTTCGCACCAGATCTTTAGCCATGTTTTTCACAGCATCCTAAGGTGGAAGAACCTGGTTAGAGGCAGATATATAGATTTCGTCCTGGTGGCTTTCAAAAACTGTATTTGTCCTTTCTTCCAAAACTCACCATCTGCCCTTGCTTGGCCATTTTCTTGATATCAGTGATGATTTTTTTCTCCTGGGTCTCCAGCTTCTGCCGCTCATGGTCTAATTCTCGCATGGCACAGTTCAGAGCCCGCTGATTTTGCCGCAGCATCTCCTCTGGATTTTTCTGGCGCTCATCCTGGCAAAAAAATGAGTCAACCTAAAACTTTTGAGAAAAAGGAAGACGTGGAAATATAAAACACATAGGAGCAAAGTATCTTTGGATAAAAATTAAAAGAATCTCTGGCCAATACATCAAGAAACTATAATGTATTAAAAGACAAAACATTCACTGTTCTGGGAGTCAAATATGTGTGTGTGTGTGTGTGTGTGTTTCAATTCTATCATTTGGTAGCAGGCTTAAACCAGAGTTTTTTTGCTGCAGTTTTTGTAGCAACTCTTTTTATTGTCTTAACTATGCATCAAAAATTCAACAGAACTACAAAAAAACTTCTGTTCACTCTTCAAAACCTTGCGTTATATTGTTTGTATTTTATACTCTATGAATTGTTACATTGTATTTGATTACAATATCAACAACCTAAGATATGCAGATGATACCACTCTAATGGCAGAAAGTGAAAAGGAACTAAAGAGCCTCTTGATGTGGGTGAAGAAGGAGAGTGCAAAAGTTGGCTTGAAACTCAACATTAAGAAAACCAAGATCATGGCATCCGGCCCTCTCAAATCCTGGCAAATAGATGGGGAAGAAATGGAGGTAGTGACAGATTTTATCTTCCTGGGCTCCAAGATCACTGCAGATGGGGACTGCAGCCAAGAAATTAGAAGATGCTTGCTCCTGGGGAGGAAAGCTATGGCAAATCTAGACAGCATACTAAAAAGCAGAGACATCACCCTGCCAACAAAAGTACGTATAGTCAAGGCCTCCAGAAGCGGTGAATGCTCCAACCTGCCTCCAGAAGCGGTGAATGCTCCAACACTGGAAGTTTTTAAGAAGAGACTGGACAGCCATTTGTCCGAAATGGTATAGGGTTTCCTGCCTGAGCAGGGGGTTGGACTAGATGACCTCCAAGGTACCTTCCAACTTTATTGTTGTTTGTTGTTGTTGTTATTATTATTATTATTATTATTATTATTATTATTATTATTATTATTATTATTATTATTATTATTATTATTATTATTATTATTATTATTATTATTATTTTTATTATTATTATTATTATTATTATTATTATTATGGCCATGGTTTTTTCCCAGTTGCAATGTATGGCTGTGAAAGTTGGACCATAAGAAAGGCTGAGCGCCAAAGAATTGAGGCCTTTGAACTATGGTGCTGGAGAAGACTCCTGCGAGTCCCCTGGACTGCAAGGCGATCAAACCGGTCAGTCCTAGAGGAGATCAACCCTGACTGCTCTTTAGAAGGCCAGATCCTGAAGTTGAAACTCAAATACTTTGGCCACCTAATGAGAAGGAAGGACTCACTGGAGAAGAGCCTAATGCTGGGAAAGATTGAGGGCAATAGAAGAAGGGGACGACAGAGAATGAGGTGGCTGGATGGAGTCACTGAAGCAGTAGGCGTGAGCTTAAATGGACTCCAGAAGATGGTAGAGGACAGGAAGGCCTGGAGGAACGTTGTCCATGGGGTCGCGATGGGTCGGACACGACTTCGCAACTAACAATAATTTTATTACATTGCTCTACATTATACACTCTTCAGTATATCTGATTTACTGTTCATAACTTATCTCACCTTCTTCTCTGTAGTTTGCTGCTTAGTGAAGACAGTAGGACTGTTATAAACTGAGCAAATAAAAATGATCCAAATTAAGAGACATAATTTATATTTTAAGAAAGTAGGCAGAAGAACAAGAATGCAATTCCAGCTTGAGTTCCTGGCTAACTTCAACCAGCCTTATCCAGTTATCAGATATTTTAAAATCCATTGTTACCACTCTGAACATTTAGAGAACAACCTACACTTCTGAAGGAAGATCCCTGTATGGAGGCACAGATCTGCACATGTCTCACTGCATTGTACTGCATATACCACGTTGCTTAGTTTGTGTCTGGGTGTTTTATCCTTGGGGTGGACAAGCTTCTGTCTTAGTATATTTTTGGGTTTAAAGTGTGCACGTATGTTGTGTTGGCCGAAGATCCTCCTGAGCTTTTCAGATATTCCTGCAATGTATGGAATGACAACATTGCTTTGTTTATTGTTCTCTTCTGTTATGGTGGAGCTCCTGCTGGGTCTTTTTGGGGATTTGATGAAGGCCCAGTTGGGATAGCCACACATTCTGAGGGCTTCCTTGATATGTTTTAGTTCTTTTTCCTTCCCATCTTTGCCGGTAGGCAGGCCTTCAGCTCAGTGGTGTAGGGTTCTGATAACTCCCATTTTGTGCTCCAGTGGGTGGTGAGAATCAAAATGTAAATATTGATCTCTGTGTGTGGGTTTTCTGTAAACTTCTATGTTAAGGCTTCTGTCTTCCTTAATGTGTATTGCACAGTCCAGGAAGGCTATTTTCCTTAACATCTTCCCACATGAATTTGATATATGGGTCCATTGAGATGATATGTTTGGTGAATGCTTCCAATTCCTGTGTTTTGATCTTGATCCAACATATGTGCACACTTTAAACCCAAGAATACACTAAGGCAGAAGCTTGTCCACCCCAAGGATAAAACACCCAGAAACAACCTAAGCTACGTGGTATATGCAGTACAATGCAGTAAGCCATGTGCAGATGTGTATATTGGGGAAACAAAACAACCACTTCATAAACACATGGCACAACATAGAACAAACCCATCAGGAAAAGATTCAGCAGTCCATTTGCATTTAAAAGACAAAGGTCACTCTTTTGAAGACAGCAAAGTCCACATTTTGGACAGAGAGGACCGCTGGTTTGAAAGAGGGGTCATCTATCGTGTTTCCCCGAAAATAGGACCCAACCAGAAAATAAGCCCTAGGATGATTTTTACGTTTGCACCTAATATAAGCGAAGTGCACTGATGCCGCCGCCACGAGTTGAAGCAAAGTAGGTGAGGAGGTGGAACTGCCCCACAAGCCCTGCACCCACTTACCTCAGGGCCCCCACAGCAAGGCCACTCCCCACTCGGTGACCCTAACCCTAACCCCCACCCGTTCAATGACATGGCTGCTGGCCCGCCTCTTCCCTTTCACTCCCCTCCCAAGCCAGACTGCCATGCTACGGAGCATGGGCGTGGGAGGCTTGGTCGCCTTACCCGGTCCCCCTATGGTGTTTTGGAGCCAGGGGGGAGTGATGGCCAAAGGCCTCTGGCGCTGCACAACAGCTGCATCCACCGCTGTAGGGGCTTTCTTCGGTCCCCACCGGACCCGCCCCGCAGATTATCTGCCCATTGGCGGCCGCCTCCTCCTCCTCCGCCTGCCACTTGGGTCGTCACTGCGTTGCTCTGCCTGCTCCCCGTTCGCTGCCTGTATTGTATGGTTTCAATGGTGGCAGCTCTGGAGGCCGGTGGTAGGCTCTCTGCATCGCCCCTGGGCTGGCGGATTCCGCCACCAGCCCCCTTCACAGCTCTGCCCACACAGCCACGGGAGAGTTATACCAGGGTTGATGGGGGCGCTCTGAAGACCGCACTGCTATGACTCCAGCCACCAACTCTCCTGTGCCTTGTGCCATGACCGGGCAGCGCAAGACTCCCCTGCTGCCTCCCTCTGCCTGCCAAACACCCGCCGAAGCCACCCGCCTGCTCCCTCCCACCGTCTGCTTGCCCACAGCTTACAGGGCTTCCCAGGGCAGACACTCAGGAGGTGAGGGCAGTGCTGGCAGAACATGCCTTCAGGCGAGGAGAGCAGCGCGGACAAGCGGGGGCAGCCAAAGGACCAGGCGCCGCAAGTCTCCCCTGCCGCCTCCCTCCGCCTGCCAGACACCCAGCTTCGGTGGGTGTCTGGCAGTCAGAGGGAGGCGCCAGCGGAGGCTTGCACCACCTGGCCACAGCGCAAGCCACGGGAGAGTTGGTGGAGGACAAGGCAGATGTTGCCGGGTAGGTGATCTTTGGGGAGAAGCAGGGGTGGCTGGGATTGAAGAAAGCCCCATCAGCAGATGCGGCTGTTGTGTAGCGGTGGTGGAGCCTTTCACCATCACTCCCCCCTGGATCCAAAACACCGGAGGGGGACCGGGTAAGGGGACCGAGCCTCCCCCGCCCATCCTCTGTAGCGTGGCAGTCTGGCTCAGTAGGGGAGTAAAAGAGAAGAGGTGGGTGGGCAGCCGGGTCATTGAACGGGCAGGGGGAGGTCACTGAGCAGGGACTGGCCTGGCTGCAGGGGCCCTGAGGTAAGCGGGTGTGGGGTGCGTGGGGCAGCTTCACCCCACCTGCCTCGCCTGACCTTGTGGCGGCGGCACTGGTGCAACCGCAAACAACCAGGCAAGTGGGCGGGCTCCTGATATCAAGGTTCCAATAGACAAGACCAAATAAATCATAACTCCGAGGCTTGAGATTTCCTCAAAGAACATGTTTATTGGTTACATAGTATCGGCACGGTCAAAAGTGAAACCAAGTCTGAAATCCCCTTCAAAGAGAGACAATATTACAAAGTTGAACTTCCCACCCCAATGCTATGCAATCAGCTATGTTCCCCAATAGAACAGTTTGGCGGGCTTTCTAACCAGATGCCCACGCCCCCCCCATCTAAGTGACAGAAATGACCTTAGTTCCCAAGGGACAGTAAAATGTTTAGACTAGTAAAAATCCTCCACACACCCTCCCGTTCTTGTGGCAACATAGAACGAGCAAAATGGCTGCAGCCAGGTTCATTGTAGAGTTGACAGTCGGACCCCCTAGGAAGAAAGCAAGTCCTGCAAATGAAACAAAATGCAAGTTAAGAATCCTCCCTGGGTTTATGTGGATATTTATCATAAAACCTCTGAATCAATCTGTCTGCTTTCACGTCAGTACTTTTTACCCAGGTAGCCTCCGATAAAGGGTAGCCCTTCCACTGGACCAGATATT
Source organism: Azemiops feae (assembly GCA_023970755.1). NCBI lineage: Eukaryota > Metazoa > Chordata > Lepidosauria > Squamata > Viperidae > Azemiops > Azemiops feae. The sequence continues at coordinate 199,098 of JALGBA010001300.1, forward strand.
GTAATTTACCCTTATACAATGTGGAGTCAAGAATACATTTTACCTCATAATGAGTCTCTCCCTCTACCAGAATGGGGCCGGGTGCTTTTTGGGGAATCGGCCGCAAGGACGATTCCGTGACCAGCTTTAACAAGTTGCAATGGAAAACAGGGTGAACTTTCCCTAATAGTCGTGGGAGTTGCAATTGGACTGTGACCGGATTTATAATTTTGACTATGGGAAAGGGGCCAAGGAACTTAGGTCCCAATTTACTCGGTAATTTTAATCTTAGATATTTTGTGGAAAGATAAACCTTCTCCCAGAAATGAAATGGCTTCTGGGGAGATCACTTTTTATCGGCCTGTTCCTTGTATGTCTTTGCAGCTTTTTTCACATTGGCCCAAACCCCTTGCAAAGAGGTCACCCACTGATGTAAGGTTTGCGAAGCAGGAGGTTCCTGAGGGTATTCGGGCATAGGGACAAAATCCCAACCAGTAGCTATTTTAAATGGCGTAAGTCCAGTGCTACTGTGTACAGTGTTGTTGTATGCCACCTCAGCAAAAGGCAGGAGGTCCGCCCAGTTAGTCTGTTGGTAATTAACATAACATCTAAGGTATTGTTCCACCATTGTGTTCGAACGTTCAGCCGATCCATTCGTACTCGGATGAAAAGCAGATGAAAGCCCCTGGGTAGACCCAATGAGTTTCACAAACTCCCTCCAGAATTTTGCAGTAAATTGAACCCCTCTATCTGATATAATCCGTTTTGGTGCCCCATGGAGTCGATAGATGTGTTTTAAAAACAACCTGGCTAGCTTTTGGGCAGACGGGAGTCCCGAACAAGCGATGAAGTGAGCTTGCTTCGAGAAAAGATCAATGACAGTCCAGATCACTGTGCTCCCCCTGCTTTCTGGCAATTCTACAATAAAGTCCATGGCTATTTCCTCCCAAGGCTGGGAAGGATCTGCCACTTGTTGCAACAGACCAGGATGCTTCCCAGGATGCTTTTTCATAGCGTCACAGGTAGCACAGCTTTGTACATAACTTTCTTTTTTTATATATATAAAATTTTATTAATTTTCTAATTTTACAATTAAGTATTTAAAAAGCAACATGGTGACTGGGTTAATCAATAGTTCAATAACATACATAAGTCTTTAGTATAAATCTCAAGTTACAACATCAGATATTTCCTCTCTTTTTCCCTTAATATACTATCTCATATTAGGCTAATACAGTTATTATTATCAACTAAGTAAAAACATCTTTGTTACATTTATCAATAATTTTTAGCTTATACATATCTTAATTGTGTTTGCATTCAATCCTTATATACAATCAATGTCCTGTTATTGCTTTTTCCCCAAGCTTTAATTTCCCATCAATATTCAAATTAACATTTGGTATTTATAATTTCCAAGCTTTAGGTAACCCCAAGTTTCCCTTATCTCAACTTCTTCCTTTTTCCCTTTTCATAACAAAATCTAATATTCTAAACACACATCTTATCTATTTGAATATAGTCTTGTTCTGTTTTCAAAAAGTTATCTATTTTCCACCATATTAAACCATTTAATTAATAATACAGTATCCCCTCTAATAAATCAAAACCATTATATGTATTGTCTGGGTTAACCAATAAATCAGTAATATACATAAATCTTTTACTTTAGGTCTAATTTTTAGAAGCTCAAATACGCCCTCTCTTTTTCTAGTAATATCTATTATCTCATATTGGGCAAACAGAATTCTTATTTTCAACTGAGTAAAAAAAAATTTTTTTTTGTTACATTTATCAATACTTTTTAGCTTATACATAAACTTTAATTTCCCATCAATATTCAAAAAAAAGGGAAAAAAGAAAGAAAAAACACTGTTATTTATGATTTCCAAATATTTTATATTAGGTGACCAAAATTTCCCTTATCTCAACTTCTCCCTTTCCCCCTTTTCATACCAAAGTCTATTAGTCTTGTTACACATCTTACCCATTCAATTATAATGTTACTTTATTTTCTAAAAAATATCTATTTTCCACCATATTCAACCCTCTAGATCAGGGGCGTCAAACTGCCGGCCCATGGGCCGGACGCGTCACGAAACCGCGCCCACCCCATTGCCGGCAATGGGGAAAAAGTTCCGATACGTCACGCGACGTCACGTGATGTCGTGAGTTTGACATGTCTGCTCTAAATAGTAATATGGAATCTCCTCTAATAAATCAAAGCCATTATTTTCTTCAGCCTTACTCTGGCTTTCTTCCTTTGCCAACTAACGTTCCATGTCAGTGCCTTTGAATCATCAAATAGTTCTCCGTCTATTATTATATAATTTGGAATAAGAAAGACCATTTGGTTGAAGTTTTTTTGGAAGGACTAGCCCATTTGTATTCATTAGATCGCCTCCCTATTACTCCAATTTCCCACAATTGTCCTGATAGGTTTATCTTCCATTCAGTCTGTTCTTCTTCCTTTTCCTCAAATTTCTTCTGATTTTTGTAAAAAGTCTTTTCCATTTTCAGTGTTGTCACCCCCTTTTCTGATTTTTCCATTGGATGGGTCTGTTGGTCAACTGGGTCCTCTGTCTTAGTGTTTAGTTGTTCCACTTTTCCTGTTATTTTCTGCATAGTTAGTTCTTTGGTTGTAGTCAAGATGTGGGCTTGTATATTTAAGCTGGTATTTTGTTCCTTTATGTTGCATCTTATTTTGTCACAAGCTGAAAGAATGGTTTCGTGTATTGATTTCAACATGGAAAGGATTTTTTCCTGATCTTCATCCATATTCTCTTGATAGTATGTTAAGTTGAAGACTTTAGAATCAAACGTTAAAAATAGTTTTTTGTTTTTTATAGCTGGGTATGGGACATCTATTTCATGTGTTATAGGTGGTCTTTATAGTAGAAATTGTCCGTTAAGCAAGAGTTTATAGTCCAAGGTATTCCATCATCTCGTATAATAACATATGCTTCTCATGTAAAGAAATAGGAAAGCAATTCCCCAAGTATAACTCTGAAAGTCAGTAAAAGTTTACATTCATAGTTCAAACAGGCCAGATATGCCACCCAGAAGTTCCTTCTTTGCAGCTGGGTTTTTCACAGGTGGTAACTGTCAAGGTCAAGGAAATTTTTTTCTGGAGTCTGGGCTTCAAGCCAAGTCTCTTAGGCAATAACAAATTGTAATACCATACTTCGCCACAAGATGTCACCGACGCCGTTTAAAGCTTTTCAAGTCCAAAGTTTTTATGATAGTTTTTCAAGTCTTATTTCTTTTTTAGATAAAAACAAATGTCTCCAGTAAGAAAAGGAACACTTTTAGTCCCCAAGGTTCAAAAGCATATACATCCAATTAGATTAAAATTGTTCTTATAGTTGCTCTTTTTCCCCTGGGTAGTTAGTCGCCGCTTTTCTTAGAGGGTGGGGTAGAAATTCCCTTCCCTCTCTCCTCACAGGGGGGAAAATACTTTGGGCAGCTTTTACAGGAAAAAATACTTAAAGTCTTAAAGAGAGGGTCAGATCTCACCCAGTTTCATCCGCGTTGCTTTAAAGGTGCTTGGTGGTGATTTTGACTTCGGCTGTCAGAAGCTTAGTGACGGGCCATATTGCTATGGCCGGTCTTTCCCCCGCCAGTTTGCAGGGCTTCCCCGGATCAAACGGAAGGGCCGCCGCCCTCCCGCGATCAAGCAGGGGTCCCCTCCTTGCTCGTCGCCCCTACAGGGCGACTTTTGACCCTTTCCAGGGTCACACAGCGGGACGAATTCGGACGCGAAAGACGGAGCTCATCTTCCTGCCTCCGCGGTGCCGCGATGGCAAACCGGAAGTCGCTTTGTACATAACTTTCAATGTCCTTTTTCATGCCTGGCCACCAAAACTGTTTTCCCATAAAACAATAATTATTTCTAAAATATACATATTATTCCAACTGTTATATTTTAATACTTCCCAACTATATTCTATTTCCTATTCTACTCTATTTCAAATATATATTTTATAAATCAATCCATATCTCTAAAAGTCCCTCAATTGCTATAACATAATCAAATTAATACATTTCTAAATAACGTTCAAACATTGTAAAAAAAAAAATCAGTAATATTTCACCAATATCACTAATTTACAATTACTATTTTCCAATTTAGCCTTGAATAAACAATAAGTTACATTTCAGATCTCTCAATTTCCCTCATAAAACACTAATTATTCCTAAAATATACATATTATTACCATTGTATTTTCATACTTCCCAACTATATTCTATTTCTTATTCTACTCTAAAATTTAAATCCCATCCATTCCCCAAAAAATATTTTCTTACTTCTTTTCATATCTATATTCTATTTCTTATTCTATTCTTCTTGTTTACCAATTCCATATTACCATTCCAGACCATAATCAAATCAGTAATTTTCATCTCAGTAGTATTATCTCAAACCAAAATCTTAAGCCTTTTTAACCCTTCAGATAAATTTTTAATTCTCATTTTTAAATCTAATTCTAGCTTTCTTTTTGTGCCAAGCAGGTTTCCATAAAAGAGCCTTTAACTTATCAAATCTCCATATTTGATTATGTATATTCCTGAACAATTCAGTCTGATCATATTTCTTTTCTCTTTTTTCCAATACTGTCAGAGCTGTATAGTTCTTTTTGTTCAATGTAATAATTACTCGTCGATTATCCATATTATCACAGTTCTCCAAATCTCGTATTTGCAAATCAGGTCCCATTGCTTTTGACTTTGTAGATATTTTAATGGAAATCCGTCTTTGATCATCAAAGTTCTCAGTGATATTTTCTTCTACATTGCTTTGTTTTTCATCTCTTATTATTTGAGTTGTAGAGTAGTCAGTTGAAGTCTGGAATTCATTTTGAAGTTTTATAATGAAAGCATCTAGTCTAGCATTCACTCGCTCATTGAATTCGTAAATTCTTCCCAACATACGTTTCCAAATAGATTGTGAATGGGATTCTTCCATCTCTTTAAATTGTATATGTTGCATGCAGGCCTCTTTAAAGTTGGTGTTCTTCCTCTGTTGTTCCTTGTGCTGAAAATTAGTAGTTAGTTCTAGAGCATCATCTTTAAAGTTTTTTCTAGTATAAATCCAAAGCCAAACTGTAGGTAAATCTTGTATTTGTAATCCAAAAGAAAGAGCCAGTCCATATATCTGAGATAGCACTTTAAAATCAAGTTAGAATAATAGAAAAGCAAGCAGGGAGAAGAAAAAAAAAAGTATCTTCTTGCGGTCAGATAGGAATGTCTGGGCGTGGAGCCAAGTCTGGGCGTCAAGCCAAGTTTAAGCTGAATACACACCAAACGCAAGGCAGTGAAAGTTCTCAACTTAACGCAGATACTTTGTTACTAACTTCAAACAGCACAAAAAAAATGCCCAGAATGAGAAAAAAAAGGTTTTAAACTGAACAATATGATTAAAATGGTTTTTCTAAACGTAGCAATAAATTCAAATAGATAGCTTAAAGAACCTTATGTACAGAAGGGGGGGGAGGAATAAAAAACACTCCGCCCCCCTCCCTAAAGGCTTCCGCTTAAGCTAAGACAAGTAGGCAGAAAGAAGCAAAGTTTTTTCAGGATCCCCAAAATCCAGCAATTCAAATAGTCAATAAAAATTAATTGTTTTTCCAGCGCTCATTTTCCCAAATATCCGAACGCCGCTCTCTTAAAGTAGGGAAATAATTCCAAAAGCTTTTCACAGGGAGGTAGTTAGGGTACAGAGAGGGAAGGAAAGGTCTCACCCGGATCTTCCACGGTGGTTCTTTTTGCTTAGCTGTTCTTGTGGCTTTCGGCTGGAGCAGCTAGGTGATCGGCCATGTTAATGGCTGATCTTTTCCCCGTCGGCCCAGAGGAGCTGTCTCGGATCGCGGAGGGAGCTGCCGCTCCCTCCGCAATCAACGAGTGTCCTCCCCAGTGGTAGTCGCCCCTCCAGGGCGACTTTTGACCCTGTCCAGGGTCTACCGGCAGGGGGAAACTGGCCGGCGAAGAGAACGGACTCTTCGCACGACCGCAGGTGCTGCAGACCGGAACCGGAAGCCGCTTTGTACATAACTTTCAATGTCCTTTTTCATGCCTGGCCACCAAAACTGCTGCCACACCAAATGCAAAGTTTTTAAAAATCCAAACTGTTTTGCATCATGACGTTGGAGGGCTTGAATTCTGAGGGAGGCTGGAAGGTACAGTTTAGAGCCCTTCCAGGCTAGATCATCTCGATAGGTCAATAGCAATCTATTGTCGTTGAACCAAGAGTCTGTTTTTAGTTCTTCTTTGAGCTTTCACGTTAATTGACTATCAGGTTCGTCGGATCTCCTCTGCGTTTGACCTCTCGTGGTTACCTGAGAGGCTGACTGGGGCAGAAGAATGATGGTATTAATGACCTCCTCACGGCGGCTCTTATATTGGGGCATTCTAGACAGAGCATCTGCCAGAAAGTTCTTCCCGCCCAGGGAGGTATTTGAGAGTGAAATTAAAACGGTTGAAGTACTGTGCCCACCTAACCTGCTTAGGGGATAACTTTCGAGGGGTTTTCAGTGCCTCTACATTTTTATGATCAGTCCATACTTCAAAAGGCACTTTGCTCCCTTCCAAGAAATGGTGCCAAGTTAATAAAGCCCATCTCACCATAAAAGCCTCCTTCTCCCAAACGGCCCATTGTCTCTCTGTTTCTGAAAGTTTTTGTGAAGTGTAGGTGCAGGGTTGCAGATCCCCCTAAGGTTTTTTTTGTAGGAGGACCGCGCCCACAGCAACATCACTGGCATCGGCTTGGATGATGAAAGGTTCCTCGGGGTTAGGGTGTTTAAGAACTGGTTCTGCTGCAAATAGTCTCTTTAACTGCTCAAATGCCGCTTGGCATTCTATAGTCCATTGTAAAGGCTGACAAGGTTGGGGCTTCCCCCCCCTTCCTGTTTTTTAACAGTTCAGTAATAGGCATGGCGATTTTTGCAAAGGAGGGGATGAATTGCCGATAGAAATTTGCAAACCCCAAAAAGCTTTGAAGTTTCTTGCGGGTCCCTGGAGGCTACCATTCCAGCACGGCTTTGACTTTGGCAGGGGCCATTTCCACTCCCTCACTAGAGATTCGGTAGCCCAAGTAGTCGAGGCGCGTTTGATGGAACTCGCATTTAGAAAGTTTGGCATAGAGACTAGCTTTTAACAGTTTCTTAAGCACCTCTCAAACTAACTTGACGTCTTCCTCCATGGTTTCAGTATAAACGAGGATATCGTCAAGGTAAACCAAAACCCCCTTGTATAGGTTATCGTGCAGCACTTGATTTATCAGCAGGAGCTCCTTGGAGTCCGAAAGGCGTCACCTTGAACTGGAAACTCCCTAAGGGGCAATTGAAAGCTGTCTTCCATTCATCCCCCTCCCTGATTCGCACTCGGTAATAGGCTTCCCTCAAGTCCAGTTTTGTGAAAATTTTGCCTTTGGCCAGGTGGGCTAACATGTCTTTCATCAGGGGGAGGGGGTACATATTTTCTACGCTGACAGCGTTTAACCCCTTAAAATCCACGCAGAGCCTCAAAGACCCATCTTTCTTTTCTTTAAACAACAGTGGGGCAGCTACACGTGATTTTGCAGGTTGGACGAACCCTCTGGCCAGATTTTTGTCAATATAGTCCCACAGTTCCTCCAACTCCCTAGGCGTCATAGAGTACATTTTGGGCTTTGGGAGCTTGGCTCCTGGCAGTATCTCAATTGCGCAGTCGGTAGCCCGATGATGAGGGTGTCACATTCCTTTTCACTAAAAACTTCCGTCAAATCGTGATACTCGATGGGGATAAGTTGGATCCCTGGCAATTGTTCCATGGCAGCTTTTAATGTCTTGATAGGCTCCCCCTGAGCTTCGATGGCAGCAGCCCCCTTTATCTCACTGAGGTTGGTTGGTGGGAGAGGTCCCGTGGCTAATCTCCGAGTTCGCACGCCGTTCTCCCACCAAATATTGGGACGCCACTTGTCAAGCCAAGCCTAGAATCACAGTCTCTTTCATATTAGGGACCACCACGAAGCGAATGATCTCCCAGTGCTGTCCCATTTCCAAATGCAACGGCCCTGTTAGGTGCGTTGCTGGGGAACCTCCGATAAGCGACCCATCTGCCTGTTCAAACTTCATGGCTAGGGGCAACAATTTGACGCGAATCCCCAACTTAAGAACTGTGGGCAAGTTAATCAAGCATCTGGTGCAGCCTGAGTCTATCAAAACGTCTAAATCGGTTTGGGCCCGTCTTTGGCACTATAATCTTGGCGGGAATAGCGAAAGGTGGGGATGGGTCGACTTACCATCGGGTCGTCTTCATCATCCTCATCGCTATCGTAAAGCGCCAGTAGGGGCAGGTGTTCAGGTGGACAGCTTGCTCCTGTTTGGCCCAATTAGACTTCTCCCGTCCTGCTCGTGGTGGTGGTTTTCTTGGCTTAGCAGTTGTAACTAGTGCGGCTTTTGCTTGGGGGACAGGGGCTAAGCACTCAGCAGCACGATGACCCTGCTGCCCATATCGTAAGTATTTGATGGGAGCCCCGGCGGCCGCTCAAGGAGCGTCGGCGGTTGGTGTGGCTTGGGGTCGCTGTCCAAACAGGCGCTTCTCAGGACCTCGTCTTGGCTTCAATTCGCTGGTAGTTGGTCTCTTGACACGATCCAGTTTGATGTCCAAGGTTACTGTCATGTTATACTACTCTTGCAGCTGGCTCGGGATCCCTCGGTAGATGCATGCTTGGAGCAGGTCGCGGTTCAGCCCTTGTTTGAAATAGTGGATCAGGGACCTCTCTGGCCACTGTCCCAGGCGACCAGCAACTCTCCGGAACTCTTGGACATATTCTTTCACCGGGCGACCTCTGCCTCAAGTGATGGATCTCCTTTTCTGCTTGCAGGGCTTGGGATTCATCCTCAAATCTTGCCCTCAGCTGTTCCATGAATAAATTCGCATCCAGCAATTCCGGAGCCCCTTCATCATGAAGGTTGGTCACCCACTTCGCTGCTTCCCCTTCCAAGTTGGCTGTCACTGCATTCACCATTGTGGCATCGTCAGGGTAGGCGTAGGCATAACGATCCAGGTGGGCCCACACTTGGTTTAGGAAGAATGGCAACTTCTCGGGGTCTCTATCGAGAAGTGGGCTTGATAGGTGGTGGCTCCAGGTGTTGTGGTGCCAGGTACACTGGTTGCTGAGCAGCTTGCTGATCTCGGGGCTGAGGCTGCACCACTCTCCGGAATCCTCTTTGTTGGGAACCCTGGCTCGCAGAGCGAGGCTGCTGCAAAGGGCTTTGCTGGGATCGAGAGCTCAGGCCTGCGGCTGATGTAGGAGTGGGCGAAGCGGCACAGGCGCCAGCTACAGGACTGGGACTTCGGCGAGGGGGTGGAAGCGATGGACACTCACATTGGGCTGCAGGAACCCCTTCTTTGACTTCCAGCTGGTCAGATTTCTCCTTTAGCTGCTCGACCGAAGGACTGTGAACTGCAGTCCTGCCAGCTTGGTGTCATCCGCAAATTTGATGAGTTCCCCATCTATCCCCTCGTCCAAATCGTTGATGAAGATGTTGAAGAGCACTGGCCCCAGAACAGAGCCCTGAGGCACCCCACTGCACACTTCCCTCCATGTAGATGCGGTTCCATTGAGGACCACACGCTGAGTACGGCCGGTCAGACAGCTACGAATCCATCAGACAGCATCACCACCAGCTACAGGACTGGGACTTCGGTGAGGGGGTGGAAGCGATGGACAAGTCTTCGCCTTACCCCCCTTCGCGCACTCACATTGGGCTGCAGGAACCCCTTCTTTGACTTCCAGCTGGTCAAATTTCTCCTTTAGCTGCTCGACCGAAGGACTGTGAACTGCAGTCTGGTACTTCCAGTCAGCGGAGTTGTCCCATCCAGTCGATCCCTTCCCTTTCTTCTGCGCTGCGGAAGAAGGACCCTGGAGCATAATTAACAACAGCTCCTCTTCGGCAGGCTTAGGGGTGCTTCTGCGCTCAGGGATTGGTTCCGATTGATAGAGGTTCGCCAAGATGGTGGTTCCTTCTTGAGGCATCAACTTCCCTGGCTGGATTATCCGGCTCTTAGGCCGGGCCCGTCATCAGGGCCTCTTCGGTGGCCGGAGCAGCCGCTTGTGCTCTGATAGCTGAATCCCCGCTGCGACCAGTGGCAGATTCCTCTTTTTTCTCCATAGCAAGGTCTTCACTGAGTCTTCGCTGTCCTCCCAAAGTGGTGGGTAGGCAGCCGGAGCTCAGCACCCCAGGAAAGATAGCATTTTGAATGAGACTTGGTTTAATGTCAAGGTTCCGACAGACAAGACCAAATAAATCAGAATTCCGAGGCTTGAGATTTCCTCAAAGAACATGTTTATTGGTTACATAGTATTGGCACGGTCAAAAGAGAGACGATATTACGAAGTTGAACTTCCCACCCCAATGCTATGCAATCAGCTACGTTCCCCAATAGAAGAGTTTGGCGGGCTTTCTAACCAGATGCTCACGCCCCCCCATCTAACTGACAGAAATGACCTTGGTTCCCACGGGAAAGTAAAATGTTTAGACTAGTAAAAATCCTCCGCACCCCTCCCATTCTTGTGGCAACCTAGAACGAGCAAAATGGCTGCAGCCAGGTTCGTTGTAGAGTTGACACTTGGTGGACGGGGGAGGCTCGTGGCGGGGCGTGGGTGGCCTGAGGGTGCGGGGCGCAGGGGGCAGCTCCAGCCCCTCCTGCCTCGCCTCAACTCATCCCCCCAAAATAAGCCCTAATGGGTCCTTTGGCCCCCCCAAAATATAAGACCCCATCTTATTTTCGGGAAAACACGGTACGTCAAAATTGAACGGCCCTCTCTCAATAGGGGGGAGGGATACGACGTCATCTATCTCCAGTCTACAACACAGTCCTTTCAGCAGTTCCAAGAAGGCTCCACACTCATTTGCACCACTCAGGTGACCTTGAGGACACAGATAAACCTCCAAGTGGCCTCAACAACTCTCTAAAAGAATGCAAATGACCAGCTGTCTGCAAGGAATATAAACCCTTCCATTCCCCACCATCCAGTCAGAGCTGAAGAAGCTTCTTGGATGAGAAGCAAAATGTCTTCAAAGAAAAACAAGTACAGTTGCCTCTTGAAAATGCACCTTTGGGATAGCCATGACCTGGATGACTGAGAATCTCCATAGACGCTGCATTAAAATACACTCTGTGATATTGCATATGGCTTGGATAGATAACATTTCTGGTTCCATCCTTGTCACTGTCAATTTTCTTTAAAAAGACATTACATTACAAGTCCTAACATATCCAGTCAGCTATATTGATAGCTGTGCTGGCTAGAGATGGTGGGAAATGAAATCTCAACTGCACCAGTCAGTCAGGCCTGGTGTCATGCCTCCGTCCGAGCCTGAATCTGAGGAGGACATGGAGTTGGAGCAGGACTCTGTTGAGGCCCAGGAGGGGGTGTCTGTGGCTTTGGAGGACTGTGGGGAGGAGCAGGCTGAGGCAGGCCAGGGCCCTTCAGGTTTGGAACAGGGGAGGCAGAGTTCTGGTGAGGAGCAAGCCCCCCCCACCTGATCCTAGAGCAAGGAGAGGAGAGAGGAGGAGGGAACAACATAGGCAGGCTCAATTGCTCGGGAGGAGATCGTCCCGCCCCACTCCACAAGGCACACCTGGGGATTAAGATTTAAGGAGACGCTGTGGGGTGGGGCATTTGCCGGGAACAAACGTGGTATCTTGAGACAGTTGTGAATTGTGCTCTTGTCTTTGTTTAACCTGGACACCTTGAATACCGGACCGGCTGGCTTCCTGCTTTACGACCACAGACTGCATTTCTGAGTCTCTCCTTGCAGACTGCAGGCAAGCTGAGATTTAAAAGGACTCATTACGTTTCTGTTTTGTTTTCTTGTTATCTGTCTGGCCTTGAGGACATTGTATACTTCTCCGGCTGTATTGAAATTGCCTTTAGCCAGAGGCAGCTGAAAGGAACGTGTGTGTGTGCTTTGGTTGAAGGCTTCCAGCATATGTGGGAGCTTTGGGGGAACATTGGCAGTTATTAAAGGACTGTTTCTCTTGCCAGCCGACTGCTTTGCCTCCGTGAGGGGCCCTGGGTCATCACACCTGGGTTATGCATAAACAAGCATACACATTCATAAGTGCACGGGCCCTGTATGTTTAAATAACACTGTTGGATCAAGCCAAGGATTCAGGATGCACATAGGCAGTGATTTCATTAGACAGGGTGAACAGATGCAATAGAGTGTTTTGTATGACTGCAGCACAAAATGCCCCAAGTATGATAATTAAGAGCTACCCAGAAGCTTCTGGGAATCTTGAAGCAAGGTGGTGATGACAGCTGACCTTCCACATTGTCCTCTTGGCTCCTAGCATGTGCCATAAAGAAACATGCCTTATACCGTACCATCACAAAAGGCGATAAAAATGACAACTGAAAGAGGGAAAGAGTGGGGAGGAGACAGAAAAGTAGCATTTCTGTTTTACCACCAGCAGTTAAGCAGCATCTTGATAGGGCTTTATTATGGCCATGGCCTATTAGCTACCAAGACATTCCAGGGCTGAATAGACAAGCATATTTTAGTCTCTAAATCATTTTTATGTTATAGGTTAGAAAAGTCTTTGCCTTTCTGCAATCCTGAATCCTGAACTATTCCCAGATTATGACACCTCTAGATTAGGTGAACAGAAAGTGCAAGTATGACTACCTCTATTAAAGCTGAAGTTTTAGGAGTTTGCTGGACTCCAGCATTGAGGTGTGTGTTAACACAATACCAAAGAGTAAAGACTTCAGCAATAATCTTAGAGAAGCAATTGTTGCTGCCCATCAGTCTGGGAAGGGTTATCAGGCCATTTCCAAACAATTTAAAGTCAATTGTTCTACAGTGAGGAAGATTATTCACAAATGGAAAACATTCAAGACAGTTGCCAATCTTCCCAGGAGTGGACATCCCAACAAATTCACCCCAAAGTCACACCATGCAATGCTCAGAGAAACTGCAAAAAATCCAAGTGTTACATCTCAGACTCTACAGGCCTCAGCATGTTAAATGTTAATGGCCATCTGTCCAACAGTTAAAGCTTGGCCAACATTGGGTCGTGCAACAGGACAATGAACCCAAGCACACCAGCAAATCTACAACAGAATGGCTGAAAAAGAATGAAGGAGTTTTCAATGGCCCAGTCAAAATCCAGACCTCAACCCGAATCAAATGCTGTGGCGGGAACACAAGAGAGCTGTGCATAGACAAATGCCCACAAACCTCAATGAACAGAAGCAATGTTGTAAAGAAGAGTGGGCCAAAATTCCTCCACGATGTGAGGGACTGATAATCATACCAAAAATGATTACTTCCAGTTATTGCTGCTAAAGGTGGTTCTACAAGCTATTGAATCATAAGGCGACTTCTCCATTTTGGCTTTTTTTTTTTTGTAAAATAGATGACATGGTGTAATATGTCATGTGTTGTTGTTCATCTGAGGTTGTATTTACCTACTTTTAACAACTGCTAAAGACCAGGTGATTTTTACTATGTCCTGATACGTAAAACCATAGAACTCAGAGGGTGTACTTTTTCACATGACTGTCTGTATATGCTTAGAACCAATAGGCAGTATCACTGTTAGGTAGGAAAGTGCATTTTTCTAGAGGGAGATTGTGAAAGGGATCTTGTCAGCAAAACAGGATATATATTATGGTGGAAAGTCAGCACCTTTGTTAGATCCTACCATAGAACAGTCATAAAGGCAGTTGTCGATATATGCATGAAGAGTATTCTGTATCAGTTGTGACAATTGAACTTCTATTAATGGGAGAAATGTGTCCAACTAGTGTCTCAAAGTCATGAGTTTTTCTCAAAATGTTGTTTCCATCACCTCAGCACTCACCTCCAGTTCCTTCCATCTAGAAACCATCTCCAGTGACTCTGCTATCTCCTGTGACCACAGTTCCAACCAGTACACATCACTTTCCCCTGCCCTCTCCACCCGTGCACCAACCAGGGAAGATGGAAACAGAAAATGAGAGGCAAAGGGCAAATTGGATGTTCTAATATTCCCATTTAATAACCCAACACAGTAGAATTACAGTGGCTTTATGTTGGCCAGACTTCCAGGAGTCACTGGAGAGGCAGAGTAGAGTTCATTGTTGGCCAGGCCCTCATAGACAACAATGGGATCAGCAGTGTCCCTGTTACTTTTATTACTACCATTAGCATTGGTGGGATTGGTGGTGTGAAATGGGACAACTCGCTGCCAGCACCTCGCCGCGGGACAGAGATAAAAGTCTCCAAGCTCAGAATGGTGTGGGTGTCTCTGTGTCTGTGGAACAATGATGCTTGCTCAGCCCATTTGTGGTGTGCTGGAACGCGAGGCAAGGAAGCCTTCGGAGAAGGATTGCAGGCGGGCTATGCGGAGTCATTGTTCTGGGCTGGATGCTTCAGAGGGAAGACCCTTTGCAGCAATGACTGTTGGGAGCGAGTTGCCCTGTCACCCTCCCTGCTTGCCCCTCTCCCTGCCTGGGAGCCGTCAGGGTCCAACGCAGGACACCGAAGGAGAGCTCCCTCTCCCCAAGCCTGGGCATGATCGGCAGCTCGCCAACTTGGGTGCGGATAAAAGTCCCGAAGCTCGGAATGGTGTCTGTGCGTGTAACAATGACTCCCACTTAGCCCGCCTTTCGCGGGGTGCGTGTGTGCCTGGAAAGCGAGGTGAGGAAGCCTTCGGAGAAGGAGTGCAGGCTGGCAGGAACTTTCGCCTCCCTTAAGCCAGGCCAGCTTTGGAAACCAGAGCGGAAGGCCCAGGCTCGCGGGGCGAGTTGGTGGGGGTGAGTTGTCATAGACCCTTGGTGTTAGTGGTGGCTTTATTAGCTTTTCCTTAAAAACCGGACATACAAGTCAGTTGATCCTAAAATAAAAGGCCTGATCCAGCCCCTCCCCCTTGAGTTGCAATGCTTGGGGCCTAGTGGAGGCAGCTGAGCATCTTGCTCCAGCCCTCAAGTGCCTCCCACATTTAATAGTTGCAGTCAGAAACCCTGGTGCTCAGCAGGGGAGGAAAGGAGAGGCAAGTGGCCTGCAGATCCCACAGCTGAATAACACTGCACTGCAATCAGTAAATGCCAGAGCACATAGGGAACTTTCTGTTCTTAGCTGTAAAACCACAGCTCTCAGAAAGACTGATGGGCACCAGGAATGGGGTCTCACACACACAGGAACAGGTAGTTAACCCAACACAGTGGGTGGGACAAAGAAGCAACAGTAACCTCACCCCTTCGCCCCACAGCAGCGCAGAGAGAGAGCAGTGAAGGAGGTACAAGGATCTGATGAGACAGTGGCTACTGAAGACCCAGGCTACCAGGAGGCAGTAGGGTGGGGGGGGGAGAAAGATGGAAGGGGGCCTCTGCCAATTCCTGACTCCTGTGCCCCCTTGATGGCTGATGAAAGCAGTGTTGGCAGAGTCCCTTAGAAGAACTAGAAGAGAGATGAGGGGAGGGGGAGCAAATTTGTGCCTGGAGTTCTATTTGAGGCAGCGCTCAAAGTAGGTGGAACCAATGTAGCCGCCCCGCATCGAGCGCTGGACGTTCTGCTCAAACAGGCGTCTGTTGTTCTGGAGGACTTCAGCAGCCTCTTTGTTCAAGGGGTCTTCAGGGTTTGGCTCCTAGAGAGGGAAGAGAACACCATTAAATGCCAGGGTCTTGTGGCAGTTTAAGGATGAGGACCTTGGATCCTTGGATGAGGACAAGGAGTCCATTTTAATTAGGCTGTAAGAATAAGTGACAGCATCTTACTCCTTAGATTCTTTATCCCCTAAAAAGTCAGTTTTCACCCACTATAATTTTGCCCTGTATTTGCCAACTAGCATAAACACTACTCTGAAAGGAGGGACCCTTCCCAAGTTATTGGGCTGTAAAAGTTAGGTCAGGAGAATTGTACATTGAGACGTGCAAGACTGATGTCAGCCTCACCCGATAGATCAGACAGGAAGTAATGACACAAACTTGCTTTTATTTCATTCACTATCCTTCTAACCTAGAACACTAGATTCCTCAGGAGCACACTGTGCTTTGCTTTCTGTATCATTTCTCCCCCAATCTTACATTCATTCTTCCTGCTCAGACTGAGAAGGAAGATAGTGCGCCAGCCTTAATGCCATGGCTTTCCACATATACTTACCAAGAAGAGATACTGCAGGCCATAAATTATAGAGTTTATTGTTAGTACAGGCTTCCAGTCCTCTCTGTGGGCCAGAAAAATAATGAAAATATGAGCACGGGGTCAGGAAAGTTTACCCAACTAAAAAATAACAAAATAATCTTGTTTTAGATTCACATTGTTAAAAAAAAGCTTTATGAAGATTGATCCAAAATGAAGTCAACAGTTCTTAGAATCAGACCTTTGAAATACCGTGTTTCCCCGAAAATAGGACCTACCACGAAAATAAGCCCTAGCCCGATTTTCACGCCTGTGCCAAATATAAGCGCTATCCCGAAAGTAAGCCCTACTTAAGGGCCTGTGCAGCCGGCCGCCTGCCCATTGTTTGCTTGCTGCTGAGATGAGACAGGGGGGCGCGGCCACGAAGAGAGGCGGGGAGGGTTGAGGACAAAGCGAGGCGGGGGTGCGGAGCTGCCCCACACGCCTAGCATGGGCTGACAGAGGGCCCCGCAGCCAGGCCATCAACGTGCCGACAACTGCCTGGCCTCGCAGCGGCAGCTCCAGCAGCCCCATGCAGGATCGCCGGCCCGCTTCTCCTTACTCGCCGCCGCAACGAAGCAGGAGGCTGAGCAATGCACCTGTGCCGTGACCACTAAGCGAGGCGGTGGGGGGCGGGTGGAGGACGAAGCCCCAACAGTATCCTTGGCCACCCGGCCTGCAGAGTCCTGATGCTGGCAGAGTGAGGCAGCGGTGGCGGCTGGAGCAGCCCCTTTCCCGTCTCCCCTCACTTCCCCAAAGAATCCCTTCACTAACCTGCTTTCCAGCTCGTTCTCCGCCACCGCGTGCAGGGCAACAAAAGAAGCCTGTGAGACTACCGGTAAAAAAAAAGTTCAATCAGAATTGGCATTGTGGATGCCCTAGGGTGGGGTGGGGGTAAAGATCCTAACCCCCACCCCAGGGCATCCACAATGCCAAATCCTAACCCCCACCCCAGGGCAACCACATTCCTTCACTAACCTCCTTTCCAGCTCCGTTCTCCGCGTGCAGGGCAACAAAAGAAGTTCGTGGGACTAAAAAAAAAAAGATCAATCCAACCTTCCAACTTCTCACGAAACAAAAAAGATCTCGCAAAGTTGGAAGGTCTGATTGAACTTTTTTTTTACCGGTAGTCTCACAGGCCTGGCTGCGGGGCCCTCTGTCAGCCCGTGCTAGGCTCGTGGGGCAGCTCCCCCACCCCACACCAAGGCATCCACAATGCCAAATCCTAACCCCCACCCCACCCCAGGGCATCCACAGGTGGCGAGGCAGGTGGCGGGGCGTGGGTGGCCTGTCTGCGGGGGCCCTGAGGTAGCCCCACCTGCCTTGCCTTAACTTGTGGCGGTGGCACCAGTACGACGCATGCTCTCCTGCCCCATTGCGGCAGCGAGCAACCAGACGGTGGGATGGAGTGGGCAGGCTCTTTACTAGGGCTTATTTTGGGGGTAGGACATATATTAGGCGCATGGGTAAAAATCATCCTAGGGCTTATTTTCTGGTTGGGTCTTATTTTGGGGGAAACACAGTAATTAAATTGTGGTAAACTATAGAACTTACAGTAAAGTTTTATGTCTTTGCCTTAAGATGGTAAGAAACTGTGCCACCAATTTTCAGCAATGGTCAAAGGAGACTCTGGGGGCCAAAGAGAAAGAGTTCATAGGCAAAGGTTTGCCTGCTCCTTATTTCCTATGATCTGTGAATCATGCTTTATTCAGTAAATGTAGTTGAGCAGTCAGTGAATACACGTTTATACAAGCATTTCGCTCACTTCAAAAAGAAAATATTTTATAAGTTGATACTTTAAGAACAATATTTGTTCTTAAAACTTGCTCTAATCCTGCAAGGAAGAAAATAATAGGAATGAAAAGAAAATGTACAGGTAGTCCTCGACTTACAGTTCATTTAGTGACTGTTCAAAGTTACAACGGCACTGAAAATAGTGACTTACGACCGTTTCCCACACTTACGACTGTTGCAGCATCCCCTTGGTCACATGATTAAAATTCAGATGCTTGGCAAGTGGTTCATATTTATGACAGTTGCAGTGTCCTGGGGTCACATGATCCCCTCTTGCAATCTTCTGAGTAGCAAAGTAAATGGGGAATCCAGATTCACTTAACAACCATTACAACTTAACAAATGCAATTATTCACTTAACTGTGGCAAGAAAAGTCGTAAAACGGGGCAAATTCACTTAACAAATGTTTCACTTAGCAACATAAATTTTGGGCTCAACTGTGGTCGTAACTCGAGGACTACCTGTATTAGAACAACAGAACATGCTTTGTACCTGAGGATATTTAGGCAAACATTGCCTTCTAAATCTATGTTTGGGTGATATACCATAGTCTCACATTTGACTTTGGGGGGGTCATGCGGGTAACCTTGCCCCACCTGCAAATAAAACACAAAACAGAAAGACACACTGTCAGTTTTTTCATGTTCATTACGGTCCATTCAATATTCCACCCAAAAATATGGGGCCATCCACATAGCGATCTAAGGCTTTCCCATTCTTCACTAATTTCCTGCCAGTAGATTTTGGGTTTTGCCATATCTCAATGGTTGTTACTGTTGTTCAGTTGCTAAGTCATGTCCGACTCTTCGCAACCCCATGGACCATAGCACACCAGGCCCCCGTCCTACACTGCCTCTGGGAGTTTGCCCAAATTCATGTTCATCTCAATGGTACAAAAGATAAATTATATTTTGAAGTATACAATGCCCCAAACTAGAATGGGGAAACAGGCGAGGAGTTCTGTCTTCTCCATCAATGTGTACAATGTAACGTGTCCAGATAATTGATGTCCACTATTCAATCTTGGGAAGATTTCAAAATGCGAAGTATTTGTTTGCATCGCTGTTTCAATTACATTGTTTGCTTTGTTTTAAGAACTTGATTGTAGAGCAATATGAAAACAGTTGCTACAACTGAGTTGCTGAGATTATGAGCTCCAAGTCCTTATGAGTACAAACACTGACAAGGATCCAAATGACAACCATAGAGTAAAATAATGAACCATGCATACTACTCTGAAAATTTGGAAGGATGCAATAAAAATGAAATGTTTCAAAGACAGTAGCTTTTTTGCATCACGCCTTAGTACTAAAGGCAGGAATCTTAAATACAGGTAGTCCTCAAGTTACGAGTGTAATGGAGCCTGCATATTCCACTTGTAACTCAAAAACTTGTGGGAGTGAATCTCGTACCTCAAACGAGAAAACTCCCTGCTCGTTAAAACACACGTGGTTCGTTAAGTGCACATGAGGCATCTCAGGGTGGGGAAGGTCATGGGGAGGGGGGGCTAGTGATGGAACAGGCCCCCAAGGCCTCCCCGACCCACTAAGATACCTCATGCTTCCCCCTCCCTTCTTGCCGCGCCGGACTCACTTACCTTGAAAAGATCTGTCTCCTTTCTGCCGCGGTTCCTGCTTTTGAGGGACAGGAGAGTCGATGGAAGCCCCTGGGTGCCGTAATATTGTGCAAGTTCAGGCACCAATCCTCTTTTGCAGAGAATGGGTGCCTGAACTCACGCTGTTTGCGGTGCCTGCCTCCTGCTTCCCTCCAACTCCGGAGCCATGCAGCCGCCGCCCCTGGAACGGAGATCGGGGGAGGCTTCTGTATGCCTCCGGAGGTTGGATCCAGGCATCAGAGGACTGCTCCAAGCTGCTGCCGCCCGGAACGGAGCTTCCGGAGGTTGGATCCAGGCCTCGGAGGGGTCCTCCAAGCCGTTTGCGCCCGGAACGGAGATTGGGGGGGGGGGCTTCTGCATGCCTGCGGAGGTTGGATCCAGGCCTCGGAGGACTTCTCCAAGCTGCTGTCGCCCAGAACGGAGCCTCTGGACCTCCCCTGACCTCCGTTCCAGGCGCAAACGGCTTGGAGGATCCCTCCGAGGCCTGGATCCAACCTCCGGAAGCTCTGTTCCGGGCGGCAGCAGCTTGGAGGACCCCTCCGAGGCCTGGATCTGATGTCCGGAAGCTCTGTTCCGGGCAGCAGCAGCTTGGAGCAGTCCTCCGATGCCTGGATCCAACCTCCGGAGGCATGCAGAAGCCTCCCCCGATCTCCGTTCCAGGCACAAACGGCTTGGAGGACACCTCCAAGACCTGGATCCAACCTCCGAAAGCTGCGTTCCGGGCGGCAGCAGCTTGGAGGATCCCTCCAAGGCCTGGATCCAACCTTCGGAGGCATGCAGAAGCCTCCTCCAGCCTCCGTTCCAGGCAGCTTGGAGGAGGCCTCCGAGGCTCCGGGGTCACTTTCTCCCCCAGCACGGTGAGCTCTGGCGGGCTGGACGCGGGTGCGAGGGGCCTGGCCTTCTCCCTCAGTTGAAGGCTTCAGGCCTGCCCTCAGGCAGAAAGGAGTTGGGGGCAGGAGCAGGAGACAGGGACCTTTCGCATAGACAATGAAAGTTTCCGAGGTCCGTGATTTGGCGCAACTTCAAACACTTGCACGAGATCATGGACTCCAGAAACTTCCATTGTCGGCGCGAAAAGCATTTCAAAGCTGACTCTCCTCTCCCTCAAAGGGAAAGAAACTGCGGCAGAGAGGATTTTTGCAAGGTGAGTCCGGCGCGGCAGGAAGGGAGGGGGAAGCAGTTGTGAGGAGTAAGGGGGGGAATAGGGTGAATGTTGCAGTGCCACTGAAGTCGCTCGTAAGGGCGAACGACTGCCGTGGTGCTGCAATATTCGTAATTTTGGGAGTTGCTTGTAAACACTAGGGGGCGCTGATTGCGTAACTTCGAACAAGTGTTAAGTGAACACTCGTAACTCGGGGATTACCTGTACTTTCAATGAATTGAAAGTACTAGGATGTTTTGAAAACTTTCCAAGACCCTTCTCATAAGAATCCTTCCCTCTAATCACTTTAAAACTTTTTTTTTTAATAAAGATTTTATTGATTTTCTTTTACATACATGTTAATTTTTCAACCAACGAGGTGTCTGGGGTCAGCTAGCTAATACATACTCGATTCCTAATCCTTCATTCTTTCCTCTAGTCAACAATAAAATAAGTCCCAAATTTGGTAGTAATCTGTGTCTTCTTTATCTTTCAATCTCATAGTTAATCTGTCCATCTCTGCGCATTCCAATATTTTTCTGATTATTTCTTCCTCTGATGGTAATCCTTCATTCTTCCAATATTGCACAAAGATTATTCTCGCTGCTGTAGTGATGTGTAAAATCAAATATAGACTTTGCTTATTAATCTTTTCAGGCATTATACCTAATAAGAAAAGTTCAGGTTTAAAATCAACGTGTTCACCTAATATTTTTTCTAACCAGGTATGTATCCTTTTCCAATAAGCCTTTGCTTTACCACATGTCCACCAGATGTGATAGTATGTGCCTGAGTTACGCTTACATTTCCAACATCTATCTGACATATTTTTAAACATTTTTGCTAATCTTGCTGGTGGCAAGTGCCATCTATAAAACATTTTATATAAGTTTTCTTTATATGAAGTTGACATTGTTAATTTATAATTTCTCTCCCATAGCTTTTGCCACTTTTCTAGTTCTATATTGTAGCCAAATTTTTCGCCCATCTTATCATTGTTTCTTTAACTTGTTCACTTTCCATTTCCAAAATTAACAAAAAATTATACATTTTCTTAATTTCTCATCTGAAGTTAGCAAAATCTTATCAAATACAGTTTGATCTTTATAAAACCCATACATTTTCACGTCTTTTTCATATCTATTTTGCATCTGTAAGTGTGCCCACCACGACAGGTTGATCCCCTGATTTTCCAGTTCTTGCTTAGATTTTAAATTTCCATCAATATTTAGAATATCTCTATATGCCCATATTTTTTCAAAATCTACCAAGTTCGGATGTACGAATGCCTCCATCGTTGATAGCCACCCTGGAATTTTTAAATATATTTTAGCTTTAATTTTTTCCCATACAATTAACAAGGCATTTCTTATATAGTGATTTTGAAAATACTTATGAGCTTTGTTTTTTCCATACCATAGGAAAGCGTGCCATCCCAATTGTAAATCATGCCCCTCTAAATATAACAACCTTTTATTTTTCTTTTTTTTTTTAAACAAGTATTATTAATTTTCCAATTTTAGAAAGCTCCAGTTACAGTATTCCAGTTAGCTTAATATCCATAGTATTTAGGTTTCGGATAGCCCACGGTTCCCTTAGTTCATTACAAAATAGTTATCATATCTAAAATACACTTATTTATTCAGATAAATTCTTACTTTATTTCACAATCATATTCTAGTTCTCATCCTAATATCATCACTTACTAATAAAGTAACCTTTATCATCTGAATCCATCTTCTATATTATAATTCTAAACTATTATTCTAGTAACTAATTTTTATTTCCCTTATAGGTCTAAATCCTAAATATTAAATCAATTAATGTCTTTTAAAATCTCCTTAGCCCGTTAGGTGAAATTTTAGACTCTTCCATTAAAGGTCACATAAAAAAAACCCATTTTTTAAGTCTAACTCTGGCCTTCCTTTTGTGCCAGACAGGCTTCCATAGCAATGCCTTTAAATCCTCGGGTGGATCTCCCTTCATTCCTGCATATGTCATTTGAATCAAGGGAGACCATCCAGTTATCAACTTTTCAAGGAAGCTGGTCCCTTCATAGTCATTAGATTGTTGGCCTAATAATTTGAGTCTCCATGTTTGGCTTAGTATATTTGTCATGGGTTCAGGCTGATCTTCTTCTTCTTCTTCCGGTTTCAGCTGATTTAAATAAAAAGTCATATTCAATGTTGTAGTTGTTGTTTGGTCGTCTAAATTATCTAAATTCTCAATGTACTGTGTATGTAAGTCTTCAATACCTTCCGTCTTAGTGTTGCTTTCTTCATTTTCTGTTGCCGTTAGAATTGCAGATTTTTTAGATGAAATCAAGGTTTGGGTATCAGGGTTCTGAGTAGGTTGTATTCTTTAAAGTCCACTTTAGTGTTAATTTCTTCTTCTGCTGTTGCCTTTTGAGTTGTAAGTTCATCAGTTGAAGTCTGGGCTGCATTTTGTAGCTTTAAAGTGGCGCCTTTATCTTTCAGTCTGGAATTTATTAGCTCTTTTATTTCTAAGCATTATCCATTCTTTCACCCATGTTAAAACAGATGCTTGATAATACAACGCCCATTCCGGTAACCCAAATCCTCCATTTTCCTTAGCATCTTGTAATGTTTTCATCTTAATTCTAGCTTTCTTCCCCTGCCAAACAAAGTTCAAAATTAATGAGTTTAAATCTTGAAAAAAAAATTCTCAAGTTTTATCGGAATTGTTTGGAATAGAAATAAAATCTTCGGCAGTACATTCATTTTTACTGTAGCAATTCTTCCTAATATTGACAATTGCAAATTCTTCCATCTTTCCAAGTCCAGCTTTATTTGTTTCAATAATTTTATATAGTTATCTTCTTTTATTGACGAATAATTGGCCGAAAGATATATACCTAAATATTTAACTTTTTTCACTATCTGTACCTGTTTTCTCTAGCATTTTCTTTTTCTGTTTATCTGTGAAATTCTTAACTATTACCTTAGTTTTTTCTTTATTTATTTTTAATCCCGCCATTTCTCCATACTGTTCTATCTTTCCCCATAGCTTAGGAATCATCTCTAAAGGTTCTTCTAGAATAAATACTAGATCATCAGCAAATGTTTGTAACTTATATATTTCATCTTTTATCTTCAGTCCTTTAATTTCTGTGTCTTGTCTAATCCTTCTGTTTAAGACTTCCAGAGTAAAAATAAATAGCAATGGGGATAGTGGACATCCTTGCCTCGTGCCTTTTCTTATCTCAAAGCTCTCAGTACAGTCTCCATTCACAATCACTTTTGCTGTCTGATTGCTATATATTGTTTTTATCATATTTGTAAAGTTCTTTCCAAAGTCCATTATTTGTAGTTGCTGAATCATAAATTGCCAGGAAACGTCAAATGCCTTTTGGGCGTCTAAAAATATTAATGCTAATTGTTTCCCTGGATATAGTTCATAGTATTCTAATACGTCCATTATCACTCTTAAGTTGGTTTTGATTTGTCTCTTTGGTAAAAAGCCGTTTTGGTCTGGATGTATGAATTCAACTAAGTATTTTTTCAGTCTCTCTGCCATTATTGAAGTAAAAATTTTATAATCCACATTAAGTAATGAAATCGGTCTATAATTCTTAATATACGTCAAATCTGAGTCTTCCTTTGGTATTAGAGTAATATTTGCTTCTATCCATGTATTTGGAAGCTTAGCCTCTAACAAGAGTCCATTAAAAACATCTTTCAGCGGTTCGCTTAATATGTCTTGTAAATTTTTATAGAGCTCCGCCGGAAGCCCATCTGGGTCCGGTGTTTTCCCATTTTTTTGTCGTTTTATAGCCTCTGATATCTCCATCATTGTAATCTTTTCTTCTAACATAGTTTTAAATGCCTCTGGAATTTTTGGAAGTTTACTTTCTTCTAGGTATTGAACAATTCTCTCTCTTGAAATCTCCTCTTTATCATACAATTCCCTATAGTATTCCTTATCTTTTTTATTTCTTCATTTTTGAATTGTAGACAACCTTTCCCATCTACTAAGTTATGTATTATTTTCTTCTCTTTCTGTTTTTTGAGTTTATAGGCTAACCATCTTCCTGGTTTATTAGCATTTTCAAAAAAGTTTTGTTTTGCTCTCTTTATCTGTTCTGCCAGTTTTTCTGAGTCCAACAGATTTAGTTTGTGTTTTATTATTTCCATTTCTCTTGTCAAAGTCTTTTTCTGTGGGGTTTTTTGCACACTGGCTGAGGAATTCTGGGAGTTGAAGACCACAAGTCATAAAAGGGCCAAGTTTGAAGACCCCTGGTCTTGAGGTTTTCATAGAATCACTTTTTCCCTTACACAGTGTATACATATTTTACCCTAAGCATTTTTATTAGAAAGATTGGCAAAAGTTCCAAACAATTTTGGGCTGTCCTGTGCTTTGAGCAACCTGCGTATTCAGACATGTATTAATATTCATTACTACTGGATTTTCTTTAAATGAAATCTGAGGCTATTGGGATGTCAATACATATCTAGGAAGTACTGTATATACTGAGGATAGACTAACCTGTATGCAACCAAATCATTAGAAGGCTATGGGATAACTAGCAAGCCAGCCAGCCTATATTTCAGCCATGCAATATATCAAGGAAGCAATTTCTTCAGGTATTTTTTAAGAAAAACATTATAATAATACAATCTGATTTCTAATCTCATAATTTGTGCAGAAAGTTGTGAAATCATACAGGTGGTTGTCACCGAGATGCATCTGCACCTCAGGACATTTTGGGGACATGTCACTTGAAGCGCAATGATATTTTAATTGTAGCAAACCACTATCAAATAATCCACAAGCCTTAAGTGTTACATATAGCTGTATAATATTTATTCCAAACACAGAATGTCAATTTCTTTGATATCTAGTTAACTTACAATTAATTTTAAAACACAGTTCATTTCAAATTTCTGAAAATCCATACATAGAAGCTGTTCCAATGAGCCTCAAACAGTAACCATTAACAGTTGCTTTCTTCCATAATAGTTCAGTACTATTCCTTATTATTACTCTTTTCAACATTTATTTTTTTTAAAACTTTTTATTGATTTTCTAATGTTACAATTATATCTTTGAAAAACAACATGGCGGCTGAGTTACAATAATTCAATTACATACAGATATTATTAGTACAAGTCTCCAACTATTACAGCCAATATTTCCTCTCTTTTTCCCTTAATATGTACTGTCTCTTATTAGTATACTTCTTATTCTATCTATCAGATAGAAAATAACTTTCTTACATTTATTAATAATTTTTAGTTTATGTATGTCTTGTTTTAACATTCCATCTTTTAGACCATCAATAACCTAGTAAATTTTCCCAGTTTTAATTTTCCATTAATATTTAAGTTTAACGTTTAATATTTATCATTTCCAAGTTTTAGATGACCCCAATTCCCTTTGTCACAATTCCCCACAACATTTGGTGTTCAGGATACATATCTTATCTATCTCAATTCTACATCAACAAATTGATAATTCAATATATTCTTATTTTCTTATAGTTTCCAAATATCTTAAATTCAGTAACCAAAATTTCTTCCATTTCAGCATTTAGTACTTCCTCTCTCATATATACTTTCTCGTATTTAAGCTAATAATTTTCATTCTTACATCAAAACATGTTTATTTACGTTTCATCAATAAATCTTAGCATATATATGTCTTAATCACCTTTATCTAACCTTTATAAGCAACTCAATATTCAAATGTAACTGTTAACATTTATACTTTTAGATTTTAAATAGCCAAAATTTTTCTTTATCTTCAATTCATAACAATATCTTGTATTCAAAATACACATCTTATCTACTTGAATATATTCTATATTCTATTTTAAATCTCATAAGTAAGTCAAGACCCCATTCTTCTTCAGTCTTATTCTAGCTTTCTTTCTTTGCCAGATCGTCTTCCATGTCCGTGCTTCTGAGTCATCAAACAATTCTCCTTGTATTATTATATGTATTGTGTGATATTGAAAAGACCATCCAGTCGCCATTTTTTTGAGAAGTCTAGCAGGTCTGGCAAGTCTAGCAGGTCGTCTCTTTATTTTCCCCTCTCGACGTAGTTGTCCTGAACTATTTATCTTTTCTTCCATCTGTTCCTCTTCTTGATCCTCAGGTTCCTTCTGATTTATATAGCAGGTTTTTTCCTCCATCCATATTGTCAAGATTTTTTTCTGAGTTTTCCATTGTCTGTACTTGTTGGGCAGTTAAATCTTCTGTCATAATATTTAATTGTTCCACTTTTTCTGTAGTGTTCTGTATAGTTGATTTTTTAGTTATAATCAAAGTTTGAGTTTGCGTATCTGAGCTGCTTTCTCGTTTTTTCCTGAAAGCTCTCATCATTTCATCACCAGCTGTAAGAAGAGTTTGATAAATTGCTTTCAACATATCAAGAATTTGTTCCTGATTTTCCTCCATAAGAAAAGTCTGTTCCTGGTCTTCTTCCATAATGATGAGTTAAATTAGAAGCTTTTACAGTGGTTTTTTTTTTTTCAGTAGATAGAAAGCACAGCTAGGTCTCTCACAGCTGGTGTTCAAGGCTGCATGAATCTTATCTTATTTTCTGGGCTGTCAGCCAAGTCTCTTTTAGAGAATAACAGATTGCAGTTTCAGGTTTAGCCACAAGATGTCACCCCACTGTTTAAAGATTTCCTTTGATTCTCAAAGTTATTTTAATCCTTTCAGTTTTTCTTCTATTTTATGAGGAAAAACCCAGATCTTCAATAAAAATAGAAAGTAAAAAATAGATAATAGAAAATCTTTTAGTCCACAAATTTTAGGAAATAAAATTACAATTGGGATCCAATTATTTTTTCAACGTTTTAAGCTCCCCTGGATAATCAGTCGCCGCTGTTTCTGGAGGGAGGGCTAAAACCCTCCTTCCCTCTCCACAGGGGGGAAAGTACTTTAGCAGCTTACGTAGGTAGAAAAAGGAAGTTAGAATTTAAGAGAGGTAGATCTCACCCAGTCTCTTCCACGCTGCTTTAATGTTGCCTGATGGTAAGTGTGACTTCGGCTGTCCGCAGCCTAGTGACCGGCCATATTGCTATGGCCGGTCTTTCGTCCGCCGGTTCAGAGGGAACGCCGGCTCTAACGGGAGAGCTACTGCTCTCCCGCGATCCAGCGAGAGCCCCTCCTTGCTGGTCGCCTCTACGGGGTGACTTTTAAACCCTTTTAGGGGCCCCCAGCGATGCGAAACTGGATGAGGAAGACGGAGATCGTCTTCCAAGCGTCCATGGTG
The DNA here is from genome assembly GCA_023970755.1 of Azemiops feae. Taxonomy (NCBI): domain Eukaryota; kingdom Metazoa; phylum Chordata; class Lepidosauria; order Squamata; family Viperidae; genus Azemiops; species Azemiops feae. The sequence goes on from JALGBA010001300.1 coordinate 227,024, forward strand.
GTCGCATCGGCAAACCGGAAGTCTTTTCAACATTTATTTCATTAACACCCTCTAATAGGCAAAATATCTAGGACAAACGTTGTTGACTCCTCCTCCCCATCTTTAATCATACTTCCAAGCATACTTGGGACTCTGCAAAATTTGCTCAGTGAGTAATCAATGTACTGCTTGGAGTCCCAAAAACTTAAGAGACTTTTCCTAGTTCAGGAGTAAAACCCAACTCAGCTCTAGGTAGAAAACAGTGAAGCACCCAAACACATTTGATTTTTGCAACCTACAGTTCCCAACCTTTGCCCTGAATTGTTCTTATATTGACTCTTATGTTGACACCATTCATCCATATGTTGCTACCCAAATTACACAGGGAAGGCTGAAATACACTGAATGGTATTAACCATATCAAGTTACTGTGTGCACCAAGAAAAGCCAGATATATAGTATTGCCCCATTAGATGTCTTAGAGAACAGAGACAGATTGCTTACCTTAAAACTGAACACAAACTTCCCGCCTTTATAGAATCCCTGTAAGGCAAGCATTGTAGAGTTTAAACAAGTATGGCTCCAAACAGAAGGAAACAACTCTCAGAAATATCAGTTGTGGGAAAATGGGAGGTGGGCAGCATTAAAGTTACAACAAAGTAATTCACTTTCCAATCCATCAACACAAACCATCAACTTCCCCACATTTGTCACTTCCACATACATCTACTTCACACTCCCAAATTCTGGAAATACAGTCAGCTACCCTACCTAGAATAGGCTTAAAAGATACAGAAAATGGGGAATTCTTAGCTGCCGGGTGCATCTGTGCAAGCAGATGTAAAAATGGTAGCAGACAGACAGGACATCATGCTCAGAAGAGGAGAGAGTCTTTATTTGCTAATGTTCTGACAAACAAAAACCCTGGGTATTTGGATCAGGCAAAGCTAGAAAGTTTTCATTGTGAGCCTTGAATGGGATTGCGCTTCAATATTCTGGACTGGAGAGCAATTTGGGAGGGTTTCCTCCCAAGGAAAGCTGTCACACAGATCCATCTTCTGTACCTTTTTGGCAGCTGCAGCACACTGCTGGCTCATATTTAAGTTATTGTCCACTAGGACAGGGCTTTTCAACCTTTTCACCCATTGTACCACTTTTAGGATATGGCAATATCCGAGTACCACCAGTCGCCTAGCAAGGTGTCAAAAACCTGATGACCAAAAAAAAAAAAAAAAGGAAAAATGATGAAGTACAGGTAGTCCTCGACTTACAACAGTTCGCTTAGTGACTGTTCAAAGTTACAATGGCACTGAAAAAAGTGCCCCCCAAGCCACAGCCGAGCAAGACACCTGCCTGCCCGCCCGGCGGCGCTCTTCCTCCTGTCCGAGGTTTTCATTGTTGTGAGCATTTCTGTTGAGGATTGGCAGCGGGGGTGGGGTGGGGTGTGTTTGGTTTTTATTCCCATCTGCTGGGTGGTTGCAGCAGGTTTTGGTCAATTCACATGACCCTGGGACACTGTGACTGTCATAAATATGAATCAGTTGCCAAGCATCTGAATGTAAATCACAAGACCCTGGAGATACTGCAACATTCCAGCTGATCCGCGCTTCTTCTGGGTTCAGCAGAAGCACCAGGATCAGCGCCGAGCTCCAGCTGGAGCCTGGCGCTGATCCTGGCGCTTCCACTGAGCCCTGACAGTCCCGAAGAAGCGCCGATCCTGGCGCTTCCGCTGAGCCCTGACAGCCCTGCAGCTCCAGCCATCTCTCGCTCAGGCTTGTGCGGTCCTGCCACCGGTTCAGCTCATTCCCCTCCCCCGCTACCACTTTTCTAGGATGGTCGCGTACCACCTGCCAGGTGCCAATGTACCACAGGTGGTACCCGTACCACTGGTTGAAAAGCCTTGCACTAGGACTCCAAGATCCCTCTCACAGTTACTACTATTGAGCAAGGTACCACCTATACTATACCTGTACATTTGATTTTTCTTGCCTAAATGTAGAACCTTACTTTTTTCACCATTGAATTTCATTTTGTTAGATAGCGCCCAGTGTTCAAGTCTGTCCAGATCCTCCTGTATCTTAAGCCTATCTTCTGGAGTGTTGGCTACTCCTGCCAGCTTGGTGTCGTCTGCAAATTTGATGAGTTCCCCGTCTATCCCCTCGTCCAAATCGTTGATGAAGATGTTGAAGAGCACTGGGCCTAGAACAGAGCCCTGGGGCACCCCACTACACACTTCCCTCCATGTAGATGCAGTCCATTGAGGACACACGCTGAGTACGGCGGTCAAGACAGCTACGAATCCATCTGGTGTGATGCTGTCTAACCCACATTTTTCTATCTTATCAAGTAGTAGGTTGTGATCTACTTATCAAATGACTATGGAAGTCAATAAATATCTACACAGCATTCCGTCTGGTCCAATAATTTGCATCGGGACAAAGAATGCAATAAGATTTGTCTTGGCAATGCATCTGTTTTTGACAAACTCCATGTTGGATTTAGTAATGACCTTTGTTTGCCTCTAGGTGTTCGCTGATTTGTTGTTTATCTTTTCCAGAATCTTCCCAGGTATTGAGGTCAGGCTGATAGGTCTGTAATTTCCTGGATCCATTTTTTTTCCTTTTTTGAAGATGGGAACTAAATCAGCTCTTTTCCAGTCCTCTGGTAGTTCCCCAGTGCTCCAGGATCTTTGAAAAATATAGTTCAGTGGTTCTGAGATCACATCTGCCAGTTCCTTGAGAACCCTGGGGTGTAATCCATCTGGTCCTGGTGATTTGAACTCGTCTAGGCTGGATAGGTGCTCACTTACCATTTTCTTGCCTATCTTAACTTGTGTTTCTAATCTATTTTTTATGGTACTGTTTTTGATAGGTTGGACTGTTTTTTCCCTTTGTGTGAAGACAGATGCAAAAAAATGAGTTAAATAGTTCTGCTTTCTCCCTGTTGCTTGTCACCTTCTTGCCACTTTCCCCCACTAATGGACCAATCATTTCCTTAACTTTTTTCCTTGTTTTTTACATGTTGAAAGAAGCTTTTTTTGTTATTTTTGACTTTGGTCACAAGCCTTAGTTCATTTTGAGCCTTAGCTTTCCTCACTTCATCTTTGCAGGCTTGGACTATTTACTGATATTCTGCTTTAGTTATGTTACCCTCTTTCCACTTTTTATACTTGTCCTTTTTATCTTTCAATTTATCAGAGAGTTCTTTATGCAGCCATGCTGGTTTCTTTTGAGAGCTGTTATTTTTCTTTGTTGGTATTGTGCTAGACTGGGCTGTTATTATCTCACTTTTCAAAATTTCCCAAGCTTCTTGAGTTGTTTTCCCCTTGAGGATTCTCATCCATGGAATCATTCCCAAGCTCTAAGTTTATTGAAATTAGCTCTCTTAAAATCCAAGACTCTAGTTTGACTGTGTTCTATTGCTTGTGCTTCCAGAATGTTGAATTCCAATATTGCATGATCACTCCCCCCCAAGGTTCCTGTGGCTTCAACACCTTCTATCATTTCATCTCTGTTAGTGAGGATTAGATCCAATATGGCTAATCCCCTAGTTCCCTTCTCTACTTTTTGGGAGACAAAGTTGTCTGCTAGGTTTGTCAGGAATCTGTTCGATCTTCCACTTGGTGCAGAGTTTGTCTCCCAGTTGATGTCAGGGTAATTAAAGTCCCCCATTACTATTGTGATGTGTTTCCTACATACCTTAGTTAGCTGACTAGCAAAAAGTTCATCTATTTCCTCTGTTTGGTTGGGTGGCCTATAGTATACACCTATGGCAATGTCATTTTTTCTCCCTTTTATATTGACCCAAATGCATTCAAGACAGTTTTCATCATTGTTGTGCTCTATTTCTGTAGAGATGTAGTTATTTCTTATATAGAGAGCAACTCCACCTCCTCTTTTATTTGGTCTGTTTCTTTTAAATAATTTAAATCCCTCTAGCTGTGTGTTCCATTTGTGGGTTTCATCCCACCATGTTTCCGTAATGGCAACAATATCGTATCTGCCCTCATTTACCTGAATTTCTAGCTCACTCTTGTTTACTGTTCATACTCTGTGCATTGGTGCATAGACATTTGAGTCCTTTATGACTGACCCTGTGTTTACTTTCTACATAACCTGTGTGGTGCCTGAGTTCTCCTATTTTCTTACCACCTGTTTGGTTAGTGCACTTTGTGTGGCACTCACTATTAAAAGCTTGATTTTGCTTGACAGCAAGGTTGATATTCTTGTCCACACACACATCTATGTTACATGCATTGCTAACCCTGTAATTTTTTGATTGCCGGGGACAGGGATGTTCTGTATCAATTAACTTACTGTCCCCGTTTAGTTTAAATATTCCTCCAGAGTGTCTGTGAGTTTATTGCCAAGTAACTCAGTCCCTTTCTTTGATGGATGCAAATCATCTCTTTTGTACATTGTTTCATTGGACCAGCTACAGACATCGTGACTAATATAACCAAAGCTTTTCCCTTTACACCACTCCTTTAGCCACATATTGAATTCTGCTATACGCTGACCTTTTCCATTTTGCTCCTTATACACTGGTAAAACCTCTGAAAAAGTAAGCCTACAGCCTATCCTGCTAAGTTCCTGCCCCAAGCTCTGGAAATCATTCTGCACAGAGAGTACATCTTTTTGGGAAAGATCGTTAGTGCCAAGATGTACAATAGCATCCACATCACAGTCCTTGCTGGCATTCTTGACTATTTTGAAAATACGCTTCTTGTCCCTACTTGCAGTAGCACCTGGAAGACACCTGACCTCTTTCGAAACCTCTGTGTCCTTTCCTAAATTTACATCCCTTATAATTGAATCACCAACCAGAAGGTGGCTTCTCTTTTTGGATGCCTTTCTGTTCTTGCATGACTGATGTGTAATACCTGATTTGCACTTCTCCCTGTCAAAAACAAGTTCTTCATCTCGGACCACAATCGCCTGCTTATTTGAGTTATCATCACAAATACCTTTACCTGTCTCCTTAATGTCCCTATTAAGGTCAGCAAGGGCACTGTATCTATTGTGCAGGGACACAGCGAACGCTTTGTGTTTATGGTTCACAGCTCTCACCCTGCCAGATCCCACGGTTGTCCACACTGCCCTTCTCTTGCAGGATCTTTGTGGTAGAGGGGGCTGATAGCGCGGAGGCTCAATAGAGTAGAAGGGCTGAACTGGACACCTAATTTCTGCCTGAAGAGCACAGATTACGGACCCTAGATAAATAATCTGTCCTTGTAGACTAGTATATATAAGTCTAAGTGCTATTCCTATTGCTATTGCTATCCCTTAAAGCCAGACTCTGCCCCAAGGCCTTGGGTTAGGTTGAGTGGCAGGTCACTTATGGGTATGCGTTATGGTTGAGAAGGTGCTGGTTTTATTTTCTCAGGATATTTTACTAGTTTTGTTCTATTGTTAATTTGTTTTTAATATTGTACTCTTCCCAGAGGCATCATTGAGTCAGGCAGCTTTACAAACGTGATAAATATTTCAAGTTTCTAAATTTTACATATGCAGCATGATCACTAAAAGGAAAACAATGAACTCATCAGTTCAATCTGAATGTACACAAGCCACTGCAAGGCAGCTTTTGTCCTATAATATTCAAATAACATGAATCACAATTTGCAGACCTTTTTGGCTCTTGCCTTGAATAAACAAAATAGCATAAGCCACTTTATAATGAACATATGCCAACAGGTTTATGATTCATGTCACTAAGTGGCAACTGCAAACAGTCTGCTGAGCTTGATTAACCTACTATAAGTTCCTAGATAATATAGGAACTAAATTAATGTCAGATTCAGTGCTTTATAATTCTAATGGATCAAAAACTCACGTAACACTCAAGTGGTAAGATGAAAGCTGCTCCCCCATAGTGAATGCAGCCAGAAAAACTACTAAATTTAAATTACATATGAATTAAATTTAGTTGATAATAATCACTCTCCAGTGTTGTATTTAATGGTGTCCATTTCTGCCACATTTAAAATTACAACATGGTAACCTTTTTTGGAGATCTCAAGGTCTACAGCTAAGACTTCAGAAGATACATATAACCTGGTAAATTAGGTTTTGCATCTCTATTTAATGGTCCAAAGAGACCTATGCTGATTGACACTCTTCTTTTTCCCCTAACATCTCACACCTTTGAACCATGACAAGGTAGAATTAAGATACCAATTCACAGATGAATTGATTAAAAATAGAATACGTTGAAGTTCTCCTTACCCTCTTCTAATGCCAACCATCTCCCCATTTTAGAATAAGTTATTTTGCAAAGACATTTTAGCCTACCTTCAGAGCTAACTTATGTAAAAAATGGACCACATTGCATTCAAAATGTGAATTTTAAGGAATAATGATGGACTTAAAGCACAAAAGTAAAAATATCAGACATACTGTATACTGATATGTTAATATCACAGGAGACATTGGCCTGGTGAATCACCCCACTCATGAAGTTTCTCCAAAGTAACCAGTTATGGATATTCTGAACAGGTGACACATTCATGTGGTGTGGCCATAGCCATTTAGATAAAAAAAAGCCACACTGACTTCTGAACAAGTAAATTCAAAATTCAAACACAGCAAATAGATGATTTGGGGAAATCTTTTACTATAATTATCCTAAAAACAAAATATAAGAAAAGCTGAGCAGACAGGTTTAGTATTTATGGTGCAGTGACAAGCTAAGAAGGATACATATAAGAAGTAAATAAGAAATATGGCAGGATGCAATGAACAACATCGAGGGAATATGATCCCTTCAATGTACTACAGGTAGTCCTCGATTTATAACAATTCATTTAGTGACCAAAGTTACGGCACTGAAAAAGTGACTTATGACCAGTTTTCACACTTATGACCGTTGCAACACCCCCCTGGTCACATGATCAAAATTCAGATGCTTGGCAAGTGGTTCATATTTATGACGGTTGCAGTGTCCTGGGGTCACATGATCCCCTCTTGCGATCTTCTGACAAGCAAAGTCAATGGGGAATCCAGATTCACTTAACAACCATGTTACTAACTTAACAAATGCAATGATTCACTTTAACAACTGTGGCAAGAAAAGTCGTAAAATGGGGCAAATTCACTTAACAAATGTTTCACTTAGCAACATAAATTTTGGGTTCAATTGTGGTCGTAACTTGAGGACTACCTGTACTATCTACAATTTCAGCTACAAGAGCCCTAATGATTAAAGCTATTTTCAATAAGTATTATTCCCCAAACCAAGTTCTATCACTCATCCCTTATACAGAGAAAAACACAAAAGGGGAGGTGGGAGAAACTCAGCCAGCACTGGGCACAGCCTACTAACGCACTGATTATTGGGCTCAGAGATTCAAACAGCACAGTATGCAGTACCATGTTAAACAGTTCCTTCCTATGCCCACATCACTCACCTCATCAGGGCAGATAACTAGCTTGAAGTTGAGAAGATTGTCCTGGTCTGAAAAGTCTATTTCACATGTTTTTGGCAAATTAAGTTCGTTTATATCTGGCAGGAAAAGAAGAAATTGTCAGTTTAGAGAAGGCAGCTGGTTACAGGTTTGTGACCAAATCAATAGAAAAGCCTCTATTTCTAAACCAAAATATATAATTGCTCTTTATTTTGATCATTAGCTCAACACTGATACATTTCTTTGAAAAGTTTTACAAAAGGGGAAAAAAACCCTATAAGTCAACAGTTTCTTGACTACAAGACAGGAAAATAAACTGGCAAATTTGATCCAATCTCATGATGTTCTAATCTTCCTAAAATGGCTCCAGGATAGCTTGTTGGAAATTTTGGTTCACTGTATATCCTACAAAAATGAAACAAAATATGTGCAGGTGCACAAGAACTGACAAATATTAAGGGACAATCAAGTTACTGTAATATAATGAAAATGTAAGTTATAGGCATGGATTATTTTGAATGAGGAGTTATTTTAAACAGGATATTTGAAATTACAAAAGACTGCATGTGTCCAAGATTAATAGAAAACACTTCATAGCCTAGTCTAACTCCAATTGTTTATAATAAAGCATAAAAAATGAAGTTGTACAATAGCCAAAACTTTGTTTAGGAAGGACAAGAAAAAAAAATCAGCAATATACAGTTTGAGGTTTTCATGTATCCGCAAGTTACTTTAGCCTATTATAGTGTTTATAACTTCATCCTATGAAGAAAATCAGACGACCATAGCTTTGTGAGTTTGAAAAGCCAGACTCCTAATATCCAAGAGTTCTGGAAGTAAAAAAAATTAGGACCTGCCTAGTTCAATGATTTGAACTATTTGATCAAGCAGCAGCCACTAGCAGGAAGGGCTTTTCCAGTCACTTACCAAAGCTTGGTTGCTATGATCATCACTAAATATATTGAGAAAAATCGAAGCACTAAGGCACCACCATACGAAAATGAAAAAAAACCCGTGATGTTCATCAACGGGGGCAACTGAGACAGCAAGCCCTCGGTGGGCAAAACCTTAATCCTGTCGTCGACAGGAGGTACCTACAATAATACTAGCTGATCCTTGCGGCACGGAAGAAAAAACAGGAGCACCACTGCCCTCACTGGCCTGGCTTTGTTTCTTTCTCCTAGAAATAAATGCAGCTACCCATCTGTCTCTCGACCTTCCCTCTAACCTTTCTGGATGCGGAGCTGCGCGGCAGACGCTTTCTTGCTGGAGCCTTTGGTGCCGCCAGCCGATTCCTCCTCCTTCTTCTGCTGTTTCAGCGAGAATAGCTTGATCATATTGGCTGGCTCCTGGTGGCTTGGCTAACTGTTCTTTGGCCCTTCTGGCCCCGACCTCGACCTCTCCCAGTGGTTACCGCAGCCAGGCCCAACACAATACTGCCCAGCTCTTGAGAAAAGAGAGGGAGCGAAGGGGGGGGGGGACAGCGACTCCCGCGGCCTGGCCTCGCTTGGCCGGCCGAGAGACGGGACGATGAGGGCGAGGAGGCCGAGCAAGGGAAAGGACCAAGCAACCGGGGGAGTCCCACCTCAGAGCACCGCCGCCGCTTCTCCTATTGCTTGCTCCGTGTGTAAGTCTGAATGCAACGCACAGCCTCCTTCAACCCTACCTGGAAGAACGTCGACAACTTCCGCCATACAAGCTCCGCCTACTTGCCAACTCTCCGAAAGGACTTGGCTGCTTTCGGTGGAGACAAGTGACGCTTATTGAAGCTCTCGGCCTTTCCAGTGCAGGGCTCGGTCCTCCTTGACGAGCTCTAGGGGCTTTCCGATTCGGCTTTGTTTTCGGTTCCGGCTGACGAATCTCTGGCACGGATTTCCGGCTCTCAAGTTAGAATTCTGGGACTCCAAGAGTTACAGGCGTCATAGCGCTTTTCTAAGATGTCAGGTTCCCAATTGAATATGGCAATATGCAGGGCAAGCAATGTGGAGAGAAAAAAATATCGAAGTTTCATTTCAGTGTAGTTGTTTAAAATCTCGTCTCGGATACTTCTCTGAGCCCCCTTTCGCACAGGGCGTTTGCCCCCGCATAACAAAGGCGTCCACGTGCATAACTGAAATAAGGGTTTGCGGGGAAACCTCTTGCTTTGTCTTTACATTCAATGTGCTCACGCCGCAGTTACCAGAAAATGTTTCTGTTTCAACCAGATAAGCATTTGGATCTGGCAGACGCAGCGGAAATAGTTTCCACAGAAATCCGTGTACAGGTTTCGCTTTTCTGCAAATTAGCTTCCCCAATTAAACAAAACAATGTTATGGCCGGTACTTAAGTTATACGGACGTCCATGAGCGTCCACTAGTTCAAATATAATTAAATAGCAGCTTTATTTTCAAGGCTTTTTCTGCTGCTTTCTTGCAATTTCTACATGTGTTCAACAGCTTTAATGAGCTTTCCACTATTAGTGTAAGCATTTCGGAACTACTGTACTTTATATACATACTTTTTGCGGTTGCATATTGCTCAGCTCGAACAGGGAATGAACTTGGAAACAACCACATGCAATGCCCTGCTTTCTTTTGCATAAAGTTGCAGTTCTGAGAGGTTTCATTCGTTTGTGTTCATTCAGTGCCCCAGCTACATGGCAGTATATAGCCAACCTTAACTGCTCTTGGTGCCAATCAAGCACCATACCTTCTGTTATATCTTCGGTTCTTTAGGCATTGAATGAGGCAGTGTTCAAACAACAAGTTTATTAACTCAGAACAGAAGCAGCCCTAAAGGCTGCTGCACAGCCATTTATACAGTTAGCCTCTAGGTGGCAACCAATAGATTTAAAGTAACAGTTCCCCGCCCCAAACCTCATTATCAGCTTGGAGACAACCAGTCTGGCTTTCAGTAACAGCAACTGTTAAAAAATACAGCAATGTAAATCAGACATTAAGCAAGTGATTTAAAACAGTTGTGGCCAATACATTACACCTTCCTTGAGAAATCACTACTGTAGGATCATCCCAGGATTGTAGGTTGGACTCTGAAGTGGCAAAAATATCCCAGAAGGCAATGAGAAACTAATTTTGTACACTTGCCAAGAAAACTACAGTACAAATCTCCTTTTGACTTGACCAAGAGTTATTACTCATTCAGGGCTTAATTATTCTGATGACTCACTAGAGGTAGTCCTTGATTTATGACAATTGGGACCAGATATTCTGTTGCTAAGTATGGCATTTGTAAAGTGAGGGTGTTGCAGAAAATCACAGGACTCAGACCACGGAATCAAAAGAAGTTGGTTTATTTGCGCAAAGGTTCAGAGCAAAAATCATAACAACCTCTGAACACCTTCTCATGGAATAACAAGTACATATATACTCTTTTAGAAGCAGCAAAACACGGAAACGTAACTTGTTAGCATTGATTGGTTACTTGAATTACAGCCCCCTTTCAGCCCCCCTGTTGCTGTGCTAAAGTAGCTAAATATCTTGTCCCCCTCTCATGGATCGAGGTCACAGGTGTCTTGCCAAAGCATCTAAGTTTCCGGCAGCACATTTGTGGTTAGCTACCAGCGAGAGCGAGACATAGAAACGAGACATATGTGGTTAACTGTAACAGAGCTTCAAGCTTGACACCTTTGTGCGACCGAGAGATGAACTTGTGGTTTGACATTTTCCACTTCCTTTTTGCTTCTTCTAACTAATACATGCATTTAAGGCTCAGGTCCTGTTTTATCACCTATGTCTTGTTTTATGTCCTGCCTTATTCCCCCCTTTGAGACTCCATTTTAGGTAACAATTGAGTCTCACTTTTATAGTTTCTAATAACACAAACAGCATCTGTTTGACCCAGGCAGCGCCTGGTAGCCACGAGAACCATGAGTCAGTTCCTTGCATTCCTTGTTTAATTCTGGATGCTCTATCTTGCAAGTCCTTTGCCACTTCTCTGACTACTCCTGATTTATTCATGTAAAAGCAACACTCTTCTCCCAAGAACAGACACAAACCTCCTTTCTCAGCTGTCAAGAGGTCTAGGGCATGCCGGTTTTGTAAGACTACTGCTGCCAAAGAGTCTATCTGATCTTGGACTTCTACCAGAGTCCCAGCAATCTGGCTTAGGCTTTGTTGAAATTCTTCAGAAAGTTGCTGAAACTGTATTACAGAATGGGCTAAACTACCTACACCTGTTCCAAGTGCAGTGCCTATCCCTAGGATGGCTAATAATGGTATTATTAGGGGCACTCTTTTCTGTATATGTCCCATGAGAGGAACAGGGAGGGCTTGTTCCCCATTCACAACACCCATCTTTGGGATGAGGTGAACCAGAGTACACGTTCCAGTCCAGTTGGTAGGTAAACATACATACGCCTTTTCCCCACATAAGAAAAATACCCCATTCTCTTCTAAGCACACTGCCATGTTCATGGAAAAGGCATGAAATCGATGACCGTTCTCATTACTCCAGACCCCCAAGGTGCCAGCCATAAACATGCCAGTTAACGGCTGTAGTGGAGGTTTTTGACAAGGGTTTCTTTTTTCATCCCTGAGATAGGGGCCTTCAAGGAGATAACAGGAGCTGTCGTTTCCAAAGGGAAATGGAATACAGAATTTCTGCATGGGCTTACTGTAGAGCCAAAGTGGGAATGGGGTGGTTCAAATTGGCTTGGGCACTTTATCAAAGTAGCATTTCCTGCCCATTTTGTAAAGCTTAGTTGTGGTGGAGTCGAGAAGGTGACCTTCTTTTGGAATAGGTGATGTGCAGAAGGAGAAATGCTGCGAGTTAGTTTCACATCCATAAGTCTACGCCGAGGGCTCATGGTTAATTCTATTTGACAGTTTTGCCAGTAATTTCCTGTCTCTGATCCCACTGAAGTGCCCTTCCAAGGTTCCTGACTCCTTTTAACACATAAGGAGGGCGGCCCTAGGAGGTCCACACCAACAGCCACAGGGCCAACGATGGGAAGATGGCTAACTCCCAGCTTTTCTAACGTATTATAGAAATCACCATGTAATTTTGCCTCTACAGTGATGGTTCCCCATCTGCCACCCCTGTCAAAAGCTAAGGTGGCATTGGTCTTTGCCCAAAGATCTGGTGAAACTGGGACTGCATGATAGGCTGATAGAGATGCAGACAAACACAGCCAGCATTTTTTTGGCCTAAAGTAGGGTCAGATTGATTAATCAAAGCCTGACCTAGTTCCAGTATTTTCAGTATGTATTTCCCTTCTCTCAATTGTCGCAGAGGCCCTCCTTCTACCTTGATGATGTCCTGTCTTTGAGATCCTCAACGTCCCAGGAGCCTTCTTCAAGTGTGAGAGGAATTAGTTGGTCATTCTCACAACATTGGGGACTACCGTTCAGGGCCTTATCACCCAACAGGCCACTTGCAAATAGTAACCAAAGCCATAGACGATTCATGTTTGACAATCTAAAATGAGTCAATGTCAACTTCCTTTCTTTTTCTATCCTATGATTCCAACGTCCCACTCAGTTTCACACTCGCAGCCACAACAAAGGGAGCAATTGCAATTATGAAATTACCACATCAGGAAGATGGATGGGATTAGGTGTGATTTGGGAAAGGACCAGGTCAGTCTTGGGTGAGCCACACAGCCGAGTCTTATTTGCTAAATATAATGCCCACACTTCCAAGACTCCTACTATACTACAGAGGACCCACTCCCAAGGTGCTTCAAACATAAGTGTCCCCAAGAGATACACACTGTCCTTGGTCACAGTCAGTGCTTTTTAGGCGCAACACCTGTTTCTTTGGGATTGGGACGTTTCCAGAAGAAAAGGTGTCCAATACAACAGGTCACAACCAGGGTGATCAGACCCACTAAGGCCAGACTCACTGCACCTATGGCTATGTATGGTCGGACTACCATTCCTTAAAATAGATCCAACCTACACCACACACCACTTCTAACACATTAACAATGTTTTCCTTGTTCTTGTCTTCAGCCGTACGTAGAGGGTCAGCTTCCGGAGTGACACCAGTAAGGCCTCGTATGTTGCCTGCCCGTTGCCGGTAGGGCAGTTATAGGGGGCGCTTCTTCAATCATACCACTAAAGGGCGGGCCTCATCCTGTTCTGCCTCCCAATATTCATCAACTGCGGGCTTAACGAGTCCAGTGAATCCAAGACTTGGATTCTAACACCTTTACTGCAAGTGGAGAACACATGACCACAGTATACGGGCCCTTCCATTTAGGTTTCAAGTTTTCCCCTTTCCAGTGTTTTACCCATACTTTGTCTCCCACTTGAATATTATGACTGGGGGTACTCAAAAATGGTGGACTGAGGGACACACAATATTGTTGGATTTCTTTTATTTGCTTGTTTAATTCTCCCACCATTTGACTCACCCATGTAGTCCCTAATTGACTTAAGTCCCCTATATGATTTTTCAAGTTATTACTTATGATAGGGGGTCTTCCAAACATCATTTCAAAAGGAGATAGCCTAATTCCTTTTCAAGGGGTGCACCGCACAGACCAAAGTGCTAGTGGCAAAGCATCCACCCACTTAAGGTGAGTTTCAAGGCACACCTTTGTCACCTTTTCCTTTATAATCCGGTTCATTCTCTCTGCCCTTCCCCCGGATTGAGGATGAAAAGAACAATGAAACCTCCAGTGTGTCCCTAAGGATTTAGCCAGCGTCTGATTTACTTGATGTACAAACTCAGGTCCATTATCTGATGATATGAATGAGGGTACTCCATATCTGGGAATAATCTCCTTGAGCAAGATTCTGGCCACTTCTCGTGCCTGCTTGGTCTTGGTTGGGAAACATTCAGGCCACCCTGAATAATTGCACACTAGGACTAACATTGCTTTATATAGTCCACATTTTGGCATTTCTGTAAAATCAACAACCAATGAATCCATAGGATAATATCCCTTAGGCTGACTTCCTGGCGGAAGAATAGGTCCTTGTCTTGGATTAATCTGGGCACAAATGTTACATCTCTCAGTTGCATGGGCACATAGCGAGTGAAGACGATTAATATACACAATACAGTGGAGGGCTTCAGCTAATGCACTCTTTCCCATGTGAGTAGTTGAATGAGTTTCCTTTACCACAGGCCAGGCTAAATTCTCAGGTACAAAAATCCTTCCATCTGGGAGTACATACCACTCTCCCTGCCTGTGTCCTTACAAATCTGCACTTGCCTGTAGTTCCTCTGCTTTAGAATATCTAGGGCTCAGTCCTTTTGGTATTTCCAATGCTACATAAGCTGTCATGTCAGGGTAAGCTTGGCTGTCTCGGGTTGCTGATAACCTTGCTTCTCTATCAGTTGCTCTATTTCCTTGGGTTACTTCTTCTGGTCCCTTTTGAGGTCTACCCTCTTTGGTCCCAAGACTGCTGTTATAAGTCTTTCAATCAGAAGAGGATGTTTAATTTCTTTTCCTGCCACTGTTGAGAGTCCTCTTTCTCTATAAACCGCAGCATGTACATGTAATGTGAGGAATGCATATTTAGAATCAGTCCAAATGTTTATACTTTCATCTTGTGCTCTTTCCAGTGCCCTTATTAGAGCCCACAGTTCTGCTGCTTGAGCACTTGTGCCTTTTGGGAGTGGCCCACTTTCTATGACTTTATCGTTCTCCTGTTGAGATGAAACCTGACCCATCAGTAAACCAATTATAGTCCACTGTTTTCAGTGGCACATCAGTTAAATCAGGTCTACATGAGAATTGACTTTCTAACACTTGCATACAGTTATGTTCAACTTTAGGACCTGGTATAGGCAATAGGGTTGCTGGGTTTAGGCCATTTGTCTGCTTTAATGTCACTTGAGGGTTTTGAATGAGGAGAGCTTGATACTTATAAATTCTGGAGTTAGTTATCCATAAATGTCCCTTTGTTTCCAAAACTCCACGAATTGCATGACTGGTATAGATTGTAGTTGGTTGTCCAAAAGTCAATTTATTAGCTTCCTCTATCAGGAGAGGTGTGGCTGCCAGAATTTTAAGACAATGTGGCCATCCCTTTGATACTCCATCAAGTTGTTTTGACAAGTAAGCTATGGGTTGTTGCCAACTTCCCTTTTTTGAGTCAGGACTCCAAGAGCCATATTATTCTTTTGAGTCCACATACAAATTGAAAGGTTTCTCGAGGTTGGGAAGTCCCATAACAGGAGCTTGAGATAATGCCACTTTTAAAGTCTCAAAAGCCTGTTTTTGTTCACGCGTCCAAATAAAGGGCTCTCTTTCTCCCCCCTTTGTGGACTCATACAGTGGTTTGGCTAGCAGGGCAAAATTCGGTATCCATATTCTACAATATCCTGCTGCTCCTAAAAACCCCCGTAATTCTCTCCTATTAGTTGGCTCTGCAATTCGGCACACAGCTTCCTTTCTCTCATGTCCTATTGCTCTCTGGCCTTGTCTTATAGTATAACCTAAATATTTAACCTGGGGTTTCACTAATTGGGCTTTCTCCCTTGAGGCACGGTATCCTTTGTCCATCAACAGATGAAGTAGTTGGTTGGTGTTGTCCCAACAAGTTTCTTTTGTCTGTCCAGTTATTAACACATCATCAACATATTGGAGTAGTACATCTCCTTCCTCACATGGCTGGAAGTCTTCTAAGTCAGAGGCCAAGGCATTGCCAAAAAGAGTAGGTGAATTTTTAAATCCCTGAGGAAGTCTGGTCCAAGCATATTGTTTTCTCTGGCCTGTTACTGGGTCTTCCCACTCAAAAGCAAACAGCTTCTGACTGTCCTTATGTATTGGGATCATAAAGAAAGTGTCTTTCAAATCTACCACAGAGAACCAAACAGCTGATGCTGGAATCAAGCTCAGGAGGGTATATGGGTTAGGCACTACAGCATGTACAGTAACTGTAGCATTATTGACAATTACGCAAATCTTGGACTGGTCGAAATGAGCCATCAGCCTTTGGGATGGGTAAGATTGGGGTGTTCCAAGGAGATTGAATAGTTGTTAAAATGCCTGCCTTTAAGTATTTGGTAATATAATCTTGAATTGCTTGTGTAATGGGGCGAGGATAATTTCTCTGCCGGAGACGAATAGGCACTGCCAGAGGCTTCACTTGAATGACTAGTGGTGTATGGTGGACTGCATGTCCTGGCGGATTATCTTCTGCCCATAACTGGTGCACATCAAACTCCTGCCAAGTATCGAGGACTTGAACCTCTTGGGCCACCATTATTCGCCACATCTCATCTCGAGGATGCTTCATTACTAGTGCCATTTCGTCTTCTTCAAATGACAAAGTTGCCCCCATTTTACATAACATGTCTCGGCCCAACAAAGGAATGGGACACTCAGGCATATATAGGAATTGGTGTTCAATGTCCCTTCCATTTAGGGAACATCTCAGGGGCTTTAGAAAAGGGTGACAATTTACTGAGCCATCAACTCCCTGTACATTTATGACATCAGCAGAGAAGAGAGCCAATAACTTAGTAACTACAGATCTAGATGCCCCCGTATCTACTAAAAAGGTCACATTATTGCCCCCTATCTTCATTCGGACCAAGGGTTCAGGGGGGGCTTGACTTAAACCCCGGTCCCCTTCAGTCCTCAGGCCATTGTTCAACTGCGGCCAAACCTATGGCCTCCACTTGTTCTTGAAATTGGCCTCGACCTCTTCCTTGGAATCCATATGGACAAAACATTTTTCCTCTTCCTTCTCCCTGGAAATCATATATTTTGACTTCTCGAGTTAGATGTCCACGTCCCTGTTCTATTCTTCCAAGTTCAAACCTTTTAGGACATTCATGTTGCCAATGTCCCTCTTCCTTACACAAAACACATTGATTCCTTCCTAGGGTTCTGGAATTGCCTGACAATGCAGCTGCCAGCAATTCAGCCTTACATTGCATCCTAAAATCTTTCTTAAAATTCCTCAACATACACTGAAGAGGTGTCCGAGGGACACTTCCTTCACCACCCATTTTCTAAGACACTGCCACTGACCTGTGATGCCGGACGTTCCAACGGTCACCAACAGGAACTGCAATGGCTTAACCACCCACACAACTCTTGGGCCTCTTTAGGATGCGCCAATCCCGGACCCAGGGGGGTGATCAGGCCCCCTCTTCCACTCTCAAAACGAGTGGGCCTACAATTCCACAATACTTGCCTGCAGGCGTCTTGTTTTCCAACCGGCTTTGTTTTGTGACTTGTTTTGATTCCGTTCAGGTTCTTGGATCGGTCGGTTGTCCACCAAATACCCCTCCGGTGCCGTCCGCCTCCTTCTGGAGAAATCATCCGTGCCGGCTGAAGGTTTAGCGTGACGGCCTCGATTGGGCACCGGTCGGTCCGTGCCGTCCTCAGCGAAATATCGCTCCAAGTCCCATCTGGAGTCGCCAGAAAAATGTTGCAGAAAATCACAGGACTCAGACCCCGGAATCAAAAGAAGTTGGTTTTATTTGCGCAAAGGTTCAGAGCAAAAATCATAACAACCTCTGAACACCTTCTCATGGAACAACAAGTACATATATACTCTTTTAGAAACAGCAAAACACGGAAATGTAACTTGTTAGCATTGATTGGTTACTCGAATTACAGCCCCGTTAGCCCCCCTGTTGCTATGCTAAAGTAGCTAAATATCTTGCCCCCCTCTCATGGATCGAGGTCACAGGTGTCTTGCCAAAGCATCTAAGTTTTCGGCAGCACATTTGTGGTTAGCTACCAGTGAGAGCGAGACATAGAAGCGAGACATATGTGGTTACTTGTAACAGAGCTTCATGCTTGACACTCATATGTGACCGACAGATGAACTTGTGGTTTGACATTTTCCACTTCCTTTTTGCTTCTTCTAACTAATACACACATTTAAGACTCATGTCCTGTTTTATGACCTATGTCTTGTTTTATGTCCTGTCTTGTTTTATGTCCTGCCTTATTCCCCCCTTTGAGACTCCATTTTAGGTAACAATTGAGTCTCACTTTTATAGTTTCTACTTAAGCATTAGCTTTTTCCCAGCAAGCGAAGATAGCTGAGCAGAATTTACGCATATATGGATAGGCATAACATATGGCATGATTAACACTTTAGACTGGCACACATCTTTCTGTTTCCTGCTGCCAGTTCAAGATAGAGGCAGATAGCAATAATAAGAAAGAGTGAAAAATCCATAAAGTGATTCTGAAAAATCATCTTCCTCAGGCACGTCCTCCAATCCCCAGGGTGTAAGCCGTACATACTCTCCACCATCTGGATCCTCACCTTCCCTTCGTGGGCCTGGGAACCTATTTTCCAAGGGTTCTTCTATCACAACCAATTCCCTTTCAACCCTTATTTCTTTTACTGACCTCATAACTAATTGTCTGATTAAAGGTATTACACAGGGGATGAAAGCTAGTCCTGCTATTCCACATAATAACACAAACAGCATCTGTTTGACCCAGGCAGCGCCTGGTAGCCACGAGAACCATGAGTCAGTTCCTTGCATTCCTTGTTTAATTCTGGATGCTCTATCTTGCAAGTCCTTTGCCACTTCTCTGACTACTCCTGATTTATTCATGTAAAAGCAACACTCTTCTCCCAAGAACAGACACAAACCTCCTTTCTCAGCTGTCAAGAGGTCTAGGGCACGCAGGTTTTGTAAGACTACTGCTGCCAAAGAGTCTATCTGATCTTGGACTTCTACCAAGGTCCCAGCAATCTGGCTTAGGCTTTGTTGAAATTCCTCAGAAAGTTGCATCCCTAGGATGGCTAATAATGGTATTATTAGGGGCACTCTTTTCTGTATATGTCCCATGAGAGGAACAGGGAGGGCTTGTTCCCCATTCACAACACCCATCTTTGGGATGAGGTGAACCAGAGTACACGTTCCAGTCCAGTTGGTAGGTAAACATACATACGCCTTTTCCCCACATAAGAAAAATACCCCATTCTCTTCTAAGCACACTGCCATGTTCATGGAAAAGGCATGAAATCGATGACCGTTCTCATTACTCCAGACCCCCAAGGTGCCAGCCATAAACATGCCAGTTAACGGCTGTAGTGGAGGTTTTTGACAAGGGTTTCTTTTTTCATCCCTGAGATAGGGGCCTTCAAGGAGATAACGGGAGCTGTCGTTTCCAAAGGGAAATGGAATACAGATACCCTTCATGGGCTTACTATAGAGCCAAAGTGGGAATCTGGGTGGTTCAAATTGGCTTGGGCACTTTATCAAAGTAGCATTTCCTGCCCATTTTGTAAAGCTTAGTTGTGGTGGAGTCGAGAAGGTGACCTTCTTTTGGAATAGGTGATGTGCAGAAGGAGAAATGCTGCGAGTTAGTTTCACATCCATAAGTCTACGCCGAGGGCTCATGGTTAATTCTATTTGACAGTTTTGCCAGTAATTTCCTGTCTCTGATCCCACTGAAGTGCCCTTCCAAGGTTCCTGACTCCTTTTAACACATAAGGAGGGCGGCCCTAGGAGGTCCACACCAACAGCCACAGGGCCAACGATGGGAAGATGGCTAACTCCCAGCTTTTCTAATGTATTATAGAAATCACCATGTAATTTTGCCTCTACAGTGATGGTTCCCCATCTGCCACCCCTGTCAAAAGCTAGGGTGGCATTGGTCTTTGCCCAAAGATCTGGTGAAACTGGGACTGTAGGGGTTGAATACGTGCAGCACACTGCCATATTCAGCACCCCCACACATCTCATAATTCTATATCCTTTGCTCCAATAAAGCAGCCTAAAGGTTCCCCCCCTTTTGACTTAATGTCTTACCTACTGAAATAGATAACAAGCTTAGTTCCTTCTTCTCTCTTCCTGTCACTATTCCTTATCTACTTGTTTACCTTATAATATGTAACTAGAAAATAATTGGTTAGATAAAAGAAGCATTCCATGAATCAGCAAATGTAAAACATCTAATGATTAAGAAAGCTTGTGTCTGTAACAAAAGAATATATAAAAGCAATAAACACGACAGAGGTCGTCAGCTTCTGCTCAGAGCTTCTGCTCACAAGATGCGTGTGACTGCTTCTTAGCGACAACATCTGGCGCCTTGAACAGGGACCCCTTCCGAGGGAAAGCAACAGCCAACGTATTTGCCGTCGTCTGGAATAGACCCCTTGGTGCACCTTTGTCCTCCGGGATTTCTCAAACAGTAAGTATGGGTTGCGATCTATCTCACCATCAGCAAACGCATGTAAGAGAATTAAGGTTTCTCTTACACAAATCAGGCATGACGATGCCTGAGGCGGACATTAGGAAGCTAGTGAGTGAGATTGGGAAAAACTGTCCTTGGTATCCTGAACGGGGGACGCTCCAACTTAAGGATTGGGAAAAAATAGGCAACACCTTTCATCAAGAACCCAGAGCCCCAGTTGATGTTTTGCATTGTTGGCATCAATGTCGCCACGCGGTGGAAATATATGGGGCGGATGCAGTAACATGGTCTCAATTAAGCTTTCCTCCCTCTCCTGATTATGATCGTGAAAAGGTTTCAGTTCCATCAGCTCCTATATCTTCCACGATGGATGTGAAACCTTCAAAGCAAAAGGATTCTAAATCTTATGTTTCCATTCACCATGTATTAGAAGATCAAATGGCGAAAGGAGAGGGAGATATGCAGGAACTAGCAGATATGCTCTCGGTTTGCCCTGTACATCTGACAGGACAAGTCGATGCAAATGGAGCTGCAGTGGTGGAATATCGACCACTTTCATATGCAATTTTAACAGAATTGCGTAAGGGTATAAGAGATACTGGGTTAGGAAGTACTTATGTACAAGGCATGTTAGAAGCAACAATGAGGAACCATATTTTGGTACCGGAAGATTGGAAAACAACAATTAGTATGTTATTAACACCAGCTCAGTATGTGGTATGGGATAGTGAGTTTAGACATCAGTGTGCATTAAGAACTGCAAATTCTGGAGGTGCTTACATCCCAGAGCAGTTGTATGGCTCTGGTGCTTTCGCTCCAGTGAATGCACAAATTGTTTTACCTACAGCTACTCTTCAAATATCTTCTGAATGTGCTTACAAAGCTTTTGGGAAAGTTCCAGTAACTGGAAAACCATTTCAAGCATTTTCAAATATTCGTCAAAAGGCAAATGAACCATATACAGATTTTATTAATCATCTGCAAGATGCCTTGAGACGACAAATTGACAATCCTGATGCCCAAGCTGAATTGCTCATGAAATTGGCTAAAGAAAATGCCACCACTGAATGTAAACGGGCTATCATTGGATTGGGAGCTCAACCTGATTTAGCAGAAATGATTAAAGCATGTCAGGATATAGGAACTGCCTCTTTTCAAACTAATCTCTTAGCTGCAGCTCTTACAAAAGTTCAAAAACCTCAGGGGAAATGTTGTAATTGTGGAAAAATTGGACACTTTCAACGGGAATGTAGAAACATTGGGGGAGGAATGCCTGCCTCCCGACCATTTAAATATATTGTTAGGGAACGTCCCAAAACAAAATGCCCTAAGTGTAAGAAGGGTTATCATTTGGCTAATGAGTGCCGGTCGGGAAACTTCAAAGCGGGCCGGTCTCTGGCCCCGGTCCAAACAGAGACTCCTCAGTAATTCCAGCAGCAATTAATAATACCCCTGCTGCCACTGGAGGGAGTGCTGGGATAGATTTAATTACTCAACAAGAAGTGTGTTTTAAATTTCCAGGAGAGGTACAAGTCGTCCCTTCGCAACTTTCTGGTCCCCTCCCCTCTGGATATGTTGGATTAATTCTGCCTCGATCTAGCATGGGGAAAAAGGGAATTTTTGTAATCCCTGGAGTAATTGATTCTGACTATACAGGCGTAATCTTTATTCAATTATGGACTAACATGCCACAGACTTTGCCAAGCTATGCTAGTCCTGCTCAATTACTCCATTTGCCCTATTTTGTCCCTGCAGGGGGTCGTGATAGGGATCGAGGGGACGGCGGGTTTGGTTCCACGGATCCTGTTATAGTTGCATTAACCACCCCAATCACCACTCAGCGACCCCGTCAGACAGTCCTTTTTGAGGGTAAGCCTTTTGAGGGCATAATTGATACAGGGGCTGATGTTTCAGTAATTTCAGCTAAAGATTGGCCTGCATCTTGGCCCACCGACCCATGCCCTAGTGTTTGGGGTGTAGGAGGGCAACAAGGTGCGCGACAAAGTACACAATTTCTTTCTGCAAGTCTTCCCAATTCTACTGTAACTGTTCCACTTCGTCCCTTCATTCTTGACATCCATGTCAACTTATGGGGAAGAGACCTACTTAGCAAATGGGGGGCTACCGTCACTTTCGACGAATAAATCATTTGCCTTACCCTTAACTTGGTTAACTACTACACCCGTTTGGGTGGAACAATGGCCTCTTCCTCTGTACAAATTACAAGCCTTAAAAATTCTTGTTCAAGAACAATTACAAGCTCAACACATTGCCCCTTCCACTAGTCCATGGAACACTCCGGTTTTTGTTATAAAAAAGAAAAGCGGCAAATGGAGATTCCTACACGATCTCTGTGCCGTTAATGCATGTATTCAGCCTATGGGAGCTCTGCAATGTGGCACTCCCAATCCGAATCTAATTCCACAAGATCATCAATTGATGATCATAGATTTGAAAGATTGTTTTTTCTCTATACCTCTGTCCATAGCAGACCGAGAAAAATTTGCTTTTACAGTACCAGCTATAAATCACATTGAACCCACTTGCCGTTACCATTGGACTGTATTACCACAAGGAATGTTGAACAGTCCCACTTTGTGTCAATATTTTGTAGCTAATGCTTTAGCTCCTTTTCGTAAGCGTCATCCAACAGCATTAATATATCATTATATGGATGATATTCTTATAGGAGCCCCTTCCATCCCATCTTATTGGCTTTCCGAACTTCAAGTAGATCTAGCCGATAGTGGATTACAAATTGCCCCTGAAAAGGTACAGCTCTGCTCGCCATATGTGTATTTAGGACACAAACTCCTCCAAAGTTATTCAAGTCCTAATATCCCACAGTTTTCTTTACCTCCTTCTATTTCGCTGGTTAAGCTACAGCAAATATTGGGAACTCTAAATTGGGTAAGACCTTATTTTTGCTTACCTACAGGTCTGTTAAGCCCTTTATTTGAATTACTCACCCAGGGCAAATCCCCTGCAGATGTAATCTCCATTCCCTCAGCAGTGCAAGACGTTGTTAAACAAATTAATTCAATTATCAGAACTAAATTCGTTGACCGTATTCCTGTTCTTAATTCTCCACTAACCTTATTAATCTTCCCCACTGAGAAACTACCAACAGCAGTCCTTTCTGCTATACAGAACAATCAAGTTTATTGTATTGAGTGGCTTTATTTACCACATACCCCTTCCCATAATGTTTTGCCTATTTTTCTGGCTATAGCAGATTTAATAGTACAAGGACGTTTACGGGCTCTTCAACGAACCGGCACAGACTTGATGGACGTTTGTATTCCTCTTGCTAAAACTAATTTTGAATTTGCATTTCAGACACGTCAAGCTTTACAAATTGCTTTGATAGACTATGTAGGGAAGATTTCCTATCATTTACCTAAAGACCCTCGCTTTACATTCTTAATGACTTCCTCTTTTCGTATTTTCTCTATGCTTTCGAGTCAGCCTTTGTCTGATGCTATTACTGTATTTTCTGACGGCGGAAAAACTAGAGGAGCAATCACCTATCGAGATGAATCAACAGAGAAATGGCACACTGTTCACACAGCTGTGCAACCCACACCGCAAAGATCGGAACTTGCGGCTGCTATTCTTGCTTTTCACACGTTTGCTCAAAAACCATTTAATCTCATTTCTGATTCTCACTATGTCTGTCAACTCATTGTTAATTTACCTGGTGCTTATGTGACACCTAGACTAGATGCTAATTTATTGTCTTTGTTTTTAACTTTAAGGCATTTATTACAGGATCGTATTCATCCATATTTTGTATCACACATTCGAAGTCATTCCTCTTTACCTGGACTTCTTTCAGAAGGTAATGCTCAGGCGGATGCTGCTGTTCATATATTACCCACTTTGTTTTCTGATCCATTTTATAGTCACTCCTTTTTCCATCAAAATGCTCGTGGCTTGGCACAATCCTGCCATATTCCTTTAAGCCAAGCGAAACAAATCATTTCTGCTTGTCCTCAATGTGCTGGTCTCTCTCCTATAGGAGACACAGGCGTTAACCCACGGGGTTTAGAAGCCAATAAATTGTGGCAAATGGATGTTACTCACGTTCCATCTCTAGCACCTTGGAAGTATCTTCATGTTTCAATTGACACTTATTCCGGAGCCATTTGGGCAACCCCCCAACGGGGAGAAACCTCTAATCATGTCATTTCCCATCTCATGGCAGCTATTACGGCTTTGGGAAAACCGGCTGTTATTAAAACAGATAATGGCCCAGCTTATACTTCCACTTCCTTCCTGCAATTTTGCACTACATGGAATATTCTTCTTCAACATGGCCTCCCCTACAATTCTACTGGCCAAGCTATTGTTGAACGAGCCAATCATTCATTTAAAGATTGTTTACTTAAACAATTAAAAAAGGAGGGATCAAGGGTACCTAATTTGGCATGGATAACTCGTCAAGTTAATAAAGTCCTAATAACTTTAAATCAGCTGAATATTTCTTTGCAAAACTCTACTGCCTACCAGCGTCACTTTCAGCAGAAAGCTGCGCTCCCTAATCCATTGGTATATTATCGGCAATTGCCTGATAAAACCTGGTTAGGTCCAGCTCCTTTATTAACTTGGGGACGAGGCTATGCTGCTGTGCTTGCTCCTACAGGTCCTCTCTGGATTCCAGCCCGGTGTGTGCGACCAGCCAAAGATGTCGTGGCATCAAGTCCCGAACCCAATCCCGGAAATGAAGAAGGTGACTCTTCAGACAGCGCAGCGTCCCTTTCGCTCTCGCCATCGCAGTCGGCCAACGACCTGGGGCGATGTAAAGAACCTAACATCCAAAGTGCAGGAGGTTCTTCGGCAACAAGGGAAAGAACCTACACCAGAGAATTTATGCGCTGCCATATTTGCGGTTTTGACTGCAAACTCTTTAGTCATTCTTTGTCTCTCTTTCCTTCTTAATTGCTGTGTGGGGACTCAAGCTTTTCCAATTCATACTTTAGAATCACGGATGAAGCATAATATTTGGGTGCAATTAGCTAATGTCACACAAGTGAAAGACTTTTGTCTTTCTGAATCATATGATATGGAAAATCTACTCTCTACCTGTCTTATACCTGTGTGTGTCCCAGTATCAGTTTTAAAAAATTATACTGGTTTGAGCAATTTTCTATCAGACAATGAATTTCAATATGCAACTATGTCAAACTGGGGTCCTGCTTCTTATATGCTACCCACTGATGCTATTGCTCTGCATACACCAGTTGTAGCTGTTCCTACAAATCTTACTTGTGCAAAAATTGTCAATTGTACTACTTCATCTAAAAAACCTCATTGTATACATATCAGTCAAGGGATTTTAAATTGTACCTCCTTTCAAGAAGTATCTTTTAATTATGCACATATATGGTTACAAAAAGGATGGTTCTTTACCTGTGGAAAAGAGACCTTTAATTACATTCCTGCCAATGTAAGTACAACACAATGTTGCCTTAGTAGACTCACCACATTTTCACCAACAAAAACGGAACTCAACATATCCAATTCAAAACGTCGCAGAAGGGCTTTAGTCCTGGATGAAACTTGTGATTCTTCTAGAACTCTCTTCAATAAAGCAGAGTATACTGCTTTAGCTGTTTCATTAATAGGAGTACCAGCACTTGCTCTTCGAGCTAATGTAAATTTAAATTCTCTTGCATGTAATTTAGCAAAAACCACAAATGCAACCTCCCTAGCTTTATCTGCCATTAATCAAGAGCTAATAGAACTTCGTAAAGCTATTTTACAAAATCGTGCTGCAATTGATTATCTGTTGCTCCGACAACATCTGGGATGTGAAGCACTCGAAGGAATGTGTTGTTTTAACCTTTCTGATCGATCTGGCATTATTCAAAAGCAAATTAATGTTTTACATAAATTGGCTTCTGATTGAAAAATGGATACCTTAGGATATTGGTGGAGTGCTCTATGGTCATGGCTTCCCACTGGCCTTCTTGGACAGATTGTTCAATATTTTGTTATAATAGTTACTATTCTTATCAGCTGTTGTTGTATAATTCAATGTCTTTTCTCTCTACTTAAAAAGATATCTTGCAATTATCCATACTAAACCAACATTACCTTTGCCTCAGAAACAGGTTTATGCTGTATATAAACAAATGCAAAGATGTATGTTCCCTACTTACACCCACTAACTACTTTAGCTTATAATGCCCTTACTAATAAAATAGAAAAGAGTGAGATGTAGGGGTTGAATACGTGCAGCACACTGCCATATTCAGCACCCCCACACATCTCATAATTCTATATCCTTTGCTCCAATAAAGCAGCCTAAAGGTTCCCCCCCTTTTGACTTAATGTCTTACCTACTGAAATAGATAACAAGCTTAGTTCCTTCTTCTCTCTTCCTGTCATTATTCCTTATCTACTTGTTTACCTTATAATATGTAACTAGAAAATAATTGGTTAGATAAAAGAAGCATTCCATGAATCAGCAAATGTAAAACATCTAATGATTAAGAAAGCTTGTGTCTGTAACAAAAGAATATATAAAAGCAATAAACACGACAGAGGTCGTCAGCTTCTGCTCAGAGCTTCTGCTCACAAGATGCGTGTGACTGCTTCTTAGCGACAACATGGGACTGCATGATAGGCTGATGGAGATGCAGACAAACACAGCCAGCATTTTTTTGGCCTAAAGTAGGGTCAGATTGATTAATCAAAGCCTGACCTAGTTCCAGTATTTTCAGTATGTATTTCCCTTCTCTCAATTGTCGCAGAGGCCCTCCTTCTACCTTGATGATGTCCTGTCTTTGAGATCCTCAACGTCCCAGGAGCCTTCTTCAAGTGTGAGAGGAATTAGTTGGTCATTCTCACAACATTGGGGACTACCGTTCAGGGCCTTATCACCCAACAGGCCACTTGCAAATAGTAACCAAAGCCATAGACGATTCATGTTTGACAATCTAAAATGAGTCAATGTCAACTTCCTTTCTTTTTCTATCCTATGATTCCAACGTCCCACTCAGTTTCACACTCACAGCCACAACAAAGGGAGCAATTGCAATTATGAAATTACCACATCAGGAAGATGGATGGGATTAGGTGTGATTTGGGAAAGGACCAGGTCAGTCTTGGGTGAGCCACACAGCCGAGTCTTATTTGCTAAATATAATGCCCACACTCCCAAGACTCCTACTATACAACAGAGAACCCACTCCCAAGGTGCTTCAAACATAAGTGTCCCCAAGAGATACACACTGTCCTTGGTCACAGTCAGTGCTTTTTAGGCGCAACACCTGTTTCTTTGGGATTGGGACGTTTCCAGAAGAAAAGGTGTCCAATACAGCAGGTCACAACCAGGGTGATCAGACCCACTAAGGCCAGACTCACTGCACCTATGGCTATGTATGGTCGGACTACCATTCCTCGAAATAAATCTAACCTACACCACACACTCCTAACACTTTAACAGCTGTTTTCCTCGTTCTTGTCTTCAGCTGTACGTAGAGGGTCAGCTTCCGGAGTGACACCAGTAAGGCCTCTTCTGCCCCGTATGTTGCCTGCCCGTTGCCGGTAGGGTAGTTATAGGGAGCTCTTCTTCAAGCGGACCACTAAAGGACAGGCCTCGTCCTGTTCTGCCTCCCAATATTCATCAGCTGCAGGCTTAACTCGAGTCCAGTGAATCCAAGACTTGGATTCTAACACCTTTACTGCAAGTGGAGAACACATGACCACAGTATACGGGCCCTTCCATTTAGGTTTCAAATTTTCTCCTTTCCAGTGTTTTACCCATACTTTGTCTTCCACTTGAATATTATGACTGGGGGTACTCAAAAATGGTGGACTGAGGGACACAAAATATTGTTGGATTGCTTGTATTTGCTTGTTTAATTCTCCCACCATTTGACTCACCCATGTAGTTCCTAACTGACTTAAGTCCCCTATATGATTTTTCAAGTTATTACTTATGATAGGGGGTCTTCCAAACATCATTTCAAAAGGAGATAGCCTAATTCCTTTTCAAGGGGTGCACCGCACAGACCAAAGTGCTAGTGGCAAAGCATCCACCCACTTAAGGTGAGTTTCAAGGCACACCTTTGTCACCTTTTCCTTTATAATCCGGTTCATTCTCTCTGCCCTTCCCCCGGATTGAGGATGAAAAGAACAATGAAACCTCCAGTGTGTCCCTAAGGATTTAGCCAGCGTCTGATTTACTTGATGTACAAACTCAGGTCCATTATCTGATGATATGAATGAGGGTACTCCATATCTGGGAATAATCTCCTTGAGCAAGATTCTGGCCACTTCTCATGCCTGCTTGGTCTTGGTTGGGAAACATTCAGGCCACCCTGAATAATTGCACACTAGGACTAACATTGCTTTATATAGTCCACATTTTGGCATTTCTGTAAAATCAACAACCAATGAATCCATAGGGTAATATCCCTTAGGCTGACTTCCTAGCGGAAGAATAGGTCCTTGTCTTGGATTAACCTGGGCACAAATGTTACATCTCTCAGTTGCATGGGCACATAGCGAGTGAAGACGATTAATGTACACAATACAGTGGAGGGCTTCAGCTAATGCACTCTTTCCCATGTGAGTAGTTGAATGAATTTCCTTTACCACTGGCCAGGCTAAATTCTCAGGTACAAAAATCCTTCCGTCTGGGAGTACATACCACTCTCCCTGCTTGTGTCCTTGCAAATCTACACTTGCCTGTAGTTCCTCTGCTTTAGAATATCTAGGGCTCAGTCCTTTTGGTATTTCCAATGCTACATAAGCTGTCATGTCAGGGTAAACTTGGCTGTCTCAGGTTGCTGATAACCTTGCTTCTCTATCAGCTGCTCTATTTCCTTGGGTTACTTCATCTTGTCCCTTTTGATGTCCTTTACGGTGCATGACAGCTACCCTCTTTGGTCCCAGGACTGCTGTTATAAGTCTTTCAATCAAAAAAGGATGTTTAATTTCTTTTCCTGCAGCTGTTAAGAATCCTCTTTCTCTATAGACCGCAGCATGTACATGTAATGTGAGGAATGCATATTTAGAATCAGTCCAAATGTTTATACTTTCATCTCGTGCTCTTTCCAGTGCCCTTATTAGAGCCCACAGTTCTGCTGCTTGAGCACTTGTGCCTTTTGGGAGTGGCCCACTTTCTATGACTTTATCGTTCTCCTGTTGAGATGAAACTTGACCCATCAGTAAACCAATTATAGTCCACTGTTTTCAGTGGCACATCAGTTAAATCAGGCCTACATGAGAATTGACTTTCTATTGTTTGCATACAATTATGGGACCTGGTACTGTATAGGCAATAGGGTGGCTGGGTTTAGGCCATTTGTCTGCTTCAATGTCACTTGAGGGTTTTGAATAAGAAGAGCTTGATACTTATAAATTCTGAAGTTAGTTATCCATAAATGTCCCTTTATTTCCAATACTCCACGAATTGCATGACTGGTATAGATTGTAGTTGGTATTTAACCTGGGGTTTCACTAATTGGGCTTTCTCCCTTGAGGCACGGTATCCTTTGTCCATCAACAGATGAAGTAGTTGGTTGGTGTTGTCCCAACAAGTTTCTTTTGTCTGTCCAGTTATTAACACATCATCAACATATTGGAGTAGTACATCTCCTTCCTCGCCTGGCTGGAAGTCTTCTAAGTCAGAGGCCAAGGCGTTGCCAAAAAGAGTAGGTGAATTTTTAAATCCCTAAGGAAGTCTGGTCCAAGCATATTGTTTTCTCTGGCCTGTTACTGGGTCTTCCCACTCAAAAGCAAACAGCTTCTGACTGTCCTTATGTATTGGGATCATAAAGAAAGCGTCTTTCAAATCTACCACAGAGAACCAAACAGCTGATGCTGGAATCAAGCTCAGGAGGGTATATGGGTTAGGCACTACAGCATGTACAGTAATTGTAGCATTATTGACAATATGCAAATCTTGGACTGGTCGAAATGAGCCATCAGCCTTTGGGATGGGTAAGATTGGGGTGCTCCAAGGAGATTGAATAGTTGTTAAAATGCCTGCCTTTAAGTATTTGGTAATATGATCTTGAATTGCTTGTGCAATGGGGCGAGGGTAATTTCTCTGCCAGAGACAAATAGGCACTGCCAGAGGCTTCACTTGAATGGTGTATGGTGGACTGCATGTCCTGGCGGATTATCTTCTGCCCATAACTGGTGCACATCAAACTCCTGCCAAGTATCGAGGACTTGAACCTCTTGGGCCACCATTATTCGCCACATCTCATCTGGAGGATGCTTCATTACTAGTGCCATTTCGTCTTCTTCAAACGACAAAATTGCCCCCATTTTACATAGCATGTCTCAACCCAATAAGGGAATGGGACACTCGGGCATGTATAGGAATTGATGTTTAATGTCCCTTCCATTTAGGGAACATCTCAGGGGCTTTAGAAAAGGGTGACAATTTACTGAGCCATCAACTCCCTGTACATTTATGACATCAGCAGAGAAGGGAGCCAATAACTTAGTAACTACAGATCTAGATGCCCCCGTATCTACTAAAAAGGTCACATTATTGCCCCCTATGTTTATTTGGACCAAGGGTTCAGGGGGGGGCTTGACTTAAACCCGGTCCCCTTCAGTCCTCAGGCCATTGTTCAGCGGCGGCCAAGCCTATGGCCTCCACTTGTTCTTGAAATTGGCCTCGACCTCTTCCTTGGAATCCATATGGACAAAACATTTTTCCTCTTCCTTCTCCCTGGAAATCATATATTTTGACTTCTCGAGTTAGATGTCCACGTCCCTGTTCTATTCTTCCAAGTTCAAACCTTTTAGGACATTCACGTTGCCAATGTCCCTCTTCCTTACACAAAACACACTGATTCCTTCCTAGGGTTCTGGAATTGCCTGACAATGCAGCTGCCAGCAATTCAGCCTTACATTGCATCCTAAAATCTTTCTTAAAATTCCTCAACATACACTGAAGAGGTGTCCGAGGGACACTTCCTTCACCACCCATTTTCTAAGACACTGCCACTGACCTGTGATGCCGGACGTTCCAACGGCCACCAACATGAACTGCAATGGCTTAACCACCCACACAACAACTCTTGGGCCTCTTTAGGATGCGCCGATCCCGGACCCAGGGGGGTGATCAGGCCCCCTCTTCCACTCTCAAAACGAGTGGGCCTACAATTCCACAATACTTGCCTGCAGGCGTCTTTGTTTTCCAACCGGCTTTGTTTCGTGACTTGTTTTGATTCCGTTCAGGTTCTTGGATCGGTCGGTTGTCCACCAAATACCCCTCCGGTGCCGTCCGCCTCCTTCCGGAGAAATCATCTGTGCCGGCTGAAGGTTTAGCGTGACGGCCCCGATTGGGCACCGGTCGGTCCGTGCCGTCCTCAGCGAAATATCGCTCCGAGTCCCGGCGGAGTTGCCATAAAAATGTTGCAGAAAACCACAAGACTCAGACCCCGGAATCAAAAGAAGTTGGTTTTATTTGCGCAAAGGTTCAGAGCAAAAATCATAACAACCTCTGAACACCTTCTCATGGAACAACAAGTACATATATACTCTTTTAGAAACAGCAAAACACGGAAATGTAACTTGTTAGCATTGATTGGTTAGTTGAATTACAGCCCCGTTAGCCCCCCTGTTGCTATGCTAAAGTAGCTAAATATCTTGCCCCCCTCTCATGGATCGAGGTCACAGGTGTCTTGCCAAAGCATCTAAGTTTCCGGCAGCACATTTGTGGTTAGCTACCAGCGAGAGCGAGACATAGAAGCGAGACATATGTGGTTACTTGTAACAGAGCTTCATGCTTGACACTCATATGTGACCGACAGATGGACTTCCGGTTCCGGTCGCAGCGCCCGCGGACGTGCAGAGAACTCGTTCTCTTGGCCGTCCGGTTTCCCCCCGCCGGTAGACCCTGGATAGGGTCGAAACTCGCCCTGTAGGGGCGACCACCGTAGAGGAGGGCACTCGTTGATCGCGGAGGGAGCGGCGGCTCCCTCTGCGGTCCTAGAAAACCACCTTTGGGCCGATGGGGAAAAGATCGGCCAGTAACATGGCCGATCACTCAGCTGCTCCAGCCGAAAGTCACAGCAACATCTAAGCGAAAAGAACCACCGTGGAAGATCCGGGTGAGACCTTTCCTTCCCTCTTGTTAATTTACCTTTTTCCCTGCTAACAGCTTTAAGAACTATTTCCCTATTTTGAGAAAGCAGCGTTTGATTACTGGGGAAAACGGGCTTTGGAAAAACAATTATTGTTTTTTTTTTACTATTTTATTTTGTCTACATAAGCAGTTGGAACTCGAGCATCCGGATTATTGTGACTTTCTCTTTTGGCTTGTTTATCTTCAGTTTAGGTGAAAATCCTTAGGGAGGGGGTGGAATGTTCTTTGTTTCCCCCCCCCCCTCCTGAACAGTACTGCCTAAAAAACTTTTTGCTCTCTGGGCGGACTTATGTAGATTATTTTGGATACAATGCATCCTGGGACTTGGCATGAAGCCCAGAAACAGACTGATACAATGTAACTTGCTCTTTGAACTCCCACTTCCTGATTTTGGCCTGATGCCCAGACTGGATTACAATAGAACAACTGACTGCCAGTTTTTATCTCTGTGCTGGTCTTGACTATTGGTTGTTTTTTTTCCTCTATCTTTCTTTTGAAATATATTTCTGTCTGCATTTTATATTTTATAACGCTGCAATCTATTTTTTAAGCTGAACTTCTCTAAAAAAAAAGAAAAAGAAGAAGATGGAATCCTATTCACAGATTAATTATGGACTTATATTAGAAAAAATCTTGGAAGCAAGACTGGAACTTAAAGAACATATTAGATCGCTTAGATTCAAGGAGGACTCAGAATTAAAAATTGAAGCTCAACCTTTGATTGACTATGATAGACAATCAGATCTACAACTTAATGAGATGGATGAAATACATTTACAATCTATTGAATCTATTGAATTTATTGAAGAGGAAGAGGACACATCCTACATGATGGATTTCTTTGATGATCAAAGGCAGAACTCAACTAAAACATTTACAACTTTAAAAGCAACAGGATTGGACTTCCAAATACGAGGCACAAAAAACGTTGACAACATGACAGTACAGACAACACTGGATAAAAGAGAAAAAGAATATGATTGGACTCAATGGTGGGAAAAGGCCTTTAGCCAGTTACTAAGATGGGAGGACTTAGAAGCCCTGTTGTGGAAACCTACCTGGCACAAAAAGAAAGCTAGAATTAGATTTAAAAATAAGAGTTAAAATTTTATTTGATGGGTAAAAAGGGCTTCTGGACATTGATTGAACTAATATTTTTGAGATCTTTAAGGTCACTTTGGTATGAGTCAACACTAGATTTAAATTATGGATTTGAGTATGATTTGGAATGGCAATAAGAATAATTGGAAAATTTATAATTAAAGGAGTTAGATTGAGATTGAGACTGGTGAAATATTATTGATATTTTTATTTATAAGAATTGAATGGTAATTAGTGAGATATTAAATGGATTAAACTGAAACAATTGAGGAATCTTTTAGGGACGTGGACTGATCTATGAAAATATTGGATAGAATATATGAAATAGAATATAGTTGAGAAATATTAAGATATAATAGTTATATTACTTGTTTATGATAGAAATAATTATTGTCCTATTATTATTATTATAATGTTATTATATTACTATGTCTAATGAAATAGTTTTAAAATATATAAATTCATGTTTATTTACATAATATGTATGTGAAATATAATAAGAGATATAATTTGATTGAGAAATATAAATTGAAATTGGAATAATAGAGGTGAGAAACAATTTATATTTTAGGAATGCTCGAATTGTATACCATAAGAGGGAACTTTTAAAGTAGTAGTTTAAATTGTATATGTATGACTGTATTTTTTGTTGTGTTCCTTGGAGTGCCCTATCTCCACGATGTGTTACAAGCACTTGGCTGTAAAACAAACAAAAACTAATAAAACTTGTTATGATATGTGACCGACAGATGAACTTGTGGTTTGACATTTTCCACTTCCTTTTTGCTTCTTCTAATACACGCATTTAAGACTCATGTCCTGTTTTATGACCTATGTCTTGTTTTATGTCCTGCCTTAGTTAAGTGAATATGGCTTGCCCCATGGACTTTGATTGTAGAAAGCCATCTGGGAAGGTCACAAATGGCAATGACATGACCCTGGGATGCTGCAACTGTTGTAAATGCCTACCTGTTGGCCTAAATTTTGATCAAGTGACTGGGCATGCTGCGATGATCCTAAGTACAAAGTCACTTTTTTCAGTGCTGTTTGAGGACTACCTGTACAGAAGTCTTCCCACGGATACTGCAATCTCCATCTTGTATAGTATTATTCTGCCAATATTCATCGTTTAAAAGTACAATTCCCCCCCCAGCTATTTGCATAATGAACAGATTTCTCCATACAATATATTTTCCTGCATGCCAGACCTTTTAGCTTCTGTTTGAATTGCTGCCAAACTGTAAGGCAAAAAGCCCTCTCTATACTTACAAACATATGAAGGAAACAACTGCTTTTAGACTTCTAAATGTACCAATAATCCCTAGTTTCTATGATAGCTGGAATCAGTATTTTCAATTTTGGAAATGCTCTCCACATTTGCAAGCAGTCCCTCACTGACGTATTCATAACTCTGGGAATACTAGTTCCCACAGCAATTCATATAAGGCAGGCATGTCAAACTCGCGATGTCACGTGACGTCGCGGGACTTTTTCCCCATTGCCGGCAATGGGGTGGGCGCGGTTTCGGCGTGATGCATCCAGCCCGTGGGCCGGCAGTTTGACATGCCTGATATAAGGTAACATATATTTTTAAGACTTCAGGATTTAATAAATGTAATAAATAATATCCTATTAAGATCACCCAATGTCTTCTGTTCTCAGAAAGTACTGCTTCCATTTCCAACACTACTTCCATGTGGTCTAGTAAATAAAATAAAAACCTTTACACTATAAGCATTTTATTGCTTGGCAGTGCCTTTGCCACCCATGAATTTGCACATTTGCCCATACCAAATGCTTGTGTCCTAAAGCCAGTTTTACCCTCAGCCTCTCATATCTCTTTATACATTATGCACAATCCTTCTTATAGCTTAATTGTATAGAAATTACATTGGTGGTTCTATATGCTTTTCATTCATCAGGTATGGAGTCAATTATATCTGCAAGGCACAAGGTTGGGAAGGTTGCAAGTGATTATCCCAGGACCCCGGCATGCTGCAACCACTGTAAATACATGCCAGTTGCCAAGCACCTGAAGTTTGATCATGTGATTGTGGGGATGCTGCAACGGTCATAAGCGGATGCCCCCCATACGTATGGTTCACAACAATAAAGCCATCAACTGACAGTTGGACCGCTTACCCACTGCCCTCGGTTTCAGATCTTTTTGGATAGGCTGCAGAAAGCACACATTTTTACTAGGTTGGACCTTTGCAATGCCTACAGTCTCATTAGAAGCAAAGAGGGCCATACTTAACTGCTTTTGACAAAAGGTACTGCAAGTTTGAATACACTGTGATCCCGTTTGGGTTACTAAATGTGGGGGCAGTATTTTCCAGATTTATGAACCAAGTTTTTTTTTATTTCATTGATAAATTTGTAGTCCTTTATCTGGACGAGATCCTGATCTGAGGATGAATCTCAGCACGAAGAACATGTGTGAGAAGTCCTGAGTAGACAGAGAAAACCACCTCTTTGCTAAATCAGAAAGGTGTGCCTTTGACCTGAAACAGATTTCTTGGGGTACCGTATCTCCACAGTATTCAGGTGGATCCCCAGAAAGTCTGGACAGTGCTGGAATGGCAAGCTCCACGCATGGTGAAGGATATTTGTCACTGTAAGAAATTTTATGAACTGGAATAGCCATAGCAACAAACCAGCCAATGAGAACTCTTTTTGATTAAGACACAGTATTGGCTGTGTGAGGCATGTGATCCAGCCTAGGTCTGGGCGTGTCTTAGTCTTCTTTTTTTTCCTGATCTCCAAGAGTTGTTGATGTTCCCCAGAGCTGAATGAAACTGTATGTATTATGTTTATATATATTTTATAAAGTTTTTCTAAACTATGCCTCCTGCTCATTTTGAATGTGTGCTTATTTTTTGGGCTTATTTTTGCGCTGGGTGAGCTGTAAACTCTTAACAATATTTCCTGGGCTTTGCCAACTTGTACAGGAAATTTATCCCAGGCTTTGCCCATGAAGTCAAGCTACTTACCCAACTGACAAAGGAGTTAAATTTGTTTAGACTCACACACAACAGACAGCATTTGTAGACTTAAAAGCAACTTTTTGCCCGCCAACCCCTACTTCAGCATCCAGACCCATCAAAGAGTCTTTGACTGCCACACAAGAGAACTGACATTTTTAACAAGGAGCTTGTGGTTAAGTCCACATTCTAACAATAGAGGCAGTTTCTAGAAGGTGCACATTTTCCCATAGAGGCCAACATCGTAAGAACCTATAAATCTTGCAACAGACCAAGCCGCTTTCACCCAGAGAAATCAGATGGAGCCAATTCTTCTCATGCTTTGATTTTTACATTTAATATGTCCCACAGTCAAAGAACCTGATGCCAGATGCTCTTTCTTGCAACCAAGAGTATTCTCAAGTTCAACATACTACAAGGGGTAGTGATATAGGAGATGAGCAGGCTGAACCCAAGGGTGGGGTCAAATGCATCATCAGTTTGGAGTCGCTACACTCCCACAACAGACCCAAGTCCACCCCCCCCATGAATTCCACTGACCCTTATCTAGTGTCAATTTGGCTTGACTGTCAGATCAGATTCTGATGTATAGGTTGCATGTAATAAACCTTTAATGCTTTGAACTCTTGTTCCTGGTTACTTGCACCTGACATAGATAATAGCGCCCCCCCCTGCCATTAATGGTTGTTAAATGTTTCCAAACAAGACACAGAAGTTGCAAACATCTTTTATTTTTTGAACATGAAAGAAGCCATGTCTAAAATATACATAAGCAAAAAAGCACATCTCCATGAAGATAGTGAGGGAAAAAAATATTTGATCCCCTGCTGATTTTGTACGTTTGCCCACTGACAAAAAAATGATCAATCTATAATTTTAATGGTTTATTTTAACAGTGAGAGAATAACAAAAAAAATCCAGAAAAACACATTTCAAAAAAGTTATAAATTGATTGCATTTTAATGTGTGAAATAAGTATTTGATCCATTCGCAAAACATGACTTAGTACTTGGTGGCAAAACCCTTGTTGGCAATCACAGAAGTCAGATGTTTCTTGTAGTTGGCCACCAGGTTTGCACACATCTCAGAAGGGATTTTGTCCCACTCCTCTTTGCAGATCCTCTCCAAGTCATTAAGGTTTCGAGGCTCGAACCTTCAGCTCCCTCCAAATATTTTCTATGGGTTTAAGGTCTGGAGACTGGCTACGCCACTCCAGGACCTTAATGTGCTTCTTCTTGAGCAACTCCTTTGTTGCCTTGGCCGTGTGTTTTGGGTCATTGCCATGCTGGAATACCCATCCACGACCCATTTTCAATGCCCTGGCTGAGGGAAGGTGGTTCTCACCCAAGATTTGACGGTATATGGCCCCGTCCATTGTCCCTTTGATGCGGTGAAGTTGTCTTGTCCCCTTAGCAGAAAAACACCCCCAAAGCATAATGTTTCCACCTCCATGTTTGTCGGTGGGGATGGTGTTCTTGGCGTCACAAGCAGCATTCCTCCTCCTCCTAACACGGCGAGTTGAGTTGATGCCAAAGAGCTCGATTTTGGTCTCATCTGACTACAACACTTTCACCCAGTTCTCCTCTGAATCATTCAGATGTTCATTGGCAAACTTCAGACGGCCCTGTACATGTGCTTTCTTGAGCAGGGGGACCTTGCGGGCGCTGCAGGATTTCAGTCCTTCACGGAGTAGTGTGTTACCAATTGTTTTCTTGGTGACTATGGTCCCAGCTGCCTTGAAATAATTGACAAGATCCTCCCGTGTAGCTCTGGGCTGATTCCTCACCGTTCTCATGATCATTGAAACTCCACGAGGTGAGATCTTGCATGGAGCCCCAGACCGAGGGAGATTTGAGTTATTTTATGTTTCTTCCATTTGCGAATAATCGCACCAACTGTTGTCACCTTCTCACCAAGCTGCTTGGCGATAGTCTTGTAGCCCATTCCAGCCTTGTGTAGGCCTACAATCTTGTCCCTGACATCCTTGGACAGCTCTTTGGGTCTTGGCCATGGTGGAGAGTTTGGAATCTGATTGATTGCTTCTGTGGACAGGTGTCTTTTATACAGGTAACAAGCTGAGATTAGGAGCACTACCTTTAAGAGAGTGCTCCTAATCTCAGCTCGTTACCTGTATAAAAGACACCTGGGAGACAGAAATCTTGCTGATTGATAGGGGATCCAATACTTATTTCACTCATTAAAATGCAAATCAATTTATAACTTTTTTGAAATGCGTTTTTCTTGATTTTTTTTTTTTTTGTTATTCTGTCTCTCACTGTTAAAATAAACCTACCATTAAAATTATAGACTGATCATTTCTTTGTCAGTGGGCAAACGTACAAAATCAGCAGGGGATCAAATATTTTTTCCCCTCACTTTATAACTACTGGGCCAGAAAACGTTTGAAGAAACGCAGAGCCAGAAAGGATGGCCACACAGATGGAACATGTGGGTTTAAATATCTACAACTACCTTGACCTATGGAAACAGATGCACCTCCTCTTGAGCAAACAGAACCAACAGCAAGAAGTCCCATTTGGACACAAGAGCATTTTCAGATAAAGCAATCACTACTTTAGAAGAAAGCTGCCATGGAGGCCCAACTGCTGCTTTTGTCAGCTGTCCACCTAGGATGGCACAAGGATTAGGAAGAAATTCACAAATTATGCCGAAACATGCTCTTTATCTTCTCATGAAACAGATGAAGCAGAGGCAAGATTGACCTTGATTCTCAAAGCAATTCATATCTAAAACCTCACCAAGAGTAGTCCAGTATATTTGAAGGGGCAGCGATTCCTTACTGGGGGATTCAATAACAGCTTCTCCCTCATTGGTTTTAAAAAATGAATGTCTATATTGTTCCCACTAGGAGCAGAAAAGGAGTCAAACTGGAGAGCATGATTAGCTCAATTTTATTAATTCCATTTCCATATCAAAACAAAAACAAAGTACTGTATCAATAAGAACAAGGGCATGAAATCCGTCAACCATAAAAATGGGGGTGGGGGGGCGCTGTTCGAATCTCTATAACCTAAGCAGTCATTTTAGATAGAAGCAACTTTAAAATGGGGATATTCAACACCAGTTTCTTACTTGGTGAAAATTTGGGAAAGAGGTGTTAAAAAGGGAACCTCTACACAGTTCCCATTAGGAAGGGGGGGGGGGAATCCAACAGGAGAACATGGTTTATAGGCTTCTAGATTAGCTCAGATTCTTTCAATACAAAAAAAGAAAACGACAAAGTATCTGTGAGAGGACAAAAGGGATAAAATTTGTCAAGCAAAAAAGAAAAAAGGGAAAAATTGTTCAGACCATTTATAACATTATCTAAAAGCAGGTATTTCTCAACCTCAGCAACTTTCAGAGGTGTGGACTTCAACTCCCAGAATTCCCCAGCATCATGCTGGCTGGGGAATTCTGAGAGCTGAAGCCCACACCTCTGAAAGTTGCTGAGGTTGAAAAACATTGATCTAAGCAGTCAAGATCTACAATAACTCTCCCAAAAAAGCAGATAGGTGCAGAAGGAGATAAAGGGGGACCAGAAGAGTGGAGGGGGATGGGTGAGGGTAGCTTCAAGTTGGCAACTCCCTCATGTCCTTTCCGTGGAATGCTGGTCCACTGAAACAGGAAGTAACCATTTAGATTGCCATTCCCTCATCCCCCCTGCTACTATCAGGTTTAGAAGACATGGCCTCACCCGGATCAGTGACCGGGGAACCATAGGAAGC
Organism: Azemiops feae; assembly: GCA_023970755.1. Lineage (NCBI taxonomy): Eukaryota > Metazoa > Chordata > Lepidosauria > Squamata > Viperidae > Azemiops > Azemiops feae. The sequence continues at coordinate 267,420 of JALGBA010001300.1, forward strand.
AAGAGTGTTTTCTTTTTGTGGTTCATCAATGTTGATTGGCTCACGCACCACTGAAAATTTCCGGTCACCAAAGGCAGCACTCAGTTTGGCCTCAAAGAAACACTGTAGAACAATGATGGACTGGACATCCTCCTTATCCTAAAGAGGAAAAGAGGGGAAACACAGTAAGACATTTGGAATCCTGCCCAACTGATATCACCAGCTCAGTGCAAGCAGAATATGCCACATGTTCCCAGATTTCATAAATACTCAAATATGTGACACTGCCAAATATTACATCAAGATCAGCAACTATGCCTGCTGCCAGAAATAACTGAGGCACCCCCTTGCAAATAGATGCAGTGATATATTTGATATTTTCTTTCAGGTTATATTCAACTGAATATTCAAAGTGGCCAACAGATAAAAAGATACATTACAAAATACAAAAAGGGATTTTAAAATGATTGGGAACGAACTGGATCTTCTTTCCTTCTCTAAAGCACAGTATGTTTGGGGGAGGTGGGGTGTATGCAATTCTCAGGAGAGTGCATTATACTTACAAGTAAATGTGTGCCTAATTTATGGGCCAATAGCCCCTAAAAATTCACAAGGGCCTTACCTAACATCCAGACAAGTTCATAATATTAACAGGCTATCCTTCAGATAATTTCAACACACCTTAAATTATGTTTGGAAAACAACTGGCAGCCATACAAGCCTTTCAAAACAGGAATAATGCAATGCCATTATGATGCACTAAGTTACTGCCTAGCTGTTCTACCTTGCACCATCTGAAGTTTCCAGACTCCTTTCAAGGAGAGCTGGTGTACAGCCTGCCAGTCTATCTCTATTTAATGTCACAATGTAAGACCTCTATCCCTGCTCTTCCTAGCAAAAGAAAGCCTCACCTCAGTCAGCTTGTTAAACTGCCTGAACATCTTCCAAACATCATCTGCAAATTCATCAGGAGATGCGTAGGGTGGTGACAGCTTCTGCTGTAGCTTTGCTCTAATCAAGGTCAAGTCAATTGTGTTCTGCCCCTCCTGAAAAATAAAGTAAAAAGGAAAACTTTATGGTTTTATGCTAAATTTTCTATCAAGAGGTATGTCAATCACATGCTATTTAGAAGCCCAACTTTTCTCACAAAATTTGTGAAGGTTGTAAATGTTTTTTAAAAACAAAAGCATTTTATTAAAAAAAACCTCTTAAAATACATTATTTTTAATAAGACATTTCTAAAATATCCCCATATTGTTTATAGTATTATAAACTTTAACATTCATACAAAGCAACAGCATATATTTTAATTAGTTAAGGGCTGACCAAAATGACAGAACTAATGAGTCAAAGCTTAAAGCCCAGAATTACAGTATATTCCCTCATTAAGAACTGTTTGGACACAAAGGAAAAGAATTAACACTTGCCAAGCATCTGTTATTTTTTTTCAACTGCATAAAATGTGCTACAATTCAGGGTATTTAAATTTACCCTTCCAGCTCATAAAACTCAATGTGACAAACTCACTGGAGCATTGGAAAGCCGGTGAAGAGGTCTGCATGGTTCATAACAAAGTAGTTCAAGGAGAACTCGTTCACATCTCTGTAGAAGACAAGGTGCAAAACTAGATTACCAATGAATGGAGATCATTTGTTACATTACATGCACCTTCCTTATAATCAGACATAATTGCCAGCTGAATTAAACAAACCAAAAGGATAAAAAAAATATCAAAACAAGCCTCCACCCTAACCTATTTTGAAAGACGTGATTTGTTTGATTTTTACACTATTTCTACCTAAGAGGCACTATAGTGAAACCTACAGATTAGAATTTTTTTTTCTTTTCACCTTCATGGCTTTTGTGTTAAACATAGTATATTATAATTAACATTTTAGTTAACAAATTATAAGCAATATATTGGCCAGTATTTAATCACAGAATTGTACACACCTCCCTTCTGTATGATGTACAAATCCTATGCTCACATTTGCTCCCTGGTGTTTAGAATAGTTTGGGGGTGGGGGCTCATGGCAACATATTTAAGTCATTCTTGACTTCTGGCAATTTCCTGGACTGTCCCTGCAGCTCTTTTGGCAAGATTTTCAGAAAGAGTTTGTACTGCAGGATCCAATCTGGGTCAGTCACCAGGACCAGAGGTTTTATCTTCCTAGCTTTCAGACTCCTGCTGGAGCCCATGTTGAGGGAACTTTTCTCCAGCAGAGTGTGTGGTATTTATAGTGCTTGTTGTTAAGTGGCTTTTTAGATGTTGATGTCTGGCTTTTAAGTCATTAGCTGTCATTTGCTTGTGCTGCCCAGCCCTCCTCTTCTCAGTACTTGATAGCCTGGTGGTAAATCAGCACTCCTTGACTGACGAGCAGCCTTCAATCACTTGAAGTGATTAAAGCCTGGGAAACAGGCCCCTGTCAGTCAACAGGAGTGCTGATTTACCACCAGGCTATCAAGTACTGAGAAGGCGAGGGCTGGGCAGCACAAGCAAATGACAGCTAATGACTTAAAAGCCAGACATCAACACACCCCAATCAACATCTAAAAAGCCACTTACAACAAGCACTATAAATACCACACAGAGAACAGCACACACTCTGCTAGAGAGAAGTTCTCTCAACATGGGCTCCAGCATGAGTCTGAAAGCTACTGTGTTTCCCCAAAAATATGACCTAGCCAAAAGACCTAGCTTATTTTGGGGGGTTTGGGCTAATATAAGCCCTACCCCCAAAAGTAAGCCCTATTTAACCCCACCCACTCCATCCCACGGTAGTGTTTTTGGCAAGCCGGCTCCCCCCACCTTACCTGCTGCCGGTGCCGCTGCTGCGAGTTCAATTTTGTGGCTCGGCTAAACTGTTCAGCTATGGTGGGCCGCAGGTCCCATCAGCTTTAGGAAGCCTGGGCGATGGAAACCTTAGGCCAGGCTCCTTGCAGCTGAAGCAATCTGGCTCGTCCTGGGTCGGGCCTTACTTTCGGGGAAACACGGTAGGAAGATAAAACCACTGGTCCTGGTGACTGGCCCAGATTGGATCCTGCAACATTATCCTGGGACACATATATTCACCTTCATTCATGAGTTTGTATTGCCTTCTTTCTAGGGTTGAGAGTGACTGGCCCAAGGTCTCCCAGCTGGCTAGACTAGAGCTCATGATTTTCTAGTTCCTAACCTCTTTCTTTCCTACCAATGGTGCATTGTCCCATCTGATTATGGGATTCAAAGCAAAAATTTGACCTGGTCCCTCTACAACTAAAATGTACTCTTTATGGGCAAGTTCCACTAACTCCTGTCTTGTGCTTTGGAATGTGTGGGGGTAAAGAGTCTAACCAGAAGTCTGCTGCAGCCTACTCCAAATCCTCAGCTAATCTATCCATCATGCTCCAATAGGCACCTGGATACTAACAATCAGGCTTTCAATACTGGATGTTTTTATTGTCTCAAACCAATTCTGAAGAGTTCATTTAACATCGGAGCATACTATTTTCCCTGCAATCAGTGTCATCTTATCTCTCAGACAGACCAACCTTCTGGTCAACAACTGAGAGTATTTTTGGTTCTCCATCCATGAAGACTGCAGTCAAGTCAGTCCCATCTTCTCCAATGGCTACTACTGGATCATCACACAGGAGACAATTCCAATCCTGGCTGCAAAATGAAAAGCAGGTATGAGTGCATGTTAAGTATACCAGACCACTTAACTGCTGCAGGACAGACAATGTGGCATCTATACACAGGTAGGTGTAACAACTGTACCCAACAATAACATATCATCAAAGATTAGTCTAGTAACTGTTTCAAAATCACATTGCCATCTTTGTTCTCCCAAGAATGTTTCTGGGCCCTCTATGTAGACCCAGATAAAACTTCAGAAAAAGCTTCTATTGGAAAAGAAATTGTAGAAAGTCTTAGGTTTTAAGGCCACCTGCCTTATATTCAGGTTCTTGAACAAGTAACTTGTTCTTTTAGCCTGGCCAATTCGACTTTCAATGAAGTGAATGAACTCACTCGTTTGTACTGACACCAATTATTTTCTCAACTTTCAAATTAGGCCAGTGGTATACCTATGCCATCACTGTTGTCATATTGCTTCCCAAAAAATTACACTGAAAGCCTGTTCTATACAGACCATCCAGCCTCTATGCTACACAATATTCAGAGGCATAATAGTGGATTTTTAATACTTGGGAGGTATTTATTTGCTTTTAACAGATGAATTCTAGTTTTTTTATTAATGTTACCCAAATATTTTGATTGAATATTCAGTTCTATTATACTACGCAATCACAACTTTGCTGACCTTAAAAAAAATCTATTTAAAAACACTGCAAAGTATTTCACATCTCCATTACTGCTTGTGCCATAAATATGCAAATTGAGTCTGAGGATTTCCCAAAGATGAGAAGATGCAATGCGATCAATATACTATGCCTTCTCACTCTAGGGAGCTTGTCTTTACAGGAGATTTCAATTCTATTTCATTATAATTAACATATGTAAGAGGAGCACTTTTCCAAGAGCCTTATTTCCTCTGGTATACCTATGCAAGAATAGAACAAGGTGAGTGGCTTAAAGCAACAAAAAAATTATTTTAACTGAGTCTCCATACATCATAGCTAGCCCTGACTGTACTTTTCCTCCCACCACCACTCCACCAAGGCTGTCAGAGATTGCATTAGAACAATAATTTATATATTGTGTGAAAAGGGTGCTTTTGTTCCATTTCCAAATCTTATCTGGATCAGAAAAAAAATGGAACACAGAACTGCAATTGTATTATGCTGCCATATGAACTTCTACCAGGCAAGGGAACATATGGAAGCTTAGCCAAAAGGAGAGAAAAAGCAATAGTTATAATACTGACACAGAGATTGCAGCTCACTTTCTGGGTTTTTTTTTTTTTTTTGGGTAGTACTAACAAGGATGAAAACATTGGATTTGCTGCAACTACATTTTCTACCTTCCACAAGAAGGAAAACTGCATATACAAAAGTCTATACCCAGGGATTTCCTGAAGGGCAGGCAGGTGACAATCCAGGTGGTAGCATTTTTTGCAGCTATCACACATGACCACAGCACCCGCTTTCAGGCAGATCCTGCAGCAAGCACTTTGCTCCCCATTAGCTGTGCCATCATGGCTGCGAACAGACTGCATTTCCATTGCACAGCTGGTGCTGCCACTGGGGGAGATGAGCCGGGGGGCTGCAGAACCTTCTGGAAGGAGGGCATCCTGGGGCAGGACAACTGGTTTGGTGTCTTTAGTATCTGTAGCAGAAGTAGGATGTTCGATAGCTGCCTCCATCTGCTCCTCCTGGAGGACAAGGGGAGTGTGAAAAACAGTGCACAAGAAAAATAGGCAAAAAAAGCAGGGCAAAGGAAAACAACAGCAAAAGCAGACTTGTTAGTACAGATAACTTAAACTGCATTCCTGGCATGAACTTGGTAGTTTTATTACCCTCAAGGAGATCTCTATACTACCTTCATGATTCATTGTTATCATTTTTCCTTGTGGGTAATTGTATTAGAGGTAGAAGAGAACCTAGAGAATCACCACAAATCCCCCAAATAGTTGCCAGACCCAAGCCCAGAGACAACACAATGAAATCCAATCAAGTTCAATCTTTTATTTGCTTACACCTAAAGGACAAAATCTAACCTACTAGATATAACCTGAGAGATTTTAGGGTATGGCTACCCTCAACTTCTCCCCCACACCCACCCATCCAACTCGGGATTGTGCAGTCTCTTAATCTGGGCCCATCACCCAATAGTCTAAACTTCTCAGAATCAAGAACAAAAAAAACCCTTTGATCAGCTGTACCTCAAATGAGATTACAGTATTCCTTCTAGACAATTATGACCCCTACCTGATGATCCTAGAAATCAAATCCCAAAACACCCTTAACACAATTTAAAAGAGAAAAAAAGATATCTCACATGTCTGCTTCTATCTCCCCCGCCCCCCCATCATTGCTCCACCCTCTGTGGCCTATCCCTGCTTCCATACTGCAAGAGCTGGTGCTGGCACTGGCACGTCATGATATATAACAGCTGGATTAATTTTAAGGCTTCTACCAAGCAACCAAGACTGCTACATGCTGCTTCTGCCATCTTACCCCAAAGTAGGCTATTCTCAAAAGGACAATGCTGACCTTCACTGCAGCACCTGCAGTTGGTAGTCCTGCTTGTTGGGCAGCAGCTTGCTGGCCTCCTTGTTCAATCACAATGAGATTGTAATCTTCACGGGAATTGCCCGGAAAGACTTTGAAGACGGGTGGCTGGTTATCTGATGTCAAGTCCACATCCAGCCGCTCCAGACTAACCCGGGGCACTTTCCGCACAAGACCAGTTTCTCCATCCTGGCTACGGGCTCTAGGAATATGCAGGGAACATGTTAGGTGATAGGCCAGAGCTAATTCTGGCACATTAAAATTGTAATTCACAGGGCTAAATAAAACTTCATACCAAAACATTATCAATTCTTTGACAAGTAGTAAGTTCTTTCACAGTAGCTGGCCCAAAATACATCTCCAAAGTTGGCATCCTTTTTGCTTAAGACAAGTCCTCTACTCAAAAATATCTTATTAACACAAGGCCTTTCTCCAGAATCCTGCTTCTGATTCTATATGGAGGATGGTTGTAGATTCTGATTCTACAGTTGCATGGAGTTCAGCAGCACATTTTTAGTACTGTTACCTTTTGCAGAAAGAAGGTATCTTGCCAATTCAATTTTAGTATAGTCAGATCCTATATCTTACTCTTTCCTGCAGTTTGTGCCAACCAAGGAAGAAAGGTTTATACAACTTAGCCCTATGGCAATGCACTTTAGTATTCTCAATGGCTGTCCCCCCAAACTACTACTAGAGAAAACAAACTTATTTATACATTTATCTTTCCTCTTTTCTGTACAAAGTATTCAAAGCAGCTTATAAATCTGAAATTAATGTTGTCATCAAAAAAATATTATGAAGATGATTTGCCATCACTCATGATCACAGACAAAAAGGGTTTTCTATACTCTCCATATGTAAAGTTCATGTTGGTGGGGGCAAGCAATTTCAATACATCCAGAATAACTTCTACAATTAAGTCTTCTCTGTAGATAGTTCAAATGCTTCTTCACTGCCATTTCCTGTATTCTAGTAAATACAGCCACAGGATATGGAATAAGACATGTTTCTCTGGGGTAAAAAAGTAATTTCAACAGTTCAAATAACCAGTTTTAAGATCCAATCTGCTCCAAGATTAAATCCTCAATATAAAGCCCTGAATGCCAATACTGCTATCCATACTCAAGCAGACTTTCCTCTGTAGGACAAGACCTTGTTTTCTGTCACATACTGGAAGGCATGCTTATAGAGTAAAAAACAAATGTTTGAAATTCCCAGCATTCAAGACATCTGGAACTATTGCAGGATGGGCTCCAGCACCCTAAGAAGACATAGCAACACAGAAAAGAACACAACTCACCTTTTCATTCCAGACACTTCACCAGAATACGATCCTTCTGTTGTAGCAAAAAGAAACAAGTGTCAAGAAGCTCATGATTCACACACACACCCCTCTACAGTGAGGGAAAAAAATATTTGATCCCCTGCTGATTTTGTACGTTTGCCCATTGACAAAGAAATGATCAGTCTATAATTTTAATGGTAGGTTTATTTTAAGTGAGACAGAATAACAAATCCACAAAAATGCATTTCAAAAAAGTTAGATTGATTTGCATTTTAATGTGTGAAATAAGTATTTGAGCCCTTCGCAAAACATGACTTAGTACTTGGTGGCAAAACCCTTGTTGGCAATCACAGAGGTCAGACATTTCTTGTAGTTGGCCACCAGGTTTGCACACATCTCAGGAGGGATTTTGTCCCACTCCTCTTTGCAGATCCTCTCCAAGTCATTAAGGTTTCGAGGCTGCCGTTTGGCAGCTCGAACCTTCAGCTCCCTCCACATATTTTCTTTGTTTTTAATAGATATTTTATTGAGTTTTTATAGTTACAAATCTTTAGTGCTTAATAAACAACGTGTTGTCTGGGTTCACATATTTACCATTAATAGTAATACAACTTCCATTTCTACTCTCTATTCTGCTTTTCTAGCCATTTATAAAAATTATCCCATGTTTGAAAATATTCTGTATCTTCTTTCCTTTTCATTTTCAGTGTGAGCCTATCCATTTCCTCACAATCCAAAATTTTGCTAATTATATCTTCTTCCGATGGTGTTACTTCGTTTTTCCAGTACTGTGCAAATGTAATTCTCGCTGCTGTTAATACATGTAATATTAAATATATACATTTTTTGTCATAGTTCTCTGTAATTATACCTAAAAGAAATAGTTCTGGCTTAAAATCTACATGTTTTCTTAATATTTTCTGTAACCACATGTGTATTTTTGACCAATTTTTTTTTGCTTTAGGGCATGTCCACCAAAGGTGATAGTACGTGCCTGGCTTTTGCCTACATTTCCAACAGTTACTAGACATGTTTTTAAACATTTTTGCTAATCTTGCAGGTGGTAAATGCCATCTATAAAACCTTTTATATAGATTTTCTTTATAAGTAGCTGCCCTTATTTTATAAAATCTTTTCCACAAGTTTTGCCATTTTTCTAATTCTACATTGTGTCCAAAATTTTTTGCCCAAGTTATCATTGTTTCTTTAACTTGTTCATCTTCCATCTTCAGGTTTAACAAAAATTTATAAAGTTTTTTAATTAATTTTTCATCTGATGACAGTAGTATCTGGTCAAAGACTGTTTGATCTTTATAAAAACCATATGTTTTGGTATCTTTTTTGTATCTCATTTGCATTTGCAAGTGTGGCCAACATGATAGCTCAATGCCGTTCTTCCAATTCTTGTTTAGTTTGTAATTTCCCATCAGTATTCAAAATGTCTCTGTATGTCACACGTTTCTCATAGTTGATTAAATTTGGGTGCACAAATGGTTCCATTGTCGAGATCCATCCTGGTATTTTCATATAAACTTTAATTTTTATCTTTTCCCATGTCAGAAGGCATTTTTTATGTAGTGATTTTGAAAGTATTTATGGATTTTGTTCTTCCCATACCATAGAAAGGCATGCCATCCAAGTTGTAGGTCATGTCGCTCTAGATATACTAGTCTTTTGTGTCTAAGGGTTATCCACTCTTTTAACCATGTTAATACAGCTGCTTGATAGTATAGAACCCAGTCTGCTAGCCCAAATCCTCCATTTTCTTTTGCTTCTTGTAGCAGTTTCAGTCTTATTCTGGCTTTTTCCCCTTGCCAGATAAACGTCAAAATCAATGCATTTAGCTCATTAAAAAAAATTCTCTAATTTTATAGGTATTGTTTGGAATAGGAAAAGTAGTTTTGGTAAAATATTCATTTTCACCGTCGCTATTCTTCTCAAGATTGATAATTGTAAATTTTTCCATCTTTCCAAATCTGATTTTAATAGTTTTAAATAGTTATCTTCTTTTAATGTCGCACACCTTGCTGTTAAGTATATCCCAGGTATTTAATAATAATAATAATAATAATAATAATAAAGTTGGAAGGGACCTTGGAGGTCATCAAGTCCAACCCCCTGCCCATTTCGGACAAATGGCTGTCCAGTCTCTTCTTAAAAACTTCCAGTGTTGGAGCATTCACCGCTTCTGGAGGCAGGTTGTTCCACTGGTTAATTGTTCTGTCAGGAAGTTTCTCCTTAGTTCTAGGTTGTTTCTCTCCTTGATTAGTTTCCATCTGTTGCTTCTTGTCCTGCCCTTAGGCGCTTTGGAAAATAGCTTGACTCCCTCTTCTTTGTGGCAGCCCGTGAGATATTGGAACATTGCTATCATGTCCCCCCTCATCCTTCTCTTCATTAAACTAGACATACCCAATTCCAGCAACCATTCCTTATATGTTTTAGCCTCCAGTCCCCTAATCATCTTTGTTGCTCTTCTCTGTACTCTTTCTAGAGTCTCAACATCTTTTTTACATCGTGGTGACCAAAACTGGATGCAGTATTCCAAGTGTGGCCTTACCAAGGCATTGTAAAGTGGTATTAATACTTCACGTGATCTTGATTCTATCCCTCTGTTAATGCAGCCTAGCACTGTGTTGGCTTTTTTGGCAGTTGCAGCACACTGCTGGCTCATATTTAAATGATTGTCCACTAGGACTCCGAGATCCCTCTCAGTTACTACTATTGAGCAAGGTACCCCCTATACTATACCTGTACATTTGGTTTTTCTTGCCTAAATGTAGAACCTTACTTTTTTCACCATTGAATTTCATTTTGTTAGATAGCGCCCAGTGTTCAAGTCTGGCCAGATCCTCCTGTATCCTAAGCCTGTCTTCTGGAGTGTTGGCTATTCCTGCCAGCTTGGTGTCGTCTGCAAATTTGATGAGTTCCCCATCTATCCCCTCGTCCAAATCGTTGATGAAGATGTTGAAGAGCACTGGGCCCAGAACAGAGCCCTGGGGCACCCCACTACACACTTCCCTCCATGTAGATGCGGTATCTGGAGATCTGTTTTTTTCTGAGAGTTGATTTTTTTGTTTATATGTAAGATTTTTAACTATCACTTTAGTCTTATCTCTGTTTATTTTCAATCCTGCTACTTCTCCAAATTCTTCAATCTTTGTCAATAATTTAGGGCTTGTCTCCAAGGGATCTTCTAATATAAATACCAAATTGTCCGCAAATGCTTGTAATTTATATTTTTCATCTTTTATCTCCATACCTTTAATTTCTGGGTCCTGTCTGTCAACGCTGCTAACATTGGATGTTCTTGCTTTGACAACATATGGAGATGCAGCCTTTTTCTTTCTTATACGTTACTCTTAGAATTAGATGATATTGGGGGAGGGGGAGGAATGCGATGGGAGTTAGACATACAATATTGTAGTAAGAACTGATAAGGGATGGTGGGAGAAAGACCTGGGCGGAAAGCCAGCACTTCAAACTAATTGGAGAATGTGATTTATGACTGTTAGTTGTGGGAGGGAATTGCGCTTTGATCTATGTGCTGAAGGGAGGGGAAGTCAGATTCTGGCTTCATCTATGTACGTGCCGAAGCTATGCTGCTCGATTAAAGATTCTTTAAGGTAAACAATGCCTCAAAGTTCTTTGAAGAGTTTTATCTTTCAGAACCATGACATCAAGCCAGAATCTACAAACTTTCTAGGGGTCCTGAGCCCCAGTCGCTGTCCCCAGGCTTGAGGACAGCAGACAAAGATTCAGGAGAAGATTTCATCATGGAGGAAAAGCAATTACTTGAAGCCAGCAACCCGGCAGCAGCTGCTACCCCAGAGGGGGAAGTGACAGCAAACATGCAGGAAGCAGACCGGTGGAGAGCTACCAGGACGTCTGCCACTGAGGAGGGTGAGTGGGAATGCCTGTCTGCAGCTGGTAGCCAGTCTGAGGAGAGATTTGAAGGGCTAGGGCAGAGAAGCAGAAATCAACTCATGCCGAGAGAAGCCTCCAGCCCCTCCTTTGCAGATCAGACAGCCTTCCAGCCCCTGAAATCCTCTGCCAGGGCCTCCAGCCCCACAGAGAGAGAACCCCCGTCTGAGGCCCCTGCAGCAGTGGGGAGTTTGGCAGCCCCCGCAGGTGGATGGTCAGCGACCTCTGAGCTTGCAGCAGCTAATAGAGGCCTTGCAACAGCTTGGGGTGGTGCAGAAGCCAGGAGATCAGCAGCTGGTGGGAGGACGACCGCAGAAATGAGGCTGGTCGCCGCCCCCTAATGTACAGCAACCACTAAGGGGCCTGCAGATGATGGAGTTCCAACAACAACCCCCTCCGAGGCCGCAGGGGGCCTTAGAGTGGTTGAGGATGCCACAGCTCCCAGCAGACCAACAGCAGGGGGAATGGCAACAGACCCCAAACGTGCCACCCCTGGGAATGCAGCAGCAGCCAGGGTGGGGGCCCCAGCAAGAACCGGGGGTGCAACAGCCACGGTGGGGGCCACAGCAGCCGTCGAGTCAGCAGCCAGATTGGGGCCAACAGCAACTGGGGGTGCAACAACCACAGTGGGGAGCCCAGCAGCCAATGATTGCTCCACCTTTCAGAGCAACCTTCGATGGGGACCCACAGAAGCTGATTTTTTTTCTCAACCAAGTGCGCTCTCATTTGAACCGCTGGGCCTATCTCTACCCGGACCCAGCCGCTATGATCGATGTGATTGCGTCCGGCTTAGAGGGAGAGGCATCCGAATGGCTGAACAACTTATATAATGAGCAAGCCCCCGAATTAGAGGACCCCCACCTCTTCCTCCTAGGACTGAAAGATTTGAGGACCCATCCATTGCCCTCAAAGCAAAAGAACCAAAGTGGAGCCTTGCAACCCTGCGCCTACACCTCGAAAAAATTTACTGAGAGTGAAAGGAGGTGGGCGATCTGGGAAAAGGAGGCTTTCGCAATCAGATGGGCCCTATTAAACTGGAGACACTATCCAGAAGGGAGCAATGTGCCTTTTGAAGTATGGACAGATCACAAAAATCTAGAAGCACAGAAAACTCCCCGCAAATTGTCCCCGAAACAGGTGCGCTGGGCACAATACTTTAATCGTTTTAACTTCACTCTAAAGCAGTGGTGGCGAACCTATGGCACGCGTGCCACAGGCGGCACGCAGAGCCGTCCTTGTGGGCACGCGCGCCATTGCCCCAGAGGGAGGCGGGGCCAAGCTGCTCCCCTCCACCTCTTCATGTGTGCCTGCGCTCTCGCTCTCTTTCTTTCTGCACTGGGAGTCAGGGAGCAGCTGCAAGAGCTGGGCGGATCAGGGCTGGATGGTGGAGGCAGCTGCCAGCGCGAGTCCAAGTAAGCCTCAGGAGACAATTAGCGCCCCCCCCACGGCCGATCCGGGCTCTGGAGAAGGCCTCTGCCACCCGGATCTATGCCTGCAGAGCGATTTCGCGTCCCCCCACAGCCGATCCGGACAGCAGAGGTCTTTTCGCAGCATCCCAGTGGCCCGTTCCGGGCGGCAGAGGCCTTTTCGTGCCCCCCCACAGCTGTTCCGGGCGGCAGAGGCCTTTTTGCGGCATCCCAGCAGCCCATTCTGGGCGGCAGAGGCCTTTTTGCAGTGTCCCAGCAGCCCGTTCTGGGCGGCAGAGGCCTTTTCACGCCCCCCACAGCCGTTCCCAGCGGCAGAGGCCTTTTTGCGGCATCCCAGCGGCCCGTCCCAGGCAGCAGAGGCCTTTTCCAAGCGGCAGCGCGATCCATGCGGCGGGTGGGGGGGAAGCGGCAGGACAACGGCGCTCTGTGAGGGTTGGGTTGGACGCACGTGGGGCTGCTGCCTCGCTTTCCGTGCCGTGCAGGGGCTGGGCTGGACTGCGCGTGGAGCCTCCATGCCGCTTCTTCCCCTGCAGACATCGGGAGCGCCCACCCCTCGTCCCGGGGCAGTTGCCGCCGTACCGCGCCCTCCAGCCTGTTGCCGGCCAGCCAGCCGGGCGAGTCGAGCTCGGGCCTCGGGCAGATGGAGGCCGGAGGGGAGAGCCACGGCTGCCCGGCTCCTCCGCCTGAGGACGCGTGCGGGGAGAGGCGCCGCCCGGCTCAGTAAGCCACGGTTTGCCCGCAGGAGGAGGAGGATGGGAGGAGGGCTGGCCAGGGACGGGCAGAGTGCTGCCCACGGGGGGAATCTGACCAGCCCCAGCCTGGAGGGGGGGGAGACGGCAGCGTTTGGGAGGGGGTGTAACTGCCCCCTTCCCCCCAAGCCATCAGCTGAGCAAGACGCCCTCCTGCCCACTGCCCCACCCGCCAGAGACCCCCTGGATCTCCCCCAACCCTGCCCGGCCCCCACAGGCATCCCTCCCCAGGAGCAACATCGAGCTGCCATGACCACCATAGCTACGCCCACCCAGCGATACATAAGTGGATTTTGGGTTGCAGTTTGGGCACTCGGTCTCTAAAAGGTTCGCCACCACTGCTCTAAAGTACATTCCAGGAGGGAAAAACTTCCTAGCTGATGCTCTATCCAGACTGCCCCAGTATAAAAGCCAGCACGAAGAGATTAATGAAGCAATTATCTCCAATCCACAAACTGCTGCTCAACTCACGCCTTGCAGGGCCCCTAAGCTTGATGACCCTGGGGCAAAGAAAATAAAACAAGAGCTCACTGATCAATGGTTCAAGGACAATCAAACCTCCCTAACATGCAGGGATGGTTTGGATTGGAAGGGGGGGAAATTGTACTTGCCAGAAACCCTCCGTCTTAACGCTCTCAAACACAGTCATGACGTAAAACACGCTGGACACTTTGGATATTTAAAAACTCTACATCTCATCCGCCCTCAGCTCTGGTGGCCGGGGTTAAAACGGGATGTGGAAAATTATGTCAGGAGTTGTACTGTATGTGCCACCATGAAAAGAATTCCAGGGAAGCCCCCTGGGTTACTGCAGCCGGTGGCAGACCCTTCTCAACCATGGGAAGAAATCGCTATGGACTTTATAGTAGACCTCCCTGAAAGTAGAGGAAACACAGTCATCTGGACTGTGATAGACCTATTTTCAAAGCAGGCTCACTTCATCGCCTGCAAAGGACTCCCGTCTGCCCAATGACTGACTAAACTGTTCTTGAAACACATCTACCGGCTGCATGGAGCCCCTAAACGAATAATTTCGGACAGGGGGGTGCAGTTCACAGCTAAGTTTTGGAGGAGCTTTCTTAAACTAATTGGATCATCTCAAGGTCTATCTGTCAAGGCTGCTAACATCGAATGTTTTGCCTGACAATATATATATGGATGCAGGCATTTACTATTTAACCTGTGTATTACTTTAAGAGCCACTATTAGATAGTATGGGGGGAGGAAGTGAAAGAATGTGCTTGAAAACTAGTTAGCCATAACAATAATTCAGCAGAACGTCTTCAAAGCTGGATGAAATGTGAGAAGATAAAATATGGCGCGTTATGGAATGGGAGGGAAAGCTCACACTTTAAACTAATTGGGGAATGTGATTAATGACTATTAAATGAGGGAGGGGAATATGCTCAGATACTGTGGGATGAAGTAGGAGGGTTTAGATTTTGGCTTCGCTTTGTACGTACCGAAGCTATGTTGCAAAATAAAGACTCTTTAAGGTGAAATGCCTCAGGATTCTTTGATAAGCATCTTCCTTCGGAACTATAACATCAAGCCAAAATCCAACGAACCTTTTAGACGCTTAGGGGTTCTGAACCCCTAGTCACTATTCCTAAAACCAAAGGAATAGACTGACAAAGGAAAAGAACGTCATGGAAGAAGAGGAGTTGCCGGAGACTAGCACCCCTGCAGCAGCAAGTCCCTCAGAGATGGGAGCCGCAGCATGCAAGCTGGTTGAGAGAGAACCCTCACAAGTCCCCCAGCTGGGAGCAAGGCCAAAGAGATTAGAAGAGTTGATTTGGTCTTCAGACTGGGACAAGCCAAGCGTGGAATCCGGAGATTTCGTAACAGCTTCTCCATCTTCAAAGACTTCCAAGACGGATGAGTTAGAGCCACAACAAAGAGATCTTCACAGTTTACATCCCCCACGCCAGTGGAGAACTGCCAAGCTTTCGGCCGCTGAAGACTCGGGTGAGTGGAGATATCAAATTGCCACTCATAGTCAGTCTGTGGAGAATTTGGCAGAGAGGTTTGAAGCATTAGAAGTGAGGGGCGCGGAACAGTCCCTGCTGAGAGAGGCACCCAGCCCTTCCCTTTCAGATCAACCAGTTTTCCGATCCCTGGAACCCCCTGCCAGGGCCTCCAGCCCCACGGAGAGAGGGAAACCCAGCCTGGGCCCCCTGCCTCAATGGGGAGTTTGGCAGCCCCCTCAGACGGAAGATGAAAGGCCTCTGAGCGTGCGTCAGCTAATGGAGATTTTACAGCAGCTTGGGGTCGGGCAAGGGAGAGGAGAGCAGCAGCAAATGGGTCCGCAAATGGGAGAGGCTCAGCAACAGTGGAGGGGCTTACAGCAGCAGAGGGCGCCATCAGCCCCCGCAGGCCAATAACAGAGAAGGCAGCAACTGCCCTAACCTATTCAGCAACCCTTAGAAAACCTCCCACAATTCGAGAGGCCAGCACAGCCAGTATTGCAACCACAGCAGGGTGGAGGGCCGCAAGCCCCGAACGTGCGACCCCTGGGCATACGACAGCGACAAGGGTGGGACCAGCCACAACTGAGAGCGCCACCCCTGCAGTGGAGAGTTCAGCAACCGCTAATTCAGCAACAAGGGTGGGCCCAGAAGCAACAACCACAGTGGGCCCCACAACAGCCTATGATTGGCCCACCTCTCAGAGCAACTTTCGATGGGGACTCAGAGAAGCTATTTTTTTTCTCAATCAAGTACGTTCTCATTTAAATCGCTGGGCCCATCTCTACCCAGACCCAGGTGCCATGGTCGATGTGATTGCGTCCAACCTAGAGGGAGAGGCATCTGAATGGCTAAACAATTTATATAATGAGCAAGCCCCCGAATTAGATAATCCCCACCTCTTCCTCCTAGGGCTGAGGGGAAGATTTGAGGACCCTTCCATCAGCCTTAGAGCAGGAGGACAAATCCACAAAATAAAACAAGCCGGTAGACCTGCTCTAGAGTATGTGCGTGAATTCCACAAGATAGCCGGTCAAATAGAGGGGTGGCCAGAGCAATCCCTAATCCATCTCTTCATTGAGGGGTTAGATGACCACCTCTCCCAGGCCTGCATCATTCGAGCAGTATCTGATCAGCTACATGAGTGGTACCAGACAGCAGTGAAGCTGGATGTTCAACTCACCCGCTATAAGAAGCCTCCCCCACCTGAACCCGAGATAAGACCAGAGCAACCCAGATGACAACCACCACCCTGAAAGCCCCCAATGGCTACGACCACTGAAAGGCCCAGACCACCTGCAGGTCCACTGATCACATGCTTCCGATGTGGACAGCAGGGATATCGAGCATCGAACTGCCCAGTCCCCTACCCCCGACAGCAGAACAGACCGGCACCTGCAGTAAGAAAAAGACCTAGCCAACAGCCGTAGAGAGAAAAATCCAGCGGGATCGCATAGCAACTGGTTGCCCAAGCTACCTCCCCTACACAGGAGGACGCCAGAGCTGAGACTGGACCTGCTGCCGCTCTACCCTTTTGTGACAGCGATGACGGAGAGAACGACCCAATGGTGAGTAGACCTATCCCTCCTTTCACACTGGCTAATCAGCCCTAAGTCAGGAGCACAGACAGACTTAAAAGTGCTAGTAGATTCTGGATGCTCCAGATGTATCATTAGCTTGCCCTTTGCCATGAAATTGGGAATACGAGCAAAATCGCTCTCCAAGCCAATGAGGTTTGAGCAAGCAGATGGCTCCCTGATGGGAGGAACTTTTGTCACGCAACTAACTGAGCCTCTACGCCTAGAAATAGGTGAGCACTGGGAGTTCATACGCTTCCTAGTGGCTCCAAAACTAACTGAGGCTGTGATCCTAGGATTAGCCTGGTTAGACAAATGGAAGCCATTTATCTGGTGGGAGAAAGGGATGAGAACTGTGAGGTTACCAATAGGGCCAACCCCCTCCCCCCGATTCAACAGACATTGCGGAACACTTTAGGCCACCTAATGAGCGAGCACTTATAACTGCCTCACCGTCACCAGACGAATTCACTCATCCCCAATGAATACCGGGACTTAGCGGAGGTATTCAGTGAGAATGAATGCGATGTCCTACCCCCTCACAGACCCAATGACTGTTCCATTGAATTGGTGCCAGGAGCCAAGCTCCCACGCCCGAGAATGTACGCTATGTCCCCCCTCGAAATGGAAGAGATGCAGCAATACGTGAATAAGAACCTAAAGAGGGGGTTCATTGAAAGGGCCAAATCTACCGTGGGAGCCCCTGTGTTATTTAAAGAAAAAAAAGATGGGTCTCTTCATCTCTGTGTAGACTATAAGGGTCTCAACGCTGTAAGTGTGCAAAACAAATACCCCCTCCCCCTCCTACAGGACTTATTAACTCATCTGGCTAAGGGGAGTGTTTTCACAAAATTAGACCTGAGAGAGGCATATTACCGAGTGAGAATAAAGGAGGGAGACGAGTGGAAGACTGCCTTCAACTGCCCCATGGGGAGCTACCAATTCAAGGTCATGCCATTTGGACTACAGGGGGCCCCAGCCGTATTCATGCAGCTGATTAATGAGGTTCTACATGATCACCTGTACAAAGGGGTTCTGGTGTACCTTGACGATATCCTTATATACAGCACGAATATGACTGATCACATAAAGCTGGTGAGAGAAGTATTAAAGAAACTACTGAATGCCAAGCTTTATGCCAAATTGTCAAAATGTGAATTTCATCAGACCCGATTAGATTACCTCGGCTACAGAATTTCCAACGAGGGCATTGAGATGGATCCAGCTAAGGTGAAAACTATAATTGAGTGGCAACCCCCAAGAACCCGCAAACAGCTCCAGAGCTTTCTAGGTTTTGCCAACTTCTACCGTCAATTCATCCCTTCTTTTGCCAAGATTGCCCTACCCCTTACAGACTTACTCAAAACAGGGGAAAAAGGAGGGAAGCCATGACCGGGCCAACCACTAGCATGGACTATGAACTGTCAAACGGCTTTTGAGAATTTGAAAAGACTATTTGCCGCTGAACCAGTTCTAAAGCACCCCTGTCCAGGGGAACCTTTTGTAATACAAGCCGATGCCAGCGATGTGGCTGTTGGAGCTGTACTACTTCAAAAGAACAAGGATGGAGTCCTGCAACCCTGCGCCTACACCTCAAAAAAATTTACGGAAAGTGAACGGAGATGGGCAATATGGGAAAAAGAGGCCTTTGCAATTAGATGGGGGTTGTTAAACTGGCGACACTACCTAGAGGGGAGCAAGGTGCCATTTGAAGTATGGACAGATCACAAAAACCTAGAGGCACTGAAAACTCCCCGCAAATTGTCCCCAAAGCAAGTACGGTGGGCACAGTACTTTAACTGCTTCAACTTTACTCTAAAGTACATACCAGGGGGAAAAAACTTCCTAGCTGATGCGCTATCGAGATTGCCCCAATACAAAAGCGAACGTGAGGAAGTTAATGAGGCGATTATCTCCAATCCACAACCTGCTGCACAAATCACGCCTCGCAGGGTCCCAAATCCTGATGACCCTGGAGCAAAGAAAATAAAACGAGAGCTCCTCACCGATCAATGGTTCAAAGATAATCAAACCTCCTTGACGTGCCGGGATGGTTTGGCTTACAAGGGGGGGAAACTGTATTTGCCCGAATCCCTCCGTCTTAATGCTCTCAAACACAGCCATGATGTGAAACAGGCTGGACACTTTGGATATCTAAAAACTCTACATCTCACCCGACGGCAATTTTGGTGGCCGGGGCTGAAACGGGATGTGGAAAACTATGTTAAGAGTTGTACCGTATGTGCCACAATGAAAAGAATCCCAGGGAAAACCCCTGGGTTACTGCAGCCGGTGGCAGACCCTTCCCAACCCTGGGAAGAAATAGCTATGGACTTTATCGTAGACCTACCTGAAAGCAAAGGAAATACTGTCATCTGGACTGTAATAGACCTGTTTTCGAAACAGCCTCACTTCATCGCCTGCAAAGGACTCCCATCCGCCCAACGACTGACTAAATTGTTCCTGAAACACATTTACCGACTGCACGGCGCCCCTAAGTGAATAATCTCAGACAGGGGGGTGCAGTTCACAGCAAAGATTTGGAGGAGTTTTCTTAAATTAATTGGATCATCTCAAGGCTTATCATCCGCTGGGGCTGGATGTCAAGGCTGCTAACATCGAATGTTTTGCCTGACAATATATATATGGATGCAGGCATTTACTATTTAACCTGTTTATTACTTTAAGAGTCACTATTAGATAGTATGGGGGGAGGAAGTGAAAGAATGTGCTTGAGAACTAGTTAGCCATAACAATAATTCAGTAGAACATCTTCAAAGCTGGATGAAATGTGAGAAGATAAAATATGGCGCGTTATGGAATGGGAGGGAAAGCTCACACTTTAAACTAATTGGGGAATGTGATTAATGACTGTTAAATGAGGGAGGGGAATATGCTCAGATACTGTGGGATGAAGTAGGAGGGTTTAGATTTTGGCTTCGCTTTGTACGTACCGAAGCTATGTTGCAAAATAAAGACTCTTTAACGTAAAATGCCTCAGGATTCTTTGATAACCATCTTCCTTTGGAACCATAACACTATCATCTGCTTTTCACCCGTCTACTAATGGGGCCGCGGAAACCGCTAACAAGATGGTGGAGCAATATCTCAGATGTTATATTTCCTACCAACAAACCAACTGGACCGACCTCCTCCCTTTTGCAGAGGTGGCTTACAACAACTCTGTTCACAGCAGCACTGGCTTCACGCCTTTCAGAGTAGCTACAGGAAAAGAGTTCAGCCCAATACCTGAATACCCTCAAGCACCCTCCGCTTCTCAGGCACTTGATCAATGGGTGAGGGGGTGGGAAGAGGTTTGGAAAGCCACGAAAGCTGCTTTAAAAAAGACTTCCGAGACTTATAAAAAGCAGGCAGACAGAAAGAGAGCCCCTCAAAGAACATTCCAAGTTGGGGAAAAGGTCTGTCGACCAAATATTTATGCCTTAAATTACCCAGTAAGAAATTAGGACCGAAATTCTTGGGGCCTTTCCCCATCGTAAGAATCATCAACCTGGTCACAGTAGAATTAAAACTCCCTAGGCTTTTAGGGAGAATTCACCCTGTCTTCCATTGCAGCTTGTTGAAACCTTTGCGAGAATCCACTTTAAGACCTCCGCCTAAGAAGGCACCCGGACCCCTCGTAGTGGCGGGTAAAACTCACTATGAAGTAAAGCGCATTCTTGATTCTAGAATTTTTAAAGAGAAATTGCAGTACCTAGTACAATGGAAGGGATACTCGCTATCTGAAGCCACTTGGGTGAAATCTAGCAATGTGAAAGCCGACAGACTCATCAAAAGATTCTATAAGAAACACCCTAACAAACCGAGAGACAGTCCCTAACATATGTTTTTGTTTACGCTACAGGATCTGTCCTTTTTCTAAGGGGGGCCGGATGTCAAGCTACAATGTATCCTCTCTGCCTATCCTATCTGCTTGCTCTTTGAATTGTTTCCCCTTGATGTCAACCTGGGGTGAGAAAGGAATGCGCCTCCAGCCATCTGGCTTATCTCTCGCTGCGGAAGAGAAAGGTGCGAAGACCCAACGTCTTCACAGGCATGGGAACGGACTCCGTTATCAGCTCCGTTCCCACAGCGGACCTAACACCTAGGGATTGGCCCGTTTGAACTGACCGGATGAACTATTGGGGTGGGGTTTGCTTGATGCTCCTTTAACCTATTGACCCTCAGTTCCTGCCTTCTATGCCCGATGTCAGCTTCTCCTAATAAAAGTTCCTTTTGGAATGGAATTGTTCCAAGAGTCCTGCTTTCTTGGGATGAGGTTTTGAAGCGGGTCCTTACAGTTGTTATTTGTCTCTTTGGTAAAAATCCAATTTGGTCTGGATGTATAAATTCAATCAAAAATCTCTTCAATCTTTCTGCTATTATTGAGGCAAAAATTTTTGTAATCCACATTTAATAACGATATTGGTGTATAATTCTTTATCTGAATCAAGTCTGAATCTTCTTTTGGTATTAAAGTGATATTGGCTTCTATCCACGTATTTGGTAGTTTGGCGTCTACTAATACTTCATTACATACTTCTTGCATTAATGGACTTAGTATATCTTGTAGGCTTTTATAAAATTCTGCGGGTAGCCCATCTGGGTTTGGGGTCTTGTCATTTTTTTGTCTTTTTATAGCTTCTGTCAGCTCCATCGTTATTTTCTCATTTAACATATTTTTAAAATTCTATGGAATCTTTGGTAGGTTAACATTTTCTATATATTGCCTTATTTTTTCCTGAGTAATTTCTTCTTTATCATAAAGTATTTCATAAAATTCTTTAATTATTTTTTTTATCATATCATTTTGGTATTGTAAATCGCCTCTCACATCTTGCAATTTATTTATCTGTTTTTTCCTCTTTCTTTTTTCAGTTTGTAGGCCAACCATCTACCCGGCTTATTAGCATTTTCAAAAAAGTTTTGTTTTGCTCTTTTAATTTGTTGGGCCATTTCTTCAGCTTCTATTAAATTTAATTTATGTTTTATTATCTCCATTTGTTTTTTAAGCGTCTTCTTTTGTGGGTCTTTTTGTAGTTCTAATTCTAGTTTTGTCAATTCTTCCTTTAGCTTCGTTTGTTCTTGTGTTTTTTTCCTTATTATTTTTCGCCATGTAAGTTATGGCTAATCCTCTAAAATATGCTTTGGCTGTATCCCAAATGTTTTGGAGTGATGTATCTTCTTTCTTATTTTAACAAAAAAATCCATTTCCTTTGCTACTTTTTGTATAAATTCTTTCTCTTTCAGTAGAGATTGATTCAATGTCCATCTTAATTTTTTTCTGTGTTCCTCTCCATGTCATCTTTATCAGATTGCGATCCGCCCATACATTAGTTTCGATCTCAATCTCTTGTATGTTCATTCTTAGTTCAGCAGATACCCATTTCATATTGATTCTAGACCATGATTTATGCCTATTTGAGTAAAATGTATATTGAGATTTCTTTGGATTTTTCTCTCTCCATATATCCTATATACACATTTCTTCTGCCATTTTAAAAAAAGCCTTAAGTAAAATGTTCCTACCTTTTTTCCCTATTTTACTACTTCTGTAATCTAGCTTTCCACCTACAATTGCATTGAAGTCTCCTACTAAGCAAATATTTTGATATTCCATTTCCACTATTTTCTTATGTAATTTTTGATAAAATTCTTCTTGTGTGTTGTTCGGTGCATAGATTGCTACCAGCAATGTCTGTTTTTGGTTTAATGTCATTTCCACCATTAGTATTCTTCCTTCTTCATCTGCATAAATTTGTTTGGGGTTCATTATTTCTTTAATGTATAAAGCTACTCGTCTTTTCTTTTGTTGTGCTGATGAAAAGAAAAGCTTCCCAATTTTCAGACATTCCAGAAATTTATAATGTTGTCTTTTAATATGTGTTTCTTGCAAACAAACTATATACATTTTTAGATTTGTAGTCATGTAAAGTTTTTTTTTCCTTTTTAAGGGGGAGTTCAGTCCATTTATATTCATTGAAAGAATCCAATTATCCTTCTCCATCTTCTTCAGTTATATTTAGGTTTTATTCTTCTAGCTGTTCTTGTCTGTCTCTGTTCTTTTCCCTTTGCCCCTTCTTCTTGATTTATGTTTTCTATATCTTCTTCTTCCCTTTGTTTGCCCGCCCCTTCTATTGCTGTCTCTTCCTGTTTTCTGGATTCCCATTCTGGTTGGAATTCTGAGCTTCCTTCTTCAAGAAAAGCTCTGTGTCTCTTGTAAAATTCCATTGCTTTAAAGACAGAGTCCAATCTGTATCTTTTAGAGTCCCAACTGAATAGTATCCCCTCCGGCATCAGCCATCTAAAATTCACTCCTTTTTAAATTAATTTTTGGTCAAGAATTGGTAGTCTCTTCGTGAATCTCTTATCCTCCTAGGTAACTGCTTTAAGACTACAATTTCTTTTTCCTTGTATTGCAATGGGTCATCTCTGACTCTTCTCAATATCTTGTCTCTTATTGATTTTTTGACAAATCTGACGTGTACCTCTCTAGGGACTTTATTTCTTTTTGCATAACTTGAATTGACTCTAAATGTTTGATCAATCTCTCCTTCCATTTCCTGTTTTCCAATTTCGAACGCTCCAGCCAGCAGTCCTGTCATCAAGTCAGCAAGATCTTCTTCCTTGTCTTCCATTATGTTCTGGAATCTTAAAAAAATGAGATGCCTTTTCCATTTCCAAAACTGCTATTGAGTCTTCCAGTTCTTTTTTTGCCTGCATCAATCTTTGATTTTCATCTTTTATTTCTTCCAGCTTTTGATCTGTTTCTGCTGATTTATCTTCTACTTTCTGGATCCTTTGCTCATTCTTTGCGATCTTCTGTTGAAAGTTTTCTAGTTGAGATTTCAAATCATGAATTTCTTCCTTCATTTTATCAAAGTTATCTTTCGACTCTTCATGATTTCTCTTTGTGTCTTCTTTGTGTGAAGTAATAGCCTCCTGGATTAGTTGTAGTGTGTTTTGCATTTCCTTCTGGAAGCTGTTGGTTTTTTTTGCTGTAACATTGCGTCAATTGATCTCTGATACACAGGACTGGAGGTAGTAGAAGATGGCGCTGAGGATGTTTTTTTGCTAATTTTAGCTAGATTAGGAACACTCATTTTTATTCCCACCCTCCAGACCTTCTCAATTCTAATATATTCCCCAGTTATCAATCTTATACCAAACCTTCAATCTTATACCCAATATTACAATATGACCTTTAAATTTGTTTCAAAAATTTCTTGTAGTCTTTATCTATAGTCTCTTGTAATCCAGTAAGCTCCCCCAAATAGGGGGAGAAAGGAGGAAAGAGAGTTTATAGTCCAATTCTGTCTTTCAATCTCAACTCCAATAATTATCCAAAGGTCCAAGGTTATCAATCAGCTCCAATTTGTAATCCAAAAGGTCCTGTTATGTAAAATTAATAATCCACAAGGCCTCCCCCAAAGGGAGTCGCCAAGAGTCAGATTTCTTCTGTCTCTAGATAGTTCTTGAAGATCAGGATCTATAATCCAATAGGTTCCCCATAAAGAAAAAGGGGCATAAAAAAAAGAAAAAGGGGGAAGTAAAAATTTATAATCCACTTTTGTCTTTCAGCACCAACTCCAAGCAATTATCCAATAAACCAGAATCATCAGTCAGCCAAAAATTATAATCCTCAAGGCCCTACTATTCCAAGTTAATAATCCATAAGGCCTCCTCTAAAGAGAATAACCAAATGTCAATTTTTTTCTGTCTCTGAATAGTTCTTAATATTGCAGTTCAAGCAATGTTTATAATCCAGGAAAGCCAGCTGGTTTCAAAGTAGTTTATGTTTATAATCCATCCTGCAGAAAAAACAGCCCCAAGAGTTCCTCTTCTTTTCCAGCTGTAATCTGCAAGGCTGAGAAGTTCAGGCATATCAAAGAGCCTAGTTTGCTATCTCTGTCTAGGCTTCAAGCCAAGGTCACTCTTTCCAAACAATGTAGAGAGCAAAAAAAGAAAAGTCTTAGTGTTGTTCTTCTTTTCTACCACTAGATGTCATTAAAGGTCTATCTTTCAACCAGGACTTAGTTCTCAGAGTTCAGTCTAATATTTTTTCAAGCAAATAGTTTCCAAGATACTTTAAGTCTCTCAAATGTTTCAATATTATAACTTTAAATTATTTCTAATTTAGTTTATAGTCTGTTTTTCTCCCCAAAGATGTAAACCGCCGCCATTCTTCTAGGGGGAGGGGCACCAAGAAACACCCCCCCCCCCGCTTCTGAGAGCTTTGCCTTTTGGGGTTCTTTTTTCCAGGTAATTTTTTTTTAAAAAAAGTAGAACAGGAAAAAAAATACTCTCACCCAGTTCCAATGCGTTGCTTAATTTTGCTAGTTGGTGCTCCCCCCCCCGGCTGTCAGTAGCTTCCGACTGGCTGCCGAACTGCCGCCAATCTTTCACCAGCTGGCTTAGAGGGCTTCTTCGGATCGAACGGACTGACCATTGTCAGTCCGTGATCTATGAGGGTCCCCTCTTTCGTCGCTTCTCCGGGGCGACTTTAGGGCCTTTTCGGGCCCCCAGGACAAAATTGAACGCAGGAGGCAGAGTCCTGCTTCCCTGCGTCCGTCTCGCTACAACGCAAAACCAGAAGTCCCTCCACAAATTTTCTATGGGATTAAGGTCTGAAGACTGGCTACGCCACTCCAGGACCTTAATGTGCTTCTTCTTGAGACACTCCTTTATTGCCTTTGCTGTGTGTTTTGGTTTGTTGTCATACTGGAATACCCATCCACGACCCTAACCCTAACCCGTCCATCGTCCCTTTGATGTTGTCCTGTCTCCTTAGCAGAAAAATACCCCCAAAGCATAATGTTTCCACCTCCATGTTTGACGGTGGGGATGGTGTTCTTGGGGTCACAAGCAGCATTCCTCCTCCTCCTCCTAACACGGCGAGTTGAGTTGATGCCAAAGAGCTCGATTTTGGTCTCACCTGATCACAACACTTTCACCCAGTTCTCCTCTGTATCATTCAGATGTTCATTGGCAAACTTCAGACGGGCCTGTACATGTGCTTTCTTGAGTAGGGGGACCTTGCGGGCACTGCAGGATTTCAGTCCTTCACGGAGTAGTGTGTTACCAATTGTTTTCTTGGTGACTATGGTCCCAGCTGCCTTGAGATAATTGACAAGATCCTCCAGTGTAATAATAATAATAATAATAAAGTTGGAAGGGACCTCGGAGGTCATCGAGTCCAACCCCCTGCCCATTTCGGACAAATGGCTGTCCAGGCTCTTCTTAAAAACTTCCAGTGTTGGAGCATTCACCGCTTCTGGAGGCAGGTTGTTCCACTGGTTAATTGTTCTGTCAGGAAGTTTCTCCTCAGTTCCAGGTTGCTTCTCTCCTTGACTAGTTTCCATCCATTACTTCTTTCCTGCCCTCAGGTGCCTTGGAGAATAGCTTGACTCCCTATTCTTTGTGGCAACCCCTGAGATATTGATACTGCTATCATGTCACCCCTAGTCCTTCTTTTCATTAACTACATCCCAATTCCAACAACCTTCCTGATATGCTTTAGCCTCCATCCCCTAGTCATCTTTGTTGCCCTTCTCTGCACTCTTTCTAGAGTCTCAACATCTTTTTACATCGTGGTGACCAAACTGGATGCAGTATTCCAAGTGTGGCCTTACCAAGGCGTTGTAAAGTGGTATTAATACTTCACGTGATCTTGATTCTATCCCTCTGTTAATGCAGCCCAGCACTGTGTTGGCTTTTTTGGCAGCTGCAGCACACTGCTGGCTCATATTTAAGTGATTGTCCACTAGGACTCCGAGATCCCTCTCACAGTTACTACTATTGAGCAAGGTACCCCCTATACTATACCTGTACATTTGTTTTTTCTTGCCTAAATGTAGAACCTTACTTTTTTCACCATTGAATTTCATTTTGTTAGATAGCGCCCAGTGTTCAAGTCTGTCCAGGTCCTCCTGTATCTTAATCCTGTCATCTGGAGTGTTGGCTATTCCTGCCAGCTTGGTGTCATCCACAAATTTGATGAGTTCCCCATCTATCCCCTCGTCCAAATCGTTGATGAAGATGTTGAAGAGCACTGGCCCCAGAATAGAGCCCTGGGGCACCCCACTGCACACTTCCCTCCATGTAGATGCGGTTCCATTGAGGACCACACGCTGAGTACGGCCGGTCATCCAGCTACGAATCCATCTGGTGGTGATGCTGTCTAACCCACATTTTTCTATCTTATCAAGTAGTAGGTTGTGATCTACTTTATCAAATGCCTTACTGTGTAGCTCTGGGCTGATTCCTCACTGTTCTCATGATCATTGAAACTCCATGAGGTGAGGTCTTGCATGGAGCCCCAGACCGAGGGAGATTGACAGTTATTTTATGTTTCTTCCATTTGCGAATAATCGCACCAACTGTTGTCACCTTCTCACCAAGCTGCTTGGCGATAAGTCTTGTAGCCCATTCCAGCCTTGTGTAGGCCTACAATCTTGTCCCTGACATCCTTGGACAGTTCTTTGGGTCTTGGTCATGGTGGAGAGTTTGGAATCTGATTGATTGATTGCTTCTGTGGACAGGTGTCTTTTATATAGTTAACAAGATGAGATTAGGAGCACTCCCTTTAAGAGAGTGCTCCTAATCTCAGCTCGTTACCTGTATAAAAGACACCTGGGAGCCAGAAATCTTGCTGATTGATGGGATCAAATACTTATTTCACTCATTAAAATGCAAATCAATTTGTAACTTTTTTGAAATGCGTTTTTCTGGATTTTTTTGTTGTTATTCTGTTTCTCACTGTTAAAATAAACCTACCATTAAAATTATAGACTGATCATTTGTCAGTGGGCAAACGTACAAAATCAAATCAAATCAAATCAAATCAACCTTTATTGTCAAAGTACAACATGTGTACAATGAGATTGGCTGAGCCTCCCTTCGTGCACCCCCCGAACACAACTCAGTGACAACAAACATACAATCTTATTGCACCATGTGAACTTATTGCACAACGCGCCGGCCCCGCAAGTCTATCATACATGGAGTTATTTTCCATTCAGGAGTCTGACAGCCCATGGGTAGAAACTGTCCTTCAGCCTGTTGGTGCAGCTGGCTATGCTTCTATATCTCCTACCCGATGGTAGGAGAGTAAAGAAGTGCTGACCAGGGTGTGAGTCGTCCCTTAGGATTTTCCTCACTCTTCTAAGGCAGCAGGCCCTAGCGATGTCGTCTAGTGGTATCAGGGGACAGCCCACGATGTTTTGTGCTGTGCTCACCACCCTCTGTAGTGTCTTTCTATCCGCGGCTGTCAAGCCAGCATACCACACCATAATGCAATGTGAGAGGACGCTTTCTATAGTGGACCGGTAAAAGAAGGTCATCAGTCGTTGTTCCACTTTGTTCTAAGACCCTAAGGAAGTGGAGTCTCTGTTGGGCCTTTCTGGCCACCTGGGTTGTGTTGATTTTCCAGGTGAGATCTTCACTGAGGTAGACTCCCAGGAATTTAAAGGAGGAAACTCTCTCCACACAGCGCCCCCCCCCCCGATGTAAAGTGGGGCGGGTTCCTCTCTTTTCTTCCGGAAGTCTAACACCATCTCCTTTGTCTTGCCGATGTTCAGGTGCAAGTTGTTTTCTAGGCACCATGAGGATAGTTTTTGAACCTCCCCCCTGTACGCTGTTTCGTCTCCACCTGTGGTATCATCTGCGAACTTAATGATCGCAGGGGATCAAATAATTTTTTCCCTCACTGTACATGGCTTCACTCTAGACTCTTGTTGGACACACCACTTTCCCCTTCATATTCCTTACCTACACCAAAGCCATCACCAATGTCCATTGGCTGAAAGAAATGTGAGAAAATTTTACATTAAATACAATACACATGTTAAGTCCAAAACTGCTTTGTCACCATCGTTTGGCAATGTATATTTATTTATTCTTGGCCTTGTATAAAACAGGGCCTCCGACTGCAGGCTTTAAACTTAATGCATTCTCTTCTAGGAAAAATCAACACCAGATTACATCTCATTTAATCAGTGCATTACCAAGCATGCCTGTGCATTAAGGAACCTTCCTTGTCCTGAGTTCTGCTCACCTGTCCAGCAGAAGAGGCACTGGCATCATTGATATAGCAGTCGGGGATGGCCTGCCGCCGGCTGTTGGAAGGCAGTACAGGCCGAAGCAAAGCTCCCTTATTCATTACGCTTGTCTGCACAGACATCTGTTGGACACCCTACAAAGAAAAGTACACCAGGAAGCCTGTAACTGCCCTGTTAGCACCTCCCAGATTGTAGAGATGGGTTGACCAGCTGAAACTGCTAGTTCAGTTGCACCAGGTTCTTATTGAAGAGAAAACATGCACAAACAAGAGTCAGTACCTGAGAAAGGGGGACAGAACCTTGTCCAACTGCCACTCCTGATGCAGCAGAAGCAGCATTGGCCCACTGTTGCGGTGCTCGGGCATTGGCAGTCACCGGCAAACCACTCCGTTCTGAGACTATCTGGCCTGAGGAAAAAGAAGAAAAATGTGAATCTGGATGGCATTTTCAATCCCACAATATCAACCTTCAATTAATGCTTTGGAAAATTCAGGATTTTCTAACTTTCTCTAACTTTGCTGACCCTTACCATTTCTATTCTGATGCTCACCTTTGAAATGCAGTTCAAATCCAAGACTCCCACTTCCTTTCCTGAATAGGAAGCATTTCATTTCATCATCACTTACCAAATGTCTCTGCACTCTTGATCCAAGCATTTAAGTCCCACTGGAATTTCATGTCTCCATGGGGTTCCACTGGATCCACAATCATCTTTAGAGCCCTGTGCAGCTGAAAATAAATCTAAAGCCAGAAAAAATGGGGGAGGGGAATAAAAGAGAGGGACAAAACACCAATTACATGTGAAACAGCAAGACCATAACTGGTCTGTCACTTAACTTCAGTACTGACATTAGATACATGAAAATAGAAAACCTGAGGCAAGCCAGGTCACCTTAACTTTTCCCCCCAAATCACTTATTAACCAAGGGGCATTTACCAGTTTCTTTGAGAGCAGCAATGCACTGTTGTTGTCACTCTCCAAGGCCCAGTTAGCAAAGCGCAGGATATGTTCTTGGTGACGTTGCAGCTTGGTCATGGCCCAGTGCTGCCTCTCCAGTTTCTCTTGTTGCCCTTCAGTGACTTTCTGCAAAAGGGAGAAAATTAGGTGAAGAAACAGAAGTGGGAGGTACCCTTTCCTAGAAATGCTACAGCGTGCACGGTGATAGCATGCAGCCTCCCATGGCTCTGTGCTATCCTGTCCCATACAGTATAGACCCAAATAAACTTGTTTTTTTTTCTAACTGAAAGCAGATCCTGAGAATAGACAGATAGCATAGGTATCTGGATAGGTAATTGGTTAGCAAAAAGTTAAGCCAGAGGAGAATATAGTGCAAACTATTCAAGAGATGTAGCCTCAAACTAAAAAGGAAATATCATTTCTGCAGAATGTGGGTACCAGGGATGGTTTATACCTCATTTTACTACCAAATCAAAAGCCCTCAAAGACTTAATTAAGAGGAGCAAGCCTAACAAAGTTTGACGAATTCCTGAATATGGAAAAGACTTTCAAGAAGTAAAGAGACTGCTTTATGTAGTATTAAGGGGATCAGATTTTAATTTCCCATTTGTTTTGCGTGACACAATATCTGATGTGAATTCAGGGGTTGTGCAAGTCCAAGAGTTTGAGGAAGGGAAATATCCAATTCTTTAACTTTCAAAAAACCTCTTGCATAGGGAGAGAGTATATAATAGCATAGAAAAAGAAGCTTTTGCTATGAAATGGGCAGTGCAATCTGGTGCAATCCAAGAGTCTACCTGTGGCATTGTGCTCTCACTGGGATCACAGATCACCAGCCCTGCATTTGATTAAAGCGAATGAAAGACACAATAAAAGAAAAAAGATGCTGAAGGAACACATTATAAGATAAAGTTGTTAAAAATCTGGAATCTTTTCATAGCAAAGATAAAACCAGTGATTTCACTACTATCACCTGTCAAATGCTTTTTTACTCTAAGGACAAGCTCAGTAAGGAAGATTTAATCACTTGTGCCACTATGAAATATTTAGATACAGGAAACAGATTAAAGACATAACAAGAATAGTTCTATGAAGGAAGGAACCTACAATGGTTAATGTACACGTAAATAACCAGAAAAAGAAAAAGCAACCTTTAAAAAAGGAAGGCCCTTGAGAATGACAACAGAATTTAAAACACATCTACAAAACCAAGATCACTTTTATTAGGTTGTATGAATACATTGTTACTAAAATACTGTACAGTGACAATAACAATCAAAAATTGTGTGACAAATTGGATAAAAAAACTGCAAGGAAGTAATTACAATGGATCAATGGAAAGAGTTATGGGGGGAAAATCAGTAAAATCTACCCCAAACTCTAATTTAAGAGAAAATTAGAATAAAATGTTTTTTAGATGTTATACAGTAGTGGCCAAAATTGTGGAAACCTTTTGGGAAAAGTGTACAGTAGAAATGCCACCTTTGGTTAAGTTTCCACCAATTTTTCTTCTAATTTCTTTATAACTGTAGCCTTGTTCACTTAATAATACTATTTTACATCGCTTTCTGGGCAACCAGTCAACTCTTTGCACCATTACTTTAATTTTATTACGTTTTACAAGCTCACTAAATGAAAGGAAAAAAAACCCCAACCAACTTGATAGCGATCACATAACACTGACAAATGTCCTCCTCTCAGCTTCAATACATGACATCAATAACTGAATCCTACTGTGATCTGATTGGCTCATTGCCAAAACAAGATGACACCTGATTGGCTCTCTAAACACTCATGCTCATTGGCTACAATCAGATGAAGGAAAGCTACCTGATATCAACCTAAGCAAGTTGTGCTTCCTTTTTCTGATTATTTGGCTATAACTTTTCATAGAATACAGTACAGATAATTGAACAAACTTTGTTGCATTACATTCTTGATTAAATTATCTTTCCATTGATATATAATTTTATGGTACTACTCCCCCCAAAAAAGTGGTGTTATTAGCCATCAAACCTCAAAAATACACTTTTCCCAAAAGGTTTCCACAATTTTGGCCACTACTGTATAATTCCATTGACAATTGCCAAGAGGGACAAATCATGTAACAATAAATACTAGAAATGTCATAATAAAGAAGGACCATTATCCTAAGTGAGTCATACAAAAAAAAAAAAAAACTGGAACGAAATCAAAACATTTGGGGAATTTTGAAAATGAATTGAAACCACATATATTGTTATTAGGAATTATTTGGAGTATAAATGTGAAGTATCACAATAGCAACAAGAACCAATTTTCCAATTTGGGAAAGAAAAACCTTGCCAACAATACAAGAATTGGAAAGCAAAATTGGAGAATATCCGGCCATGGAGAAATAGTATATATTCACAACAGAACTCAACCCAAACTTAAAAAGAAATGTGCCTGATATACAACAGATTACAGAGCAAGCAAATTAAGGTATTTAGAATATAGCCTTTGAAAAAAAGATATTAAAAACAATTGAAATAAATGACTTAGAAAAAACAACTGTAGAGGTTTAACATGAATATCTAAGTAACAATGCTTGAGGGAAAAAATGAAGGGAAGGGGAAGAGTGGACTATTGAACACTTCTTTTTATATTTTAATTACAGGTAGTCCTCAAGTTATGACTGTAATGGAGCCTGCCCATTAGAGTTGAAGGTAGGGACAAACATTAAATGAACTGCCTCAAGTCAACGCAAAAAGCTAATTCAGTCCTAGGCTGCATTAACAGCATTAACAGACAGTATCAAGATCATGTGAAGTTTAGTACCACTTTATAATGCCTTGGTAAGACCACACTTGGAATATTGCATCCAGTTTTGGTCGCTATGTTATAAAAAAGATCTTGAGACTCTAGAAAGAGTGCAGATAAGAGCAACACAGATGATTAAGGGACTGGAGGCTAAAACACATGAAGAACGGTTGCAGGAATTAGGTATGTCTAGTTAATTGGACAGCCATTTGTCTGAAATTGTATAGGGTCTCCTGCTTGAGCAGGGGGGTGGACCAGAAGACCTCCAAGGTCCCAACTCTGTTATTCTGTTAAGTAACGACGAGCCATCCCTGCTGTCCCCAGTGCATACATTAAATGAATACATGGGTCACTAAGTGGAGAATAGGGTGCCTCAGGGGTGGGGGAGAGCCTGGGAGGCCTAGTGCAGGTACAAGCCGACCTGCGTCAAACTTTGAGGTACCCCATGCTCCACTTCCCGACCCTTGGGTGGCTCGCATGTGCACCCACAACACAATTGGCTATCTTGCCAGTGAGAAAAAATGGGGAAGGAATACGCTGGGCACACCTACCTTTCCTGGTTTTGCCACTGCCCTATCTCACCAAGTGCCCCTGCCTTTCTGGGGAAAAAAGGACTGGTTCCCTAGCCTTTCAGAGCTTTCTGCACCATTCAGCTGGTCGTTGGGAGACTGCAAACCCTCTCCTGGATCTTGCTAAGCTTTGGGAAAGCTTCAGGATAAGTTTCCCAAAACCTTTCCGTTGCTTTCAAATCATCCCTCCCCCAGAAAGCCACATTTCTTCAATAAAGAAAAAAAAAAAAGCTGGGAGGACATACTTGTTGATGTCCCCCCCCCCCAAAAAAAAATAGGTGCTAAAACTAAACTCTCTGCCCTCCAGTCACTATCCCTTAAAAACCTAATCTGCTAAATTACTGAATGCCTGTAAAGAGGGTAACAAAATCTGCAAGTTACTTACCTCAACTCCAGGCTGAAGAGTAGAGGAAAGGGATGAAGCAAGCAAAGAAAATCTTTCTGCAGCTTTTTGCCTTGAGGAGCTGAAGAAAAAAATTCAGCTCAAACAGTTCAGCAGGCTAGAGAACAGCACATGCAGCAAAACGGGACAGAAGCTGGGTCCTTGCGAAGTTTTTTGCTGTTTGTCTAACTAGTCCTAGCTGGGTCTAAAAGGTCTGGTTTCCCAAAGCCTAGCAAGAGCCAGGAGAGGAGCCATTGTAACTTTGAAACAGGGTCATATGTAACGTTGGGGTGTATGACGTAACTTTGAACATTCGTTAAGTGACTTGTCATATCTCAAGGACTACCTGTATACCATATCTTACTTCTTGCACTTCTGTTTTTGTTATACTTTTGTGCGATGCTTATGCAGTAATAAATCTAATCAAATACTTGAAAAAAAGAAAAAGACATTGACAGAAGATTTACAGGATGGTATCGTACCCTGCAACTATACAAGTATGTAGCTCAACATCACACGCACTGTACTAGCCAATGTTCCCATTCTGGTCTTACCTGTGCATCACTAACCAGCACCTTAGCACGCTTATTGAGCTCCTTCATAATTTGCAAGATAGACATCTTCACGTCTACCTGCACACGTTTCTGCACATCTGCCACCTGCCGGATCCTGTTGAGGCAGTAACATAGTTTCCTTAGTCTAGCCACAATTTCTTACAACTGAGGTATGCAACAAAATGAAAAATACATTTCATTTCCAACTGAAAATATATTGTTTTTGTTTCAAGTGGGCCACTGTTTGGAAGAAGGTTATTCCAGGTTTCAGTTGAAATAAAAACCAGAGACGTCTTCAGGGGCAATTAGGGCAAAATTGGTGCACTTCTTTTTTAATTTTTTATTTATTTTTTTATGTATATTTTATTGGTTTTTTTAAAACTAACAACCTGGTGCTTAGTAAACAGCATGTTGTCTGGGTTCACATTTCATAACAATCAATAGTCAATTTCTATCATATCGTACTCTACATACTTTCCTTGATTTTCTCTTCTTCCCATATTGTTCTCTTGCAAACATTAGGTTAATACAGTTCTTAGTATTTTAGTAATGAAGAGGTTAAATATAAACATTTTTCTAACATTTATCCAATTAGTAATAGCATTAGTATATAACTTCTTTTCTAGTTAGTCCTCTTGGTTGCATTATATGTCGTTTTCAACATTCTCATTTAGACTTTTTCCCCACAAAATTGAAATCATTGTTATCTGTTAAGATTTTCTCAAAGTTGATTTACGGTTAAATATCTAAGCTGTTTCCCTTACAATAATCCTCCCAACAATTACATTTCTCATATCATAAAAAAAAATACAATACTACTCTGAATAAGAAAGAAGAAAAAGAAAAAGAGAAAGAAAAACATATCTCTCTCAAACTAAAATTCATTTATATCCATTTTTTCATTTTTTAACTCTATTCCATTTGATATTTACTAATTAAGTAATCCATGTTATATTTTAACCATATTCAAACAAATGCTTAATCTTTAAAAATTGCTTCTGATAGGTCCAATCTTCTAATCCCTTGAATCTGATTTTAGTCTTTTTCTTTCGCCAAACGACTTTTCTCATCCATCTATTCCACTTAGTTAAAAAGTCTTGCCATTTTCTTGTGGATGTTGTTAAGGATGGGAGAGACAAATCAGGTAAGATGTTGATTTCTTTTATCTTTTTTTGTCTCTCAAGTTGTAGATTTTTTGGTATCTCTGTAATCCATTTTGTCAGGCTTTTCTTCTTATCTTCGGCTTTGTTTTGTGATTCTAGGGTGTGGACTATCTCTTTCAGTTCCGGTGCTTCAGTCACATCTTGTGTGTTTTCCTCCATCTGTGTTAAATCACAATCCCTTCCATTGGTAGATTCTTTCATTTTCTGAAAATTCTTATGTTGTGAGGTTAATGTAAAGATATGTCCATTTATGTCATCAAAGTTGTTTTTAATTTCATTGTGGTTTAAGAGCCATTGTTGTTTGGATTAGTTGTAACATAGCGAGCATTTCCTCCTGGAAAGTATTTGGTTTTTCTTGACAAGTTCTTTTTGCAAGCTCTTGAGATTCCATGATAGCTAGAATTCAAAAAGATTTCTTTCTCTGAAAACAGCTTTAAAGTCGCAGTCAATAGGTGTTTATCATCCAGGAAGGTCAGTTATGTTTTTTCAATTATAATCTTTGCTTATTGTGGCTGGCCCAGAATGTTTTGTTTAGCTCTGTTTAAAGATCAAAGAAGTAGGTTATCTCATTCTGGGCGTCCTGCCAATACTTATAACAAAGCAGCTAAAGTTATATATTCTCTTCCACCACTAGATGTCAGCAACAGTATGTTTTTGTCCCCCTTAATAGTTTAATTCACTGTTTCCTTCCGTGGGAGGGTGGGGCAAAGCTCCCCCTCCTTTTCACTTTCGGAGGCTTTTTTTTTTTTTTGCTTCTTGGGGTATCTTTTCCAAAAGTTCAGGATATAGAGTAGGAGAGAGAAGATCAAATTTCTCACACAGTTTCAGCACGCTGTTCACTGATGTTCTGGTGAGTACTTGTGGACTTCGGCTGCAAGTAGCTTGAGCTGGTTACCGAGATGGGGCCAGCCTTTCTCCTGTCGGGTTAGAGGGAATTTCCTGACTGAATGGGACGACCACCGTCATTCCCGCATCGCTGGGGCACCCCTCTTTCTTCGCCCTCTTCGGGGTGGCTTTAGACCCATTTAGGGTCCCCTGGCAGGGCGAAAAGAGCGGAGCTTTCGCAATCCCACGACCGTGCGCTACCGGGCAAAACTGGAAGTCCCCGCACTTCTCCTTTTTATGTAACCTACCCATGTGCCAATCTTCCCAGCATTTTTCTTTTCCTATCTCCATTTTTAACATTGCCAAAAAATGTCCCTGATTTTCCCCCACTTCCCATCCTAAAACACTACAAGTAGCCCTCGACTTATGATCACAACTGGGACCAGAATTACTGTTGCTAAGCAAGTTGGGTGTTAAGTGAGTTGTGCCCAATCTTATGACTTTTGCCATGGTTGTTAAGCAAATCACTGCAGTTGTTAAGTGAATCACATGGCCGTTAAGCGAATTCAGCTTTCTCAATTGACTTTGCTTGTCGAAAGCCAGCTGGGAAGGTTGCAAATGGTGATCACATGACCCTGGGATATGTGATTGTAAATACATGCCAGTTGCCAAGTGACCAAATTTTGATCACATGACTGTGGGGATGCTGCAATGGTCATGTGAGGACTGGTTATAATTCACTTTTTTCATTGCCGTTGTAACTTCAAACAGTCACTAAATGAATGGTTGTAAGTTCCGAACTACCTGTACTGTCTGGAACACTGCTTCTGCATGCCAAATACTCTGCAGAGCCCTAGTTTACAACAGATTCTCTGTTCTTTAAATTAAAAGATCATTGCTGGAATATAGGGAGTGGCAATCCAAAACAGTGGAAGATCCCAAGTTAGAGAGGGCCGACACAAAGGCTAGCAGCAAATATAGAAAACAGCAAAATTCTCTTTCCAAATAGGAAGGAGCCTTCTTAGATTAAGAAAGAACATGTACATTTTATAATTATAAATTATTATCATAAATTATATAAACTGACAAGTCACATTATATTGGTTTTAAAGAAGAGAGATGCACCTCCTAAAACCTGTTCATGGCTGGATAATGCATCACAAGGCAAATCTAAACATTGCCAATTGTGGTTTATCTACAAAACACACCACCTAATAAACTGTTAGTTACAAACCACAATGATTCTGTTTAGACATTACACTAAGCCAAATCTAAATAAATCATTTTACTTCTGTGGACCATGTGCAATGAAAAAACTAGGTCCTTCACATGGGCCACAAAACAGGCCAGTTTCAAACGGGCAGATAAAAAGTAAAGTCCACACTGAGTCTGGTAATTTCCTATATGAGGGGTCCTTGGCGCTCTCTGAGCTTGGGTGTTTTCTTGCAAATGTTTCATTACCCAACAAGGTAACATCATCAGTGCTAGTCTAGCACTGCCTCAACCAAGTCAGAGAGTACCAAAGACCCCTCATTTCAACCCCAAGCTATAAATATTCTCCTTTATTGGTAATTTCCTATATATGACCTTGTGGGATTTGCTTGTTTTTTGCAACTGTCCTTTCCTAGGTAAGGGGCATAGATAAGGGATAGTGACATTCAGCTTGTCCTTCTTCCAAAGTATTCAGATCCATCTCACTATTTTATCCTCAAACTTCAAGATTAGCAAGGCTGGATGTTAAGAGTCTTCAGAGGTTATGAAATGTTTTTGAATTTTATGGCCCACACTACACTAGAATGCATCAGAACAAGCATGTCTTTCTCTTCCCACAAGGTTTAGACATGCTAATGTTAACTTTTAAGGATCACTTTCTTAGCAAAGGACACTTACGAGGTGCGCACTTCCTTGGTTGACTTCTGGAGATTGGCATTTTTATCCCCCAGGCGCTTGACCAATGAAGCCAGCATCTTACGTTGGTTCTTGACTGCATCTTCCAAGAACTGGTACCTACAAAGAGATTTTTCTAAACTTTTGTATAAAAAGCTTTTCATGGACTTTGTGTACATGCTGCTAGTTTAACAACCACCGGAGAAAGTCTCCTAATCTGTTTGACATTACAAGGAGTCCCCTGTTAACCACAGCAATTGGGACCAGAATTGCCATTGTTAAGTAACATGTTCATAAAGCATGACATCACGTGACCATGCTACTTAGTGATGGCAATTCTAGCAATCACAATTGCCTTCATTAAGCAAGGATTACATGGGTTGTTAAACGAGGACGTCACATGATCGCAACTCCTGCTGGCTTCCCCATTGACTTTGCTTGTGGGAAGCTGGCAGGGAACATCCGAAATCATGATCATGTGACTGCAGACACATTGTAACAGCTGGAACTCCAAGGACCAGTCATAAGTACCACTTGTTCAGTTATCACTGCAAATCCAGTTGCTGAACAAATGGACGTAAGTGAGGACTACCTGTATAGATACTCCATTTCAACCAAGGAGAAAGAGAAAGAAGAGAACTGCTAGACATAAGGCAAGACAATTTGCTAGACAGCACAGAAATTCAGTATCTTCTAACACATTACACTGATTTTTTTTTTTACTTTTTCACAAAGTGGGAGAGGGAGAACTAAACCTATGAAAGCAACTGAAGACAGAAACAGTCTAATTCTTAATATTTATTTGAAGCACATTTAAGAAAATTTAATGGAAACTGCATGTATGTATTCCCAAAAATAAAGGAGAAGCAAAGTTAGGATGATCACTTGAAACACTTCCCCAGACACTGTAGCATCTGCAACGTCCTCAAATAGTACCTATTGATATTCAAAATTAAAATTAAAAATGGTCAAAATCTCAGAAGATAGCTAAATCACTTAAAATCACCATATTCTCATGCAGTGTTGGGAGGAGAGTCCACAACACTGCACAAAGTAAGACAGGACTATCCCAGGCCTGAAAAGGCTGCTAATCTCTGGTCCTGGTCCAGGTCCAGGATAATGAACCCTACATTCACAGAAAATTGTAGAAAGAATCATCCAAAATTAACAGGTCTATGCTTATACAGTCTACAGGAAAGCTTACTGGTGATCTTTGTGAGCATTCAGCTGACAATCCCGGCATGTCAGGGTGTCACAGGTATCACAGAACAGCACCAGAGGTTCATGCTTATGGACAGAACAGTAGATAGTCTTCTCCCTCACCTGTGATTTGGAGGAGCCTCAAGAGAAACAGAAACCATTCTGTTACTTATGTGGATAGATTGCCTTGCAGGGACTAAGAGTATATGAGATGCCAATATGAGATGAAAATAGCCTTCTTCAGTGAACCAAGTGCAGTAAGATTCAAAGGATTTCATTACTTTTCTCAGCCACAATGCATATTAAATTTTGTATGCCTTATCTGTCTAGCATACCCCCCCAACTAACGTTTACATTTTTTTCATACCATACTCTGTGATTAGGATCATTTACAGTCCATGAGGCCTTTTCTTTGTGTTACTACCTACCTGTGGATCGAACTGTATGGTCCTTAGTGTACTTCACTCTCTGATGGGCCTCCACACATGTCTCACACAGGGGCTCTTGGCACTCCACACAAAAGCTGGTGGCAGGGGCATTATCTTCACAGCTAGTGCAACACTAATAGGAAAAGGCTACTGATTAATCAACTGAGGAAAAAAGAACAGGTCTCATCCCTCAGGCCTGGAGATATAAAAACAGACAAGCCACATTCAGAAAACAAACATACCTGATTAGCATCCCTAGCATCCCCAAGAGCCTCTGTGTCACCATCCCTCAAAAAGTAGTTCTCCACAATGTCTTTTAGATAACACTGATGCTTGCATACTGGGCAATCAACCACTGGGGGATAAAAAAAAAGAATAATTTAAAAACTACAAGTGTACAGAACAAAAGCAAACACTTCTTTTCAAATACCATTCTGGCCACATTTTCAGCAACTTGCATACAAAAGATAGCTATTAGCTCAGGTGATTGCTTTACAGTTAAAATCCGCACTTTGAACTGTATTTGGAAGCTTACTGGCAATCATTTCAACACTCAGAAAATTAATATTAATCTAATATGTAATGATATATACACAATCACACTCACATCTATTGTCAGTCTCCAATTATTTTAGCAACAGGCAAGTAAAAGACCATGAGAGCTTGCTTGCTCTAGATGAATTTTTAAATCTAATATAGCATCTCTGTTCATGTACGGAACAAACACAAATATAATTATATTGGAAGGAACAGCAATACACTTCAAGCATATCTTGACCAACCTTTCTCAACTGGGACTCTGTAAGAGATTTTCTTTGCAAGATGCAAAGAATGCAAGATCTATTGCATTCCTGCAGGCTTTGTTTCATCCCAGCCTGGGTGGCACATGCGTCCTCTGCGTATTTTCAGCAAGAGTTCCTAAACAGCCGAAGAAGCTGCGCTGTTGCCAGGAATGCCTCAGCACTCTCAGCGGGCCAGGTCAGTGCAGCCACCAGGCGCCATGCCTGCGAGCCCCGCACTGCCCATGCTCACCTCCTGCACTGCCTTGGGAGCCAGAGCCCTTGTCTAGCCAGGTGGAGAACTG
This sequence comes from Azemiops feae, assembly GCA_023970755.1. NCBI lineage: Eukaryota > Metazoa > Chordata > Lepidosauria > Squamata > Viperidae > Azemiops > Azemiops feae. The sequence goes on from JALGBA010001300.1 coordinate 308,389, forward strand.
CCGGGCCAGCCTCTCCCTTTCCACGCCAAGCCTCAGCCCCTCTCACAAGTGGGCACAGCCCTGCCCCGCCACTTGCTGGAGCACTGAGTCCACCCGGATCTCACCAATTGTGCCACCACAGAGCTTAGAGAGCTTGATGCGCTGGCCACCCTGCGTCCCTCACTTGCTGGGTGCACTCCGGCGGAGATCTGGCAGGCAGGGAGGCTCCTGCAGGCCACAAGGGTCGCCACGAGGGAGGGAACCCATAGCCGTGCCCGCTTACGAGAGGCTGGGGCTCAGCGAGGAAGGGGAGAGGCCAGCTAGGCGCTTCTCTGCCTGGCTGGACAAGGGCTCCAGCACCCAAGGCAGTGCAGGAGGCGAGCGTGGGCATTGCGGGGCTCGCAGGCGTGGCACCTGGTGACTAAACCAACCGGACCTTAGTGGAGGTTAGGATTTGGCATTGTGGATGCCCTGGGGTGGGGTGGGGGTAGCGTCCGCCACTGAGAGGGGTTTTCTTCGGTCCCCGCCGGCCCCACCCCAGCCCACAGATGTCATGCCTGGCGGCGGCCGCCACCTCCTCCTCCGCCTGCCGCTTGGGTCCTGCGTCGCTGCGTCGCTCTGCCTGTTCCCCATTCGCCACCTGTATTATATGGTTTCAATGACAGCTCTGGAGGCCGGTTGTAGGCTCTCTGCATCATCCCTGGACTGGCGGTTTCGGCCACCGGCCCCCTTTGTGGCTGTGCCCACACAGCGACGGGAGTTATACCAGGGCTGGCGGCGGGGGGTGCTCTGAAGACCGCTCTGCTGTGACTCCAGCTGCCAACTCTCCCGTGGCTTGCGCCATGACAGAGCGGCGCAAACCTCCCTTGCCGCCTCCCTCCACCTGCCAGACACCCGCCAAAGCCACCCGCCAGCTCCCTCCCACTGTTTGCTTGCCCACGGCCACAACGGCTTACAGGGCTTCCCAGGGCAGACACTCGGGAGGTGAGGGCAGTGCCAGCGGAACGCGCCTTCAGGCGAGAAGAGCAGCACGGACAGGCGGGGGCAGCCGAAGGACCAGGCAGCGCAAGCCTCTCCCCGCCTGCCAGACACCCGGAGGAAGGCAGCAGGGGAGGCTTGCGCCGCCCAGTCACAGTGCAAGCCACGGGAGAGTTGGTGGTGGAGGAGGAGGAGGCTGCCTCCGGGCAGGTGATCTGTGGGGCGAAGCGGGGGTGGCCGGGACTGAAGAAAGCCCCTCCAGTGGCGGACGCGGCTGTTGCGCAGCGGTGCCGGAGCCTTTCGCCGTCACTCTGAAACGCCGAAGGGGAACCCGGTAAGGGGACCAAGCCATCCTCCATAGCATGCCAGTCCAGCTTGGGAGGAGTAAAAGGGAAGAGATGGGCAGGCAGCCTGGTCATTAAATGGGTGAGGGGAAGTTGTCGAGCGGGGAGTGGCCTGGCTGCGGGGGCCTGTTGGGCAGCTCCACCCACCCACCTCACTTCGTGGCGGCACTGGTGCAATGCGCACTCTTCTACCCCATTGTGACCGTGAGCAACCAGGAAAGTGGGCGGGCTCCTGGTGGATGGGGCTGCTGCTGCCACTGGTGCTACTGCTGCGACATGAAGCAGGTGGCAGGGCGTGGGTGGCCTGGCTGCGGGGGCCTTACGGTAAGCGGGTGTGGGGCACATAGGGCAGCTCCACCACCCACACCTGCCTCGCCTCAACTCATGGCAGCAGCACCAGTGCAACGTGCCCTCTCCTGCCCCATTGCGGCTGTGAGCAACCAGATGGTGGGATGGAGTGGGCGGGCAGGCAAAATGAGACATCACCTGAAAATAAGCCCTAATGGGTCCTTTGGTCCAAAAAAAATATAAGACCCAGTCTTATTTTCAGGGAAACACAGTAACAATCCTTCCACTGCCCATCCATTGTGGCCCTTGGTTTGCACACAAAATGTTAAGTGTGACTGCCAGATTTCAAAAATAGTTGACTTTTGTGCTAAGCAAGAATTATGTTGGTTGTATTCATGTAACACAGACAAAACCAAACAGTCCATTATAGTTTTGTGTTTATGAATCTAGCTACACTAAGGAGTGGAAGAGAGAGCCTGCAGTAATCATACCAAACCTGGTGCCCTTAGGATGTATTGAACTGGAACTGCCCTCAGCCATAGCCAGTATGGATTAGGGAAGGCAGTTTTCCATTCTAGTGGGTGCGTTTCTGAACACTGCTGACTTTAAGAATGTTGAACATATTTCTGTTTTTTTTTTTAAAAAAAAAATCCTGTTATGTCTTCATAATTAAAAGGGCGATAAGGAAAAAAATCCTGAAAGAGGCTCGTCAAAAATTTTAGATTTGGCGACTTTCGACCCTATCCAGGGTCTACCGGCGGGGGGAAACCGGACGGCCAAGAGAACGAGTTCTCTGCACGTCCGCGGGCGCTGCGACCGGAACCGATAGACCAATATTGTTATTAAATGTGGATTATAAAATTTTTACTTCAATAATGGCAGAAAGAATGAAGAAATTCCGGATCCGGTGGCAGCGCCCGCGGACGTGCAGAGAATTCGTTCTCTTGGCCGTCCGGTTTCCCCCCGCCGGTAGACCCTGGACAGGGTCGAAAGTCGCCCTGGAGGGGCGACCACCGTAGAGGAGGGCACTCGTTGATCGCGGAGGGAGCGGCGGCTCCCTCTGCGGTCCGAGAAAACCACCTTTGGGCCGACGGGGAAAAGATCGGCCAGTAACATGGCCGATCACTCAGCTGCTCCAGCCGAAAGTCACAGCAACATCTAAGCGAAAAGAACCACCGTGGAAGATCCGGGTGAGACCTTTCCTTCCCTCTTGTTAATTTACCTTTTTCCCTGCTAACAGCTTTAAGAACTATTTCCCTATTTTGAGAAAGCAGCGTTTGATTGCTGGGGAAAACGGGCTTTGGAAAAACAATTATTGTTTTTTTTACTATTTTATTTTGTCTACATAAGCAGTTGGAACTCGAGCATCCGGGTTATTGTGACTTTCTCTTTTGGCTTGTTTATCTTCAGTTTAGGTGAAAATCCTTAGGGAGGGGGTGGGATGTTCTTTTTTTCTCCCCCCCCTCCTGAACAGTACTGCCTAAAAAACTTTTTGCTCTCTGGGCGGACTTATGTAGATTCTTTTGGATACAATGCATCCTGGGACTTGGCATGAAGCCCAGAAACTGGCTGATACAATGTAACTTGCTCCGTTTGAACTCCCACTTCCTGATTTTGGCTTGATGCCCAGACTGGATTACAACGTAACAACTGACTTATATTTTATAACACTGCAATCTATTTTTTAAGCTGAACTTCTTTAAAAAAAAAAAAAAGATGGAATCCTACTCACAGATTAATTATGGACTTATATTAGAAAAAATCTTGGAAGCGAGACTGGAACTTAAAGAACATATTAGATCGCTTAGTTTCAAGGAGGACTCAGAATTAAAAATTGAAGCTCACCCTTTGATTGACTATGATACACAATCAGATCTACAACTTAATGAGATGGATGGAATACATTTACAACCTATTGAATCTACTGAATTTATTGAAGAGGAAGAGGACACATCCTACATGATGGATTTCTTTGATGATCAAAGGCAGAACTCAACTAAAACATTTACAACTTTAAAAGCAACAGGATTGGACTTCCAAATACGAGGCACAAAAAACGTTGACAACATGACAGTACAGACAACACTGGATAAAAGAGAAAAAGAATATGATTGGACTCAATGGTGGGAAAAATCTTTTAGCCAGTTACTAAGATGGGAGGACTTAGAGGCCCTGTTGTGGAAACCTACCTGGCACAAAAAGAAAGCTAGAATTAGATTTAAAAATAAGAGTTAAAATTTTATTTGATGGGTAAAAAGGGCTTCTGGACGTTGATTGAACTAATATTTTTGAGATCTTTAAGGTTACTTTGGTATGAGTCAACACTAGATTTAAATTATGGATTTGATTATGATTTGGAATGGCAACAAGAAAAATTGGAAAATTTATAATTAAAGGAGTTAGATTGAGATTGAGACTGGTGAAATATTATTGATATTTTTATTTATAAGAATTGAATGGTAATTAGTGAGGTATTAAATGGATTAAACTGAAACAATTGAGGAATCTTTTAGGGACGTGGACTGATCTATGAAAATATTGGATAGAATATGTGAAATAGAATATAGTTGAGAAATATTAAGATATAATAGTTATATTACTTGTTTATGATAAAATAATTATTGTCCTATTATTATTATTATAATGTTATTATATTACTATGTCTAATGCAATAGTTTTAAAATATATAAATTCATGTTTATTTACATAATATGTATGTGAAATAGAACAAGAGATATAATTTGATTGAGAAGCATAAATTGAAATTGGAATAATAGATAGAGGTGAGAAACAATTTATATTTTAGGAATGCTCGAATTGTATACCATAAGAGGGAACTTTTAAAGTAGTAGTTTAAATTGTATATGTATGACTGTATTTTTTGTTGTGTTCTATGGAGTGCCCTATCTCCACGATGTGTTACAAGCACTTGGCTGTAAAACAAACAAAAACTAATAAAACTTGTTATGGAAAACCAGAAAAAAAAAAAAAAAAAAATTTAGATTTGGGATATTGTCACTGGGACCATGAAAATGTAATTAAAATGTGTTTTATACCATGTTTCCCTGAAAATAAGACCCGGTCTTATATTTTTTTTTCCGGTCGCCAAAATAAGCACCAGGGGTTATTTTCGGGGTAGGTCTTATTTCTTTGCGGCCACAATGGAGCAGGAGGCGAGGTGGGGGTGGGTGGGGTGGAGGATGAAGCAGGACGGAGGGGAGGTAGAGGACAAAGTGATGCATCGGTGCAGTGGCCACTAAGCGAGGCGGGGGGGTGCAGAGCTGCCCCACGTGCCCAGCACAGGCTGACAGAGGGCCCCGCAGCCAGGCCATCAACGTGCCGAAAAATTCCCTAGCCTCGTGGCAGCGGCTCCAACAGCCCTATGCAGGATTGCAAGCCCGCTTCTTCTCCTTACTCGCCGCCGCAACGAAGCAGTAGGCTGAGCCATGTACCCATGCCGTGGCCACTAAGCGAGGCAGTGGGTGTGTGTGAAGGACGAATAACTTTTATTGTCACGTTGAATGCACACTAATTGGCATACATTAAAATGAGATTTTGTTGCATTCAGCTCTCAAAGGATCACAACCTCCGATATATACTACATAAATATGACAAAAATAAATAAATACAGAATTATGCATATATCCACATATATTATATGACACAGAGAAACAACAGTCTAGTTCGGGTTATGTATACATGTGCATGGCGAAAAAAATGAATCCTGCGAGTTTACCAGACGGAGGGCATAGGGAACGAAGCTATTACAAAATCGGGTAGTCCTACTAGAAATACTTCGAACCCCCAACAGTATCCTTGGCCACCCAGCCTGCAGTGCCCTGATAGTGGCGGCCGGAGCAGCCCCTTTCCCGTCTCCCCTCGCTTCCCCAAAGAATCCCTTCACTAATCTGTTTTCCAGCTCGTTCTCCACCACCGCGTGCAGGACAACAAAAGAAGCCTGTGAGACTACCGGTAAAAAAAAAGTTCAATCAGACCTTCCAACTTTGCGAGATCTTTTTTGTTTCGCAAGACGTTGGAAGGTCGGATTGATCTTTTTTTTTAGTCCCACAGGCTTTTGTTGCCCTGCACACGGAGAAATAAAAGCAAGTTTGTGTCATTACTTCCTGTCTGATCTACCGGGTGAGGCTGACATCAGTTTTGCACGTCTCAATGTACAATTCTCCTGACCTAACTTTTACAGCCCAATAACTTGGGAAGGGTCCCTCCTTTCAGAGTAGTGTTTATGCTAGTTGGCAAATACAGGGCAAAATTATAGTGGGTGAAAACTGACTTTTTAGGGGACAAAGAATCTAAGGAGTAAGATGCTGTCACTTATTCTTACAGCCTGATTAAAATGGACTCCTTGTCCTCATCCAAGGATCCAAGGTCCTCATCCTTAAACTGCCACAAGACCCTGGCATTTAATGGTGTTCTCTTCCCTCTCTAGGAGCCAAACCCTGAAGACCCCTTGAACAAAGAGGCTGCTGAAGTCCTCCAGAACAACAGACGCCTGTTTGAGCAGAACGTCCAGCGCTCGATGCGGGGCGGCTACATTGGTTCCACCTACTTTGAGCGCTGCCTCAAATAGAACTCCAGGCACAAATTTGCTCCCCCTCCCCTCATCTCTCTTCTAGTTCTTCTAAGGGACTCTGCCAACACTGCTTTCATCAGCCATCAAGGGGGCACAGGAGTCAGGAATTGGCAGAGGCCCCCTTCCATCTTTCTCCCCCCCCCACCCTACTGCCTCCTGGTAGCCTGGGTCTTCAGTAGCCACTGTCTCATCAGATCCTTGTACCTCCTTCACTGCTCTCTCTCTGCGCTGCTGTGGGGCGAAGGGGTGAGGTTACTGTTGCTTCTTTGTCCCACCCACTGTGTTGGGTTAACTACCTGTTCCTGTGTGTGTGAGACCCCATTCCTGGTGCCCATCAGTCTTTCTGAGAGCTGTGGTTTTACAGCTAAGAACAGAAAGTTCCCTATGTGCTCTGGCATTTACTGATTGCAGTGCAGTGTTATTCAGCTGTGGGATCTGCAGGCCACTTGCCTCTCCTTTCCTCCCCTGCTGAGCACCAGGGTTTCTGACTGCAACTATTAAATGTGGGAGGCACTTGAGGGCTGGAGCAAGATGCTCAGCTGCCTCCACTAGGCCCCAAGCATTGCAACTCAAGGGGGAGGGGCTGGATCAGGCCTTTTATTTTAGGATCAACTGACTTGTATGTCCGGTTTTTAAGGAAAAACTAATAAAGCCACCACTAACACCAAGGGTCCCCGCGGCTCCTCCTCCGCAATTTGCAGAGAGAGACAGAGACAGAGAGGCAGTTGTGCTTCCCCCCTCTCTCTCTCTCCTTCCAGCAACTCCAGCCGAATAAGAATGTCCGCGGTGTGTCAGCTTGTCGGAGAAGAGCGTGGGGCCGGCTGGCCAGGTGAGAAGATCGGAGAGAGGGAGAGGGAGAGGGAGAGGGGGAGAGAGAGAGAGAGAGAGAGAGAGAGAGGGAGAGGGAGAGGGGGAGAGAGAGAGAGGGAGAGGGGAGAGAGAGAGGGAAGGGGGGGAGAGAGGAGAGAGAGAGAGAGAGAGAGAGAGAGAGAGAGAGAGAGAGAGAGAGAGAGACACACACCTGGCTGGATTCTCATCCCAAACCCCAAACTCATATGTGGGTGGATTTTCAGGGGGGGGGAATCAAAGGGATCCCAGACAGGAAGAGAGTTTTGGAAGGGAAGGGAGGCGTGTGAGCCCACCCAGCCTGGGACACAACAGACACCCCCAGGCCAAATGCAGGGAAACTCCGAAGCCCTCCAATCCTTCCCAAAACGAAACGAGGGCAATTGATTGGTGGACAATGAGCAGACAGAGGTCCGAGGGAAAAAAGGGGATTTCACCCAGGCTGTTTTCGCGCGAAAACTCCAGAACCGGCTCTGCTGCTTCTGTGCCTCTGTGGGTTTAATCTCAGTCCAGTTCCGCTCTGGGAGAAACAAAGTCCCAGGAGTTTCTTTCGCTCTTGAAACCGACCGGACGGTGGGCAGAGGCTGGGACAGCAGCCTCACTCCCGGCTGACCCTGGGAGCCCCAAACATGGAAACTCAGGGGGGGGGGGAGCAAAGCCCGAGTGGCAGGAGGGATCTGGGATGACCAGTGCCCCCCCACCTCCCCTCCCTGGGGGTCACATCAATAAAAATGCCACAACTGATGAAGGTGCAAGCTGAAGGCTGCGAGGACAAACTTTGCAGAATGCTGGAAGAAAGAATGCTATGCCTTCCATAATACTGTGTTGATTCAGATATCTTAAAAAAAAAAAAAAAAAACCATGTTATATTTGCCAATTGTTTATCCACCTTTTCTCGATTTTCAATAAGTTGTATCTGAGTGTCAGTCTCTGTTGGTATTGATGCTTCAGACATCTCTGTTGAAGTTGTTGTATAGTCATCAGACTTCTCGATAGGTTGTGTTGGAAGTTGAATAAAATTAGTTTGTTTTGTGGTTTCCACGGTTTCTCTCAGTGTAGGGAAAAGGGATTGAAAATAGGAACTCACATCCTCTGCAGCTTCTAAAATTGTTTCCAATATAAGTTCATAGTCCAGTTGTGTATTAAGTTCCATATCGATAGTAATAAGGCTTTTTAATCTTTAAAGAAGGCTCTACTTCATAAGAATCAAGCAAGCATTCACCTTCAATTTTCAATAGGCCAGCTGCATCCGTTATCTTGTGGTTATCACCCTTTGAAAGTCATAGCCATTCCCAGCCATAAAGAAATATAATTGCAGTACCACTTTTCGACACAAGATGTCCTCAGCAAACCAAAAAATCTTTTTTTTTTTTTCCTTTCCAAATAATAGATTTTTTATTTTTCGTGTTGAAAAAGATGAAGAAAGGGCTCAAAATAATAAATGCGTAGTTGTAGCAATAATAGTCAAGAATAAAATGTTTTCAGGTCCCCTCAGTATTCCAAAATTTAAATAGTCCATCAAAATTGACTGGTTTTTATTTATATTTTTTTTTTTCCAAAGCTGTTTTTCCCCATTGCCCAAACGCTGCTTCCTCACGACAGGGAAATAGTTCAAAGAAAGCTTTTAACAGGAAAGTAGTTAGGGAAAAAAAAGGGGGTAGGAAAGGTCTCACCCGGATTCTCCACGGGGGTTCTTTCGCTTAGATGTTCTTCTGGCTTTCAGCTGGTGCGACGAAGTGATCGTCCATTTTATAGGACGATCTTTTCCTCCGGCGGCCCTAAGGAGAAAGCTCGAACTGGGGAGAGCCGCCGCTCTTCCCCAGTCGAGCAGGAGCCTCCTCTAACGGTGGTCGCCTCTACGGGGCGACTTTCGACCCGATTAAGGGTCTACCGGCGGAGGGAAAGCAGCCGGTGGGAGAGAGAGATCTCTCCATACGACTGCTGGTGTCGCGATCCGGAACCGGAATTGGCAAATATAACATGGAATAAAACAGCTTTTACCATCCAAAGGCTATTAGAAGAAAGGAAAGAGAACTTTGACCAATTTGAAGCGTTAAAGAATATGGACCTTTTAATATTGTGGTTTGATTATGTAGGAACCTTACTATGGAAACCACTATGGCATAGAAAGAAGCCCAGAGTTAGATTTAAAAATGTATTTTAAAGTCTTATTTAATGGGATTAAAAAGGCTTTGATTTCTTGACTGACTTAACAACTAATGGAACACGTGAAATTTTTAAGAGGATACCCTTTGTAATATTACTTTGTTTTAGATATGATATGTATTGGAGAAGTAAACTTTACCTACTGGTTTAAAAAGATTTTTATAGATATAGAGGCATTGATAGAATATATATTTAAATTAGATAGAAATTTATTTGTTGACCTGATATTTTTATTTTAAGAGAATTATTTGGAAATAAAAGGAGAATAAGAGGGATGGGTGATAAGAGAAAAAAATGGTATCAATGAAGAAGATATGGGAATGTTGTTGCGAGAACAATATACCAGATATAATTATGTAAAAAAAAAAAAAAAAGGGCACCCGAAGTGTTAATAATATGTCTATTTAAGGCTAATTGAAATATAGTAATTGTAAGTTAGTAAAGCTTAAAAACAGGATTTGGATTTTTAGAATTGAAATGTAACTGATATTTGATAGGATCGTTTGAAACTTATATAGAATTTATTAATTTGAATAAGTAAGATTAAATGAGGGAATTAGAGAGGGAAGTTTAAAAGATTTGATTTGAGTTATATATTTGTGATTGTCTTTCTTTTTTTGGATGTTTAATATACCCACCTCCATGGTGGTTCCTAAGCACCTTAATGTAATCCCTGTACCCCTATAAAATCTAATAAAATATATTTTTTTTTAAAAAAAAAATAATAACAATAAAAACACTGTTTTAAATACATGAGAGAAAGAAAGAAAATTAAAGAAAAAAGAAAAGAGAAAGAAAAGCTTGATTGGTCAAGCCAAGGCCCATCTTTCTCCTAATTTTCTCCTGTGTTTCAATCACTTTTCAAAAAGTTTTATTTGGAGAAAGAAAATTTCTCCTTTTCACTTTCTCTTTTTTGCCTTTGTGACCCACAATATACACAAATAAGCAAAATCCAGCAGAACATTCAAGGGGGAAAAGTGCAAAGTGTGAGGTGGCTGCAAAACCCAACAATTTTAGGCAGCATCAACACAGAGAGACATTTTTAAGGAAAGGGCAAAGGACCCCAACGAGGGGCAGCCATTTGCTCCCCATCACTGCCAGAATCCCCTGAAGGAAGAGCTTCTCCCCCCGACTGAAGACTGACAAACCCCAAATCCCCCTTTCGGAGCAGGGTGGACAGAAGAGATTTTGAGGGATCTCAAGGGGGGCCTTTGGGGGGATTCGGTGGGAGATCCCCCCCCCAGACCACCCTCTGCCTGCAGCCGGCCGGCCTCCTTCCCAGCCTCAGGAACCGGCCATTCCTGAGGAAGGAGGTGGGGAGGGGTCCCACTACCTGATGGCAGCTTCTACCCGGGATGTGGGGGCAGGGGGACCCAACTTTCCACAGCCAACTGAATGCTGGACAACTTGCCTCAGGATGTGTTTCTTATGACCCGAATTTTAGTTTTAATAGTTTGTGGGTGTTTTTGGACTCCCTCCCCCAAATCAGGAACCTTCCCCGGTGTGAAGAGGGAAGCGATTTGGCTGCACGTGAAGCTGAGTCTATTGCCAAAAAGAGGGTTTCAAGGGGGGCTTTCTCCCAGACCCCCAAAATTGGCTGAATGAAATTTCTCAGCCTTTGAATCAGTTTCTTCTCAAGGCAGAGGAGTAAGTGAGAGAGAGAGGGAGAGAGAGGGAGAGGGAGAGGGAGAGGGAGAGAATATGAATATATGTGGTTGTCCTTACTAGACGTTTAGTAAAGAACGTTTAATGAAATATTTTGATGTTTTTTTAATTAAGAGATGAGGTATGAGGATAATTTTATTATGAGTATTTTATTTGAAAGTAACTTTCGACCCAGCGTCTTTTTTTTGGGAGTTCAAAATGTTTTTGTTGCATGCAGAAATAAAAATTTGTTTTCTTTGTAGAAGTTCATTGATTTCATAAATGCAACACACTATAGTTTTTTTATACATAGCATAAAGGTAAAAAACGATATATGCAGTGTTATCTTCATTATAGATGTCAAAAGGATTTTGTCTCCCAGTGTTTTCTTTTCTGTGGGAAACGGGTCCAAATGGCTCTTTGAGTGTTTAAGGTTGCCGACCCCTGGTCTATGACAACTCGCCCCCACCAACTCGCCCCGGACAACACACTGCAGGGACAACTCACCGCGAGCCTGGGCCTTCCGCTCTGGTTTCCAAAGCTGGCCCGGCTTAAGGGAGGCGAAAGTTCCTGCCAGCCTGCACTCCTCCGAAGGCTTCCTCACCTTGCTTTCCAGGCACACACGCACCCCGCGAAAGGCGGGCTAAGTGGGAGTCATTGTTATATGCACAGACACACATCATTCCGAGCTTGGGGACTTTTATCCGCACCCAAGCTGGCGAGCTGCCGATCATGCCCAGGCTTGGGGAGAGGGAGCTCTCCTTCGGTGTCCTGCGTTGGACCCTGACGGCTCCCAGGCAGGGAGAGGGGCAAGCAGGGAGGGTGACAGGGCAACTCGCTCCCAACAGTCATTGCTGCAAAGGGTCTTCCCTCTGAAGCATCCAGCCCAGAACAATGACTCCGCATAGCCCGCCTGCAATCCTTCTCCGAAGGCTTCCTTGCCTCGCGTTCCAGCACACTCCACAAATGGGCTGAGCAAGCATCATTGTTCCACAGACACAGAGACACCCACACCATTCTGAGCTTGGAGACTTTTATCTCTGTCCCGCGGCGAGGTGCTGGCAGCGAGTTGTCCCATTTCACACCACCAATCCCACCAATGCTAATGGTAGTAATAAAAGTAACAGGGACACTGCTGATCCCATTGTTGTCTATGAGGGCCTGGCCAACAATGAACTCTACTCTGCCTCTCCAGTGACTCCTGGAAGTCTGGCCAACATAAAGCCACTGTAATTCTACTGTGTTGGGTTATTAAATGGGAATATTAGAACATCCAATTTGCCCTTTGCCTCTCATTTTCTGTTTCCATCTTCCCTGGTTGGTGCACGGGTGGAGAGGGCAGGGGAAAGTGATGTGTACTGGTTGGAACTGTGGTCACAGGAGATAGCAGAGTCACTGGAGATGGTTTCTAGATGGAAGGAACTGGAGGTGAGTGCTGAGGTGATGGAAACAACATTTTGAGAAAAACTCATGACTTTGAGACACTAGTTGGACACATTTCTCCCATTAATAGAAGTTCAATTGTCACAACTGATACAGAATACTCTTCATGCATATATCGACAACTGCCTTTATGACTGTTCTATGGTAGGATCTAACAAAGGTGCTGACTTTCCACCATAATATATATCCTGTTTTGCTGACAAGATCCCTTTCACAATCTCCCTCTAGAAAAATGCACTTTCCTACCTAACAGTGATACTGCCTATTGGTTCTAAGCATATACAGACAGTCATGTGAAAAAGTACACCCTCTGAGTTCTATGGTTTTACGTATCAGGACATAGTAAAAATCACCTGGTCTTTAGCAGTTGTTAAAAGTAGGTAAATACAACCTCAGATGAACAACAACACATGACATATTACACCATGTCATCTATTTTACAAAAAAAAAAAAAGCCAAAATGGAGAAGTCGCCTTATGATTCAATAGCTTGTAGAACCACCTTTAGCAGCAATAACTGGAAGTAATCATTTTTGGTATGATTATCAGTCCCTCACATCGTGGAGGAATTTTGGCCCACTCTTCTTTACAACATTGCTTCTGTTCATTGAGGTTTGTGGGCATTTGTCTATGCACAGCTCTCTTGTGTTCCCGCCACAGCATTTGATTCGGGTTGAGGTCTGGATTTTGACTGGGCCATTGAAAACTCCTTCATTCTTTTTCAGCCATTCTGTTGTAGATTTGCTGGTGTGCTTGGGTTCATTGTCCTGTTGCACGACCCAATGTTGGCCAAGCTTTAACTGTTGGGACAGATGGCCATTAACATTTAACATGCTGAGGCCTGTAGAGTCTGAGATGTAACACTTGGATTTTTTGCAGTTTCTCTGAGCATTGCATGGTGTGACCTTGGGGTGAATTTGTTGGGATGTCCACTCCTGGGAAGATTGGCAACTGTCTTGAATGTTTTCCATTTGTGAATAATCTTCCTCACTGTAGAACAATTGACTTTAAATTGTTTGGAAATGGCCTGATAACCCTTCCCAGACTGATGGGCAGCAACAATTGCTTCTCTAAGATTATTGCTGAAGTCTTTACTCTTTGATATTGTGTTAACACACACCTCAATGCTGGAGTCCAGCAAACTCCTAAAACTTCAGCTTTAATAGAGGTAGTCATACTTGCACTTTCTGTTCACCTAATCTAGAGGTGTCATAATCTGGGAATAGTTCAGGATTCAGGATTGCAGAAAGGCAAAGACTTTTCTAACCTATAACATAAAAATGATTTAGAGACTAAAATATGCTTGTCTATTCAGCCCTGGAATATCTTGGTAGCTAATAGGCCATGGCCATAATAAAGCCCTATCAAGATGCTGCTTAACTGCTGGTGGTAAAACAGAAATGCTACTTTTCTGTCTCCTCCCCACTCTTTCCCTCTTTCAGTTGTCATTTTTATCGCCTTTTGTGATGGTACGGTATAAGGCATGTTTCTTTATGGCACATGCTAGGAGCCAAGAGGACAATGTGGAAGGTCAGCTGTCATCACCACCTTGCTTCAAGATTCCCAGAAGCTTCTGGTTAGCTCTTAATTATCATACTTGGGGCATTGTGCTGCAGTCATACAAAACACTCTATTGTACCTGTTCACCCTGTCTAATGAAATCACTGCCCCTATGTGCATCCTGAATCCTTGGCTTGATCCAACAGTGTTATTTAAACATACAGGGCCGGTGCACTTATGAATATGTATGCTTGTTTATGCATAACCCAGGCCTGACTGACTGGTGCAGTTGAGATTTCATTTCCCACCATCTCTAGCCAGCACAGCTATCAATATAGCTGACTGGATATGTTAGGACTTGTAGTGTAATGTCTTTTTAAAGAAAATTGACAGTGACAAGGATGGAACCAGAAATGTTATCTATCCAAGCCATATGCAATATCACAGAGTGTATTTTAATGCAGCGTCTATGGAGATTCTCAGTCATCCAGGTCATGGCTATCCCAAAGGTGCATTTTCAAGAGGCAACTGTACTTGTTTTTCTTTGAAGACATTTTGCTTCTCATCCAAGAAGCTTCTTCAGCTCTGACTGGATGGTGGGGAATGGAAGGGTTTATATTCCTTGCAGACAGCTGGTCATTTGCATTCTTTTAGAGAGTTGTTGAGGCCACTTGGAGGTTTATCTGTGTCCTCAAGGTCACCTGAGTGGTGCAAATGAGTGTGGAGCCTTCTTGGAACTGCTGAAAGGACTGTGTTGTAGACTGGAGATAGATGACGTCGTATCCCTCCCCCCTATTGAGAGAGGGCCGTTCAATTTTGACGTACCGTGTTTTCCCGAAAATAAGATGGGGTCTTATATTTTGGGGGGGCCAAAGGACCCATTAGGGCTTATTTTGGGGGGATGAGTTGAGGCGAGGCAGGAGGGGCTGGAGCTGCCCCCTGCGCCCCGCACCCTCAGGCCACCCACGCCCCGCCACGAGCCTCCCCCGTCCACCAAGTGTCAACTCTACAACGAACCTGGCTGCAGCCATTTTGCTCGTTCTAGGTTGCCACAAGAATGGGAGGGGTGCGGAGGATTTTTACTAGTCTAAACATTTTACTTTCCCGTGGGAACCAAGGTCATTTCTGTCAGTTAGATGGGGGGGCGTGAGCATCTGGTTAGAAAGCCCGCCAAACTCTTCTATTGGGGAACGTAGCTGATTGCATAGCATTGGGGTGGGAAGTTCAACTTCGTAATATCGTCTCTCTTTTGACCGTGCCAATACTATGTAACCAATAAACATGTTCTTTGAGGAAATCTCAAGCCTCGGAATTCTGATTTATTTGGTCTTGTCTGTCGGAACCTTGACATTAAACCAAGTCTCATTCAAAATGCTATCTTTCCTGGGGTGCTGAGCTCCGGCTGCCTACCCACCACTTTGGGAGGACAGCGAAGACTCAGTGAAGACCTTGCTATGGAGAAAAAAGAGGAATCTGCCGCTGGTCGCAGCGGGGATTCAGCTATCAGAGCACAAGCGGCTGCTCCGGCCACCGAAGAGGCCCTGATGACGGGCCCGGCCTAAGAGCCGGATAATCCAGCCAGGGAAGTTGATGCCTCAAGAAGGAACCACCATCTTGGCGAACCTCTATCAATCGGAACCAATCCCTGAGCGCAGAAGCACCCCTAAGCCTGCTGAAGAGGAGCTGTTGTTAATTATGCTCCAGGGTCCTTCTTCCGCAGCGCAGAAGAAAGGGAAGGGATCGACTGGATGGGACAACTCCGCTGACTGGAAGTACCAGACTGCAGTTCACAGTCCTTCGGTCGAGCAGCTAAAGGAGAAATTTGACCAGCTGGAAGTCAAAGAAGGGGTTCCTGCAGCCCAATGTGAGTGCGCGAAGGGGGGTAAGGCGAAGACTTGTCCATCGCTTCCACCCCCTCACCGAAGTCCCAGTCCTGTAGCTGGTGGTGATGCTGTCTGATGGATTCGTAGCTGTCTGACCGGCCGTACTCAGCGTGTGGTCCTCAATGGAACCGCATCTACATGGAGGGAAGTGTGCAGTGGGGTGCCTCAGGGCTCTGTTCTGGGGCCAGTGCTCTTCAACATCTTCATCAACGATTTGGACGAGGGGATAGATGGGGAACTCATCAAATTTGCGGATGACACCAAGCTGGCAGGACTGCAGTTCACAGTCCTTCGGTCGAGCAGCTAAAGGAGAAATCTGACCAGCTGGAAGTCAAAGAAGGGGTTCCTGCAGCCCAATGTGAGTGTCCATCGCTTCCACCCCCTCGCCGAAGTCCCAGTCCTGTAGCTGGCGCCTGTGCCGCTTCGCCCACTCCTACATCAGCCGCAGGCTTGAGCTCTCGATCCCAGCAAAGCCCTTTGCAGCAGCCTCGCTCTGCGAGCCAGGGTTCCCAACAAAGAGGATTCCGGAGAGTGGTGCAGCCTCAGCCCCGAGATCAGCAAGCTGCTCAGCAACCAGTGTACCTGGCACCACAACACCTGGAGCCACCACCTATCAAGCCCACTTCTCGATAGAGACCCCGAGAAGTTGCCATTCTTCCTAAACCAAGTGTGGGCCCACCTGGATCGTTATGCCTACGCCTACCCTGACGATGCCACAATGGTGAATGCAGTGACAGCCAACTTGGAAGGGGAAGCAGCGAAGTGGGTGACCAACCTTCATGATGAAGGGGCTCCGGAATTGCTGGATGCGAATTTATTCATGGAACAGCTGAGGGCAAGATTTGAGGATGAATCCCAAGCCCTGCAAGCAGAAAAGGAGATCCATCACTTGAGGCAGAGGTCGCCCGGTGAAAGAATATGTCCAAGAGTTCCGGAGAGTTGCTGGTCGCCTGGGACAGTGGCCAGAGAGGTCCCTGATCCACTATTTCAAACAAGGGCTGAACCGCGACCTGCTCCAAGCATGCATCTACCGAGGGATCCCGAGCCAGCTGCAAGAGTAGTATAACATGACAGTAACCTTGGACATCAAACTGGATCGTGTCAAGAGACCAACTACCAGCGAATTGAAGCCAAGACGAGGTCCTGAGAAGCGCCTGTTTGGACAGCGACCCCAAGCCACACCAACCGCCGACGCTCCTTGAGCGGCCGCCGGGGCTCCCATCAAATACTTACGATATGGGCAGCAGGGTCATCGTGCTGCTGAGTGCTTAGCCCCTGTCCCCCAAGCAAAAGCCGCACTAGTTACAACTGCTAAGCCAAGAAAACCACCACCACGAGCAGGACGGGAGAAGTCTAATTGGGCCAAACAGGAGCAAGCTGTCCACCTGAACACCTGCCCCTACTGGCGCTTTACGATAGCGATGAGGATGATGAAGACGACCCGATGGTAAGTCGACCCATCCCCACCTTTCGCTATTCCCGCCAAGATTATAGTGCCAAAGACGGGCCCAAACCGATTTAGACGTTTTGATAGACTCAGGCTGCACCAGATGCTTGATTAACTTGCCCACAGTTCTTAAGTTGGGGATTCGCGTCAAATTGTTGCCCCTAGCCATGAAGTTTGAACAGGCAGATGGGTCGCTTATCGGAGGTTCCCCAGCAACGCACCTAACAGGGCCGTTGCATTTGGAAATGGGACAGCACTGGGAGATCATTCGCTTCGTGGTGGTCCCTAATATGAAAGAGACTGTGATTCTAGGCTTGGCTTGACAAGTGGCGTCCCAATATTTGGTGGGAGAACGGCGTGCGAACTCGGAGATTAGCCACGGGACCTCTCCCACCAACCAACCTCAGTGAGATAAAGGGGGCTGCTGCCATCGAAGCTCAGGGGGAGCCTATCAAGACATTAAAAGCTGCCATGGAACAATTGCCAGGGATCCAACTTATCCCCATCGAGTATCACGATTTGACGGAAGTTTTTAGTGAAAAGGAATGTGACACCCTCATCATCGGGCTACCGACTGCGCAATTGAGATACTGCCAGGAGCCAAGCTCCCAAAGCCCAAAATGTACTCTATGACGCCTAGGGAGTTGGAGGAACTGTGGGACTATATTGACAAAAATCTGGCCAGAGGGTTCGTCCAACCTGCAAAATCACGTGTAGCTGCCCCACTGTTGTTTAAAGAAAAGAAAGATGGGTCTTTGAGGCTCTGCGTGGATTTTAAGGGGTTAAACGCTGTCAGCGTAGAAAATATGTACCCCCTCCCCCTGATGAAAGACATGTTAGCCCACCTGGCCAAAGGCAAAATTTTCACAAAACTGGACTTGAGGGAAGCCTATTACCGAGTGCGAATCAGGGAGGGGGATGAATGGAAGACAGCTTTCAATTGCCCCTTAGGGAGTTTCCAGTTCAAGGTGACGCCTTTCGGACTCCAAGGAGCTCCTGCTGATAAATCAAGTGCTGCACGATAACCTATACAAGGGGGTTTTGGTTTACCTTGACGATATCCTCGTTTATACTGAAACCATGGAGGAAGACGTCAAGTTAGTTTGAGAGGTGCTTAAGAAACTGTTAAAAGCTAGTCTCTATGCCAAACTTTCTAAATGCGAGTTCCATCAAACGCGCCTCGACTACTTGGGCTACCGAATCTCTAGTGAGGGAGTGGAAATGGCCCCTGCCAAAGTCAAAGCCGTGCTGGAATGGCAGCCTCCAGGGACCCGCAAGAAACTTCAAAGCTTTTTGGGGTTTGCAAATTTCTATCGGCAATTCATCCCCTCCTTTGCAAAAATCGCCATGCCTATTACTGAACTGTTAAAAAACAGGAAGGGGGGGGAAGCCCCAACCTTGTCAGCCTTTACAATGGACTATAGAATGCCAAGCGGCATTTGAGCAGTTAAAGAGACTATTTGCAGCAGAACCAGTTCTTAAACACCCTAACCCCGAGGAACCTTTCATCATCCAAGCCGATGCCAGTGATGTTGCTGTGAGCGCGGTCCTCCTACAAAAAAAACCTTAGGGGGGATCTGCAACCCTGCACCTACACTTCACAAAAACTTTCAGAAACAGAGAGACAATGGGCCGTTTGGGAGAAGGAGGCTTTTATGGTGAGATGGGCTTTATTAACTTGGCACCATTTCTTGGAAGGGAGCAAAGTGCCTTTTGAAGTATGGACTGATCATAAAAATGTAGAGGCACTGAAAACCCCTCGAAAGTTATCCCCTAAGCAGGTTAGGTGGGCACAGTACTTCAACCGTTTTAATTTCACTCTCAAATACCTCCCTGGGCGGGAAGAACTTTCTGGCAGATGCTCTGTCTAGAATGCCCCAATATAAGAGCCGCCGTGAGGAGGTCATTAATACCATCATTCCTCTGCCCCAGTCAGCCTCTCAGGTAACCACGAGAGGTCAAACGCAGAGGAGATCCGACGAACCTGATAGTCAATTAACGCGAAAGCTCAAAGAAGAACTAAAAACAGACTCTTGGTTCAACGACAATAGATTGCTATTGACCTATCGAGATGATCTAGCCTGGAAGGGCTCTAAACTGTACCTTCCAGCCTCCCTCAGAATTCAAGCCCTCCAACGTCATGATGCCCCTCTTGGTCGGTTAAGGCCACCCAGGAAGTGTTACGTGTCCAAGCAATGGTGAATTCATCTTTGTTGGAGGGGTTGTTCCCGGCTCCTTTTAAAAAGGTGCTGGTGTGCTCCCTACTCAAGAAGCCATTGCTGGGCCCTACCATTCTAGATGATTTTCGTCCAGTCTCCCACCTCCCTCTTCTAGGAAAGGTGGTTGAGAAGGTGTTGTTGTTGTAACTACAGAGGATCCTGGAGGAAACTGATTATCTGGACCCTTTGTAGTCAGGTTTCAGGCCCAGATATGGGACCAAAATGGCATTGGTTGGCTCAGGGGTGATCTCTGGCAGGAGCGGGATGGAGGTGGTACATCCATCCTTGATTTTCTTGAACTCTCGGTGGCTTTTGATACCATTGACCATGGTATCTTTTTGGGCCAACTTAGGGAGTTGGAGATGGGTGACACAGTTTTGTGCTGGTTCACCTCCTTCCTCCAGTCGGTGTTAATAGGGAACAAGAGGTCCAGCTCACAGCCCCTGCTTTGCGGGGTGCCACAGGGCTCAGTGTTCTGTCTGCTCCTTTTTAACATTTACATGAAAGTGCTGGGTGAGATCATCTGTCATCTGTTCACCATGGGATGACCACCACCACGCTAATGATACCCACTTATGTGTCTCCATCCTGGGTCAAGTGAATGATGTGGTGGACATTCTTTCTCGCAGTGCCCACAGCGGACTTAACACCTGGGGATTGGCCCATTCAAACTGACCGGATGAACTATTGGGCTGGGGTTATGCTTGGGACTCTTTTAACCTATTGATCTGAGCGGGAAACCCTCAGATCCTGCCTATCATGCCTGCTATCAGCTTCTCCTAATAAAAGTTCCTTTTGGAAAGAAACTGTTTCCAAGAGTCCTGCTTTCTTGGGATGAGGTTTTGAAGTGGGCCCTGACAGCAAGTTAAAATATGTAAAAATAAAGTAAGAGAACACCTGTCAGCTCTAGACGGATTCAAATCACTGGGTCCTGATGGACTCCATCCCAGAGTTCTGAAGGAACTGGCAGACATGATTTCAGAGCCATTGAAACATATCTTTCAAAGTTCTTGGATCACCAGGGAACTACTTGACAACTGGAAAAGAGCTGATGTGGCCCCCATCTTCAAAATGGGGGGGGGGGAAACACAGATCCAGGAAATTACAGACCATTCAGCCTGACATCAATACCTGGGAAGATCTTGGAAAAGATAATCAAGCAACAAATCTCTGAACTCCTAGCAGCAAACAAGGTTATAACCCAGGGGTCGGCAACCTTAAACACTCAAAGAGCCACTTGGACCCATTTCCCAGAGAAAAGAAAACACTGGGAGCCACAAAGGTTGTGCGCGCATGCGCGCGTACAGGAGGGGAGGAGCTTGATTGAAGAGTTTAATTAAAAAGAAATAGAGGCTGCTGTGCATGAGTTCTCTCCCTCCCTCTCCCTCCCTCTCTCTCTCGCTCCCTCTCTTTGTCTCCTCTCTCCCTCCCCCCTCTCTCCCTCTCTCCGATCTTCTGCTCACCTGGCAAGCTGGCTTCACGCTGTCCTCCAACAAGCTGACACACATTCTTATTGGGCTGGCTCTCTCCTGCCCTTGGTCTGCCAGTCCTCTTCCCCCACTCAGTGTGTGTGTGTGTGTGTGTGTGAGAGAGAGAGACAGAGAGAGCTGCTGCTTCCTGCTGAGACGCAGCAAAGGGAGGAGCCCCGACCAATAAGCTTGTCAGCTTGTCAGAGGACAGCATGAGGCCACTCTTTTACACACACACACACACACACAGAAGGGAAGGGAAGCGCAAGTGCCTCTCTCTCTGTCTCTCTGCAAATGGCAGAGGAGGCTGGGAGCCGCAGGAGAAGGCTCAAAGAGCCACATGCGGCTCCGGAGCCGCGGGTTGCCGACCCGTGTTATAACCAGTAGCCAACATGGGGTTCATCAGAAAAAGATCATGCCAAAGGGGTTTTTTCAAGATGGCAGCAACAGAGGGGGCATGGTTACATCGCGGGGAGAAAAGTTGCTATTAAACAAAGACAAAACAGTAGGCGGAGAGGTGGAGAGGGAAAGATAAGTCATAGAAAAAGAAAAAAGACTGGAGAAGGGAAAAGGAGAGAAAAGATTTGCGAAATTAGGAGGAAAACGCCAACAAGGGCAGCGGCCTTCAGTGAACTTGCCTACTGAGAGAAGCCCAGCTGCACCCGAGAGGCCTACCCAAGAGACCAGAGGCCCATTCAATTGAGGTGAGTGGAGAGGCAGCTCAACTTCTCCCTTTCCCCCTTTTCATACCAAAGTCTATTAGTCTTGTTACACATCTTACCCATTCAATTATAATGTTACTTTATTTTCTAAAAAATACCTATTTTCCACCATATTCAACCCTCTAGATCAGGGGCGTCAAACTGCCGGCCCGTGGGCCGGACGCGTCACGAAACCGCGCCCACCCCATTGCCGGCAATGGGGAAAAAGTTCCGATACGTCACGCGACGTCACGTGATGTCGTGAGTTTGACATGTCTGCTCTAAATAGTAATATGGAATCTCCTCTAATAAATCAAAGCCATTATTTTCTTCAGCCTTACTCTGGCTTTCTTCCTTTGCCAACTAACGTTCCATGTCAGTGCCTTTGAATCATCAAATAGTTCTCCGTCTATTATTATATAATTTGGAATAAGAAAGACCATTTGGTTGAAGTTTTTTTGGAAGGACTAGCCCATTTGTATTCATTAGATCGCCTCCCTATTACTCCAATTTCCCACAATTGTCCTGATAGGTTTATCTTCCATTCAGTCTGTTCTTCTTCCTTTTCCTCAAATTTCTTCTGATTTTTGTAAAAAGTCTTTTCCATTTTCAGTGTTGTCACCCCCTTTTCTGATTTTTCCGTTGGATGGGTCTGTTGGTCAATTGGGTCCTCTGTCTTAGTGTTTAGTTGTTCCACTTTTCCTGTTATTTTCTGCATAGTTAGTTCTTTGGTTGTAGTCAAGATGTGGGCTTGTATATTTAAGCTGGCATTTTGTTCCTTTATGTTGCATCTTATTTTGTCACAAGCTGAAAGAATGGTTTCGTGTATTGATTTCAACATGGAAAGGATTTTTTCCTGATCTTCATCCATATTCTCTTGATAGTATGTTAAGTTGAAGACTTTAGAATCAAACGTTAAAAATAGTTTTTTGTTTTTTATAGCTGGGTATGGGACATCTATTTCATGTGTTATAGGTGGTCTTTATAGTAGAAATTGTCCGTTAAGCAAGAGTTTATAGTCCAAGGTATTCCATCATCTCGTATAATAACATATGCTTCTCATGTAAAGAAATAGGAAAGCAATTCCCCAAGTATAACTCTGAAAGTCAGTAAAAGTTTACATTCATAGTTCAAACAGGCCAGATATGCCACCCAGAAGTTCCTTCTTTGCAGCTGGGTTTTTC
Source organism: Azemiops feae (assembly GCA_023970755.1). Classification (NCBI taxonomy): domain Eukaryota; kingdom Metazoa; phylum Chordata; class Lepidosauria; order Squamata; family Viperidae; genus Azemiops; species Azemiops feae. The sequence goes on from JALGBA010001300.1 coordinate 331,070, forward strand.
ACAGGTGGTAACTGTCAAGGTCAAGGAAATTTTTTTCTGGAGTCTGGGCTTCAAGCCAAGTCTCTTAGGCAATAACAAATTGTAATACCATACTTCGCCACAAGATGTCACCGACGCCGTTTAAAGCTTTTCAAGTCCAAAGTTTTTATGATAGTTTTTCAAGTCTTATTTCTTTTTTAGATAAAAACAAATGTCTCCAGTAAGAAAAGGAACACTTTTAGTCCCCAAGGTTCAAAAGCATATACATCCAATTAGATTAAAATTGTTCTTATAGTTGCTCTTTTTCCCCTGGGTAGTTAGTCGCCGCTTTTCTTAGAGGGTGGGGTAGAAATTCCCTTCCCTCTCTCCTCACAGGGGGGAAAATACTTTGGGCAGCTTTTACAGGAAAAAATACTTAAAGTCTTAAAGAGAGGGTCAGATCTCACCCAGTTTCATCCGCGTTGCTTTAAAGGTGCTTGGTGGTGATTTTGACTTCGGCTGTCAGAAGCTTAGTGACGGGCCATATTGCTATGGCCGGTCTTTCCCCCGCCAGTTTGCAGGGCTTCCCCGGATCAAACGGAAGGGCCGCCGCCCTCCCGCGATCAAGCAGGGGTCCCCTCCTTGCTCGTCGCGACTTTTGACCCTTTCCAGGGTCACACAGCGGGACGAATTCGGACGCGAAAGACGGAGCTCATCTTCCTGCCTCCGCGGTGCCGCGATGGCAAACCGGAAGTCGCTTTGTACATAACTTTCAATGTCCTTTTTCATGCCTGGCCACCAAAACTGTTTTCCCATAAAACAATAATTATTTCTAAAATATACATATTATTCCAACTGTTATATTTTAATACTTCCCAACTATATTCTATTTCCTATTCTACTCTATTTCAAATATATATTTTATAAATCAATCCATATCTCTAAAAGTCCCTCAATTGCTATAACATAATCAAATTAATACATTTCTAAATAACGTTCAAACATTGTAAAAAAAAAAATCAGTAATATTTCACCAATATCACTAATTTACAATTACTATTTTCCAATTTAGCCTTGAATAAACAATAAGTTACATTTCAGATCTCTCAATTTCCCTCATAAAACACTAATTATTCCTAAAATATACATATTATTACCATTGTATTTTCATACTTCCCAACTATATTCTATTTCTTATTCTACTCTAAAATTTAAATCCCATCCATTCCCCAAAAAATATTTTCTTACTTCTTTTCATATCTATATTCTATTTCTTATTCTATTCTTCTTGTTTACCAATTCCATATTACCATTCCAGACCATAATCAAATCAGTAATTTTCATCTCAGTAGTATTATCTCAAACCAAAATCTTAAGCCTTTTTAACCCTTCAGATAAATTTTTAATTCTCATTTTTAAATCTAATTCTAGCTTTCTTTTTGTGCCAAGCAGGTTTCCATAAAAGAGCCTTTAACTTATCAAATCTCCATATTTGATTATGTATATTCCTGAACAATTCAGTCTGATCATATTTCTTTTCTCTTTTTTCCAATACTGTCAGAGCTGTATAGTTCTTTTTGTTCAATGTAATAATTACTCGTCGATTATCCATATTATCACAGTTCTCCAAATCTCGTATTTGCAAATCAGGTCCCATTGCTTTTGACTTTGTAGATATTTTAATGGAAATCCGTCTTTGATCATCAAAGTTCTCAGTGATATTTTCTTCTACATTGCTTTGTTTTTCATCTCTTATTATTTGAGTTGTAGAGTAGTCAGTTGAAGTCTGGAATTCATTTTGAAGTTTTATAATGAAAGCATCTAGTCTAGCATTCACTCGCTCATTGAATTCGTAAATTCTTCCCAACATACGTTTCCAAATAGATTGTGAATGGGATTCTTCCATCTCTTTAAATTGTATATGTTGCATGCAGGCCTCTTTAAAGTTGGTGTTCTTCCTCTGTTGTTCCTTGTGCTGAAAATTAGTAGTTAGTTCTAGAGCATCATCTTTAAAGTTTTTTCTAGTATAAATCCAAAGCCAAACTGTAGGTAAATCTTGTATTTGTAATCCAAAAGAAAGAGCCAGTCCATATATCTGAGATAGCACTTTAAAATCAAGTTAGAATAATAGAAAAGCAAGCAGGGAGAAGAAAAAAAAAAGTATCTTCTTGCGGTCAGATAGGAATGTCTGGGCGTGGAGCCAAGTCTGGGCGTCAAGCCAAGTTTAAGCTGAATACACACCAAACGCAAGGCAGTGAAAGTTCTCAACTTAACGCAGATACTTTGTTACTAACTTCAAACAGCACAAAAAAAATGCCCAGAATGAGAAAAAAAAGGTTTTAAACTGAACAATATGATTAAAATGGTTTTTCTAAACGTAGCAATAAATTCAAATAGATAGCTTAAAGAACCTTATGTACAGAAGGGGGGGGAGGAATAAAAAACACTCCGCCCCCCTCCCTAAAGGCTTCCGCTTAAGCTAAGACAAGTAGGCAGAAAGAAGCAAAGTTTTTTCAGGATCCCCAAAATCCAGCAATTCAAATAGTCAATTAATGCAATTAATGCAATGCTACAGCAAGAAAAAAGCAATACTTTTCAAAAGGATAAGCAGACCACATTACAATGCATTCAGGAGGCAATAATAATAATAATAATAATAATAATAATAATAATAATAATAACAACAACAATGATAATAATAACAATAACAATAACAATAATAATAATAATAATAATAATAAAGTTGGAAGGGACCTTGTAGGTCATCTAGTCCAACCCCCTGCTCAGGCAGGAAACCCTATACCATTTCAGACAAATGACTGTCCAGTCTCTTCTTAAAAACTTCCAGCGTTGGAGCATTCACCGCTTCTGGAGGCAGGTTGTTCCACTGGTTAATTGTTCTAACTGTCAGGAAGTTTCTCCTTAGTTCTAGGTTGTTTCTCTCCTTGATTAGTTTCCATCCATTGCTTCTTGTCCTGCCTTCAGGCGCATTGGAGAATAGCTTGACTCCCTCTTCTTTGTGGCAGCCCCTGAGATATTGGAACACTATCATGTCCCCCCTCGTCCTTCTCTTCATTAAACTAGACATTCCCAACTCCAGCAACCATTCCTTATATGTTTTAGCCTCCAGTCCCCTAATCATCTTTGTTGCTCTTCTCTGTACTCTTTCTAGAGTCTCAACATCTTTTTTGCATCGTGACGACCAAAACTGGATGCAGTATTCCAAGTGTGGCCTTACCAAGGCATTGTAAAGTGGTATTAATACTTCACGTGATCTTGATTCTATCCCTCTGTTAATGCAGCCCAGCACTGTGTTGGCTTTTTTGGCAGCTGCAGCACACTGCTGGCTCATATTTAAGTGATTGTCCACTAGGACTCCGAGATCCCTCTCACAGTTACTACTATTGAGCAAGGTACCCCCTATACTATACCTGTACATTTGTTTTTTCTTGCCTAAATGTAGAACCTTACTTTTTTCACCATTGAATTTCATTTTGTTAGATAGCGCCCAGTGTTCAAGTCTGTCCAGGTCCTCCTGTATCTTAATCCTGTCATCTGGAGTGTTGGCTATTCCTGCCAGCTTGGTGTCATCCACAAATTTGATGAGTTCCCCATCTATCCCCTCGTCCAAATCGTTGATGAAGATGTTGAAGAGCACTGGGCCCAGAACAGAGCCCTGGGGCACCCCACTACACACTTCCCTCCATGTAGATGCGGTTCCATTGAGGACCACACGCTGAGTACAGCCGGTCATCCAGCTACGAATCCATCTGGTGGTGATGCTGTCTAACCCACATTTTTCTATCTTATCAAGTAGTAGGTTGTGACCTACTTTATCAAATGCCTTACTGAAGTCCAAGTAAATTATATCCACAGCACTCCTCTGGTACACTAATTTCGTCACTTGGTCAAAGAATGCAATAAGATTTGTCTGGCATGATCTGTTTTTGACAAACCCATGCTGGCTTTTAGTAATGACTTTGTTTGCCTCTAGGTGTTCGCTGATTCGTTGTTTATCTTTTCAGAATCTTCCGGTTCCGGATTGTGGCGCTGGCGGACGTGCGGGGCGATCGCTCCCTCCGCCGTCCGGTTTTCTCTCGCCGGGGGACCCTGAAAGGGGTCGAAAGTCACCTTGGAGGGGCGACGAGCGGGGAAGAGGACCTTCCGATTGATCGCGGAAGGGCAGCAGCCCTTCCGTTTGATCCGGAGCAGCTGTTCGGACCGACGGAGAAAAGATCGGCCACTCACGTGGCCCATCATTAATGCTGTTTCCAGCCGAGGCCAAACTTACAACTAAGCACTTGAAAGCACCGCGGAGGAACTGGGTGAGAATCCTACCTTCTTTTTACCCCAAGTATTTTTTCCTGCAAAAGCTCTTTGAAATTGCTTCCCCCTGTGAGGAGGGAGGGAAGGGAACGTCTTTCTCCCACCCTCTAAAATGGCGGCGGTTGCCTACATAGGGGAGATAAAGCCCTGAAAAATATAATTAAATAATTGGACTTACATGTTTCTCAGATCTGGCGACCCAAAAAGTTCGTACCTTCACGGGAACTGGCTATCTTAACTATCTGGGGAAAAAAATATATGAAAAGAACCTAAACTGGATAAAAGTCTAGCCTTTCTGAAAAGGATTTCAAATGCCATCGGGGACATCTTGTGGTGAAGCCTGGTATAGCAAGTGAATATCCCTGGTAAAGAGATCTGTTTACAACCTAGATCTGTCCTTGGTACTATCTAAAGATAAAAAGCTGCAGCTGGGAGTTGAAACTGGCTCTTAAGAACTGTGGAGGTGAACATTCACTGACTTTTGTTTAAAAAATTAGCCTCCACTAAAGGACTATCTCTACCCGTGGTGGCGAACCTATGGCACGCATGCCACAGGCGGCACGCGGAGCCGTCTCTGGTGGCACGCGAGCCATTGCTGGGCCGAGCTGCTCCCTCCTCCTCTCTGCACATGCGCAGCTTGCCGCAGAGCTGCGCATGCGCAGCTCTCTGCGCATGCACAGTCTGGGAATAGGCGTGAGGCTATAAAGGGAGCAACTTTCGGCGGAAGCAGCATTGTCTGCAGACAGTGAGAGAGTGGGCACGAATCAGAGCGGACAGCGAGCGAGCACGAGCCGACAGCGGTAAGTTTCAGCGGCAGGCCACGCAGGGGAGGAGGACGACGAGGGGCGGCTGGCGGGAGGGTGCCTTGCCTTGCCTCGGCCTCGTTCGGCGACGGCAGCAAGCAGTAATGGTGGCCGGGGGAGGGTGGGGCCGCCTCGCCTCAGCCTTGTGTGCGGTGGCGGCGGCAGCAAAAGACGCAGGGTGGGGGGGCGGGGGACCAGCGCCCGCAATCTGCCTGGCCTCCCCTTCGGCCCCGAGCAGCGCCTCTGCCATGCGCAGCTGTCCTGTCATGCCTGCGATCGGTGCGGTGAGTAGCAGCCTGCCATGGTGGGGGGAGGGAAGATTGGTGCCCCAAGGAATGGAAAGAGTGGAGCGGACGGTTCCCCAAGCCCTGGCCGAGCCGCCACACGGATCGCCATGCCGCTGCCGTTTCCCCCCCACACGGATCGGCGTGCTGCCACCGCCGTTCACCCCCCCCACGGATTTCCTTGCCGCCGTCGCCGTTTCCCTCACCCGCACGGATCGCCGTGCCACCGTCGCTGTTTCCCCATGGATCGCCCTGCCTTCCTTCTGTGCGTGCCATCGCCCTCTGCGCCGGCGCCGCCACCAGCGTCCGCAATGTGCCCGGCCTCCCCTTCAGCCCCAAGCAGCGCCTCTGCCGTGTGCGGCTGTCCCATCATGCCTGCGATCAACCTCCACACCGGCGCCCGCGATCGGCCTCCGCGCTGGCGCCCGCAATCTGCCCAGCCTCCTGGGCTCCCCCGCGCCCGCCATTAACCGTCCCACCACCATACAGGGTAAGGTTGCCGCCCCCACCCCCACCCAGATGGGGGCGGGGGGCGGCCTACCTGCAATGACGGCTTCCCTGCTTCGGGATCCTCTCCTTTCACGGCCTCCGCCCGGCGGAGCGGATCGCTTTCTATGCCGGGGCGGGGCTAGGCTGGACTAGGCGCGGGCAGCTGCATTCCGTTTCTCCATTCGCTTCTCAGCCTACGACATGTGTTTGTGGGACTATCGGTAAAAAAAAAAAAACTTCGATGACATCTCGTGAGAAGTTAGAAAGTCTCATAAACTTTTTTTTTTGTCCACAAACAGCTCAGCCCCGCCCCGGCACGGAAAGTGATCCGCCGATTCCCCGCCCAGCAGGTGGGATCACACATCGGCCGAGGGCAGGGAAGCCGTTGTCCTCGGCTTTGGCCGGGCGGAGGCCGTGAAAGGAGAGGACCCCGTAGCAGGGAAGCTGTCATCACAGGTAGGCCAACCTTACCCTGCATGGTGGCGGGAGGGGTAACGGCAGGCGCGGGGGGCCCAGGAGGAGCTGCGCAAAGCAGGGCGAGGGAAGGCCGGGCAGATTGCGAGCGTCGGCGCCAGCGCGGAGGCCAATCGCAGGCATGACAGGACAGTCACGCACGGCAGAGGCGCTGCTCGGGGCCAAAGGGGAGGCCAGGCAGATTGCGGGCGCTGACGGTGGTGCCGGCACGGAGGGCGATCGCATGCACGGAAGGAAGGTAGGGTGATCCATGCGGGGGGGGGAACGGCGGTGGTGGCACAGCAATCCGTGCGGGGGAGGGAAAAGGCGATGGTGGCAAAGATCCTCGCTATGCCGAAACCGGCCATTTGCCAGGAAACGGCCGTGGCGCGGATCTTTGCCTCCTCTCGGCCTCAGCCCTGGTGGTGCACTCAGAGGGGCCTTAAAGTGGTAGGCGGTGCTGCCGGGTCCTCCCAACCGGGCGTCCTGCTCGCTTCTTTCAGAGCCGGCCCGGCCGCAGCCGCCGATGCAGAGCCGCCGAAGCGCCACCCGCCTTGCCCAGAGCCGCCCCCGGCCACCACTGGAGGCAAAGATCCACACCACGCCAAAATGGCCGGTTGGGAGGAAGAGCGGGCGGGCAGGCGCAGCTCTGGTCCCTCCCCGGCGGGCCGCCCTTTGTTCAGCTGGAGTCCTGCGACGGGCGCCTCCCTCGCGGCCGCTCCCCTTGAAGTGGCAGGGGGTGCTGCCGGGTCCGCCACATGGCTGGGAGGAGGCAGCCAGAGGGCCAAGCGGTTCTGGCCTCGCCCGTGCTCCAGCCGCGACCCTGGCCTTACGAGCTTCAGGGGGAACGGGGGCGCTGGGCCGCAGAGCCCGGATGGCCAGCAGCGACGAGGGGAAGCCGGGCCGTCTCCTCACCGCCACCCGGTGGCCGTCCGGGGGTTCCGGGTATGGGTGGCTGCCCTGCCCTGCTGGGCTCCCCTGTGCAGCCTCGGTCAGGAAGCCTCCGATGGGGCGCCGTCCTCCGCGCAGAGCGAGACCTGGGTGGCGATGACCGAACCCCCGGCGTGGCCTCTCTGCCTCCAGCCCCAACCAGGCGCTGAGAGGGCGTGGCCGCCGGGCAGGTTTCCAGCCAGGAGTTGGCGGCCTTTTGGGAGAGCAGAACCCCCGTCTGCCCCCGTGGCCCGTTTGCCGCCTCCTGCCCAGTGCCGCTGCCATGAGGCCGTGGAACAAGCCGGGCGGAGGTAAGGAACCGGGTCGGGGCTCTGCGAGGCTTGAGGCGGGGCAGCGGGAGAACAGCCAGGAGCCAGCCAGCGAGAGCAGGGTTGGGTGGGGGGATCGGGATCTGGCCCCGTTTACCTCGTCCAGGGGCCAGGGAGAAGTTGCCTGCCAAGCCTCGTGGCCAGCAGCGGTGGGGCGGGGGCAGGGGGCAGGGGGACGCGCGTGTTTGCACTTTGGAGGAAGCAGGTGGGACGTTGCATCCATTTGCGCTTTGCAGAAGTTCGTGGGGGTGGGGGGTGGAGGACGCGTGTGTTTGCACTTTGGAGAAAGGGAAAGAGAGAGAGGAAGGAAGGAGGGGAGGGAGAAGGAAGGAAGGAGGGGAGGAGATGGGAATGAGAAGGAGGGAGGCACATGACCCTGGGGATGCTGCAACGGTCATAAGTGAAAAATGGTCATAAGCCACTTTATTCAGTGCCTTTGTAACTTTGAACAGTCACTAAGTTAACTGTTGTAAGTCGAGTACTACTGTACTTTATCACTTTTTTCCTTTTTGGGGAGGGGGGGTCATCAGGTTTTTGACACCTTGCTAGGCGACTGGAAAAGCCCTGAGTTAGAGTACTCGGATTGCAGCTGCTTTCTTGCAGGTATGTGGAATGGCGTGGGACCCACAGGTTTTGCAAAGTTAAGTGAGGAAGTTGGTTACAGCTTATTAGGAAAAATAAAATAGACAACCAAGAATGCTTTATTGACCATTGTTCGTCCAGATTTTATATCAGTTGCATCTGCTAGTACAGGCATTCTGCTTCAGATTTCTGTTATTTTCAGCATCTGGCAAAATGAATGAGTACTTTTCCAACAACCTGTAAAATCCAAGACACTGTGCTTTCATTGTTTAATTCCCCCCTCATACAGTAGTGGCCAAAATTGTGGAAACCTTTTGGGAAAAGTGTACAGTAGAAATGCCACCTTTGGTTAAGTTTCCATCAATTTTTCTTCTAATTTCTTTATAACTGTAGCCTTGTTCACTTAATAATACTATTTTACATCGCTTTCTGGGCAACCAGTCAACTCTTTGCACCATTACTTTAATTTTATTACGTTTTACAAGCTCACTAAATGAAAGAACACAAAAAACCCAACCAACTTGATAGCGATCACATAACACACTGACAAATGTCCTCCTCTCAGCTCAATACATGACATCAATAACTGAATCCTACTGTGATCTGATTGGCTCATTGCCAAAACAAGATGACGAGCCTCCTGCCCACTGCCCCACCCGCCAGAGACCCTCTGGATCTCCCCCAACCCTGCCCGGCCCCCACAGGCATCCCTCCTCAGGAGCAACATCGAGGTGGCCACGCCCACCCTGGCCACGCCCGCCCACCCTGCCACGGCTACCATAGCCACGCCCACTTGGTGGCCACGCCCACCCGGTGATGCATAAGTGGGTTTCGGGTTGCAGTTTGGGCACTCGGTCTCTAAAAGGTTCACCACCACTGATCTATACTATTTCAGAAATGGAGGGGGACCAGCAACAAACTTTGCTTGACTATAAATGTATATTTGAAAAAATCCTTGAAGCTACTGAGATAATTAAATCCAGACTGAAAGACAAAGGCGCCAGCTTGAACCTACAAACTGAAACCCAGATTCCAACTAAAGAACTTACAACCCAGAAAACAACAGAAGCGGAAGAAATCAATACCAAGACAGAGGACTTTAAGGAACAACAACAATATATTGAAAATTCTGACAACCAAATCCTGATTGCAACCAAAGAACCTACAACCCAAAAAGTAACAGAAGTGGAACAAAGTAATATCAAAAGGGGCGTTGTCTTACCTGAACGCCTTTTCTCAGCGTGATGAATGGAGAATCCACCAATGGGTTATCTTGGACCTCCTGCCCACTTAGACCAAAACAATCAAAGCTGCCACGCCTCTCTGGTTGAGGGCACGCCCCCAGTTTCGAAAGGGCGAAGCCAATGACTGTACGTCGTGTTGGCTCCCAGACCCTAAACACTGGACCTGACTGCGTCCAAGGGATGGGTGTGGATTCTCCATTCATCACGCTGAGAAAAGGCGTTCAGGTAAGACAACGCCCCTTCTCCAGCGTGAAAGAATGGAGAATCCACCAATGGGACTTACCAAAGCCCTACTGTCCCAATGGGAGGGGAGCAGACTGGGCCAGTGTCCCTGCCGCCAGCACCACCTGTTGCAGTACCCTGCGGCCAAAGGATGCCTCCGCCGAGGCAAACTTATCAAGGCGATAATGGCACACAAAAGGGGAAGGCGAGGACCATGTCGCCGCCCTGCAAATGTCCTCAATGCTGGCCTGTGTGGCCCATGCTGCTGAGGTAGCAGCACTGCGAGTAGAATGGGCCGTCAAGTGACCTGGAACTGGTAAAGAAGATGTCTGATACGCTTCGGAAATACAGGCCCTAATCCACCTGCCAACGGTAGAGGAAGATACCTTCTTACCCTTGGAGGCCGGGTGGAAGGAAACAAAAAAAGGCCTCAGATCTACGAAAGGACTCCGTCCGCTTGACGCAACAGCGCAACGCCCTGCGAACATCGAGAGTGTGCCATTGCCTTTCCAAAGTATGAGACGGATTAGGACAAAAGTTCGGTAACACGATCTCCTGTGCCCTGTGGAAAATGGTGTTCACCTTAGGAACGCATGAGGGGTCCAGGCGTAGGACCACTCTGTCCGTGTGAAAGACACACAGGTTTTTTCTGACAGAAAGAGCTGCAAGCTCCGAGATGCGCCTAGCCGAGGTAACTGCAACCAAGAAAGCAACCTTAAGAGACAAGGACCTAAAAGTGCAGGACCTAAGGGGGTCAAAAGGCGCCTGAGTAAGGGCCTGTAAGACCCGGGGCAAATTCCAAGAGGGATATCTATGTACTACCGGCGGTCTACTGTTGGTGACCCCTTTTAGAAAGGATCGTACCTTGGGGTGATGGGCCAGTGGCTCTAAGGTGTCACAGGTAAACACCGTGGCTGGAGCCGAGATCAGTCGGCGAATAGTGTTGGGCGCCAAGCCTTTATCAACACCCTCCAACAAATAGTCTAATATCCGTGGAATGGTTACCTCTGAGATAGCTAAGTGATTGCTGTCACACCAACGGCAGAAATATCTCGAAGTGGAGTCATAAATGCGATTGGTCGCCGGTCTCCGGGAGGCCTGAATCATAGAAATCACTCCCGAGGAATAAGATTCTTGGGTCAAGGCCCTGCGTTCAAGTGCCAAGCGGCTAACTGCAGCCACTGAGGCTCCAGTTGTTGTATGGCCCCCTGCACTAGGCGAATCCGATTTGGAGGAATCCTCCATGGAGGGACCATGGAGAGGCTCACGAGGTCGGCAAACCACGGTCGTCTCGGCCAGTGCGGGGCAATGAATATGACCTCTGCCTGTTCCTGCAATACCTTCCTGATAACTGCTGGGATCAGAGGGAGAGGTGGGAAGGCATACAGTAGTCCCCCTGGCCAAGGGCTGCGAATAGCGTCCGTCCTCTCCGCCCCCGGAGAGGGGAACCTGGAACAGAACCTTTGAAGTTGGGAGTTCGCCGGAGAGGCGAATAAGTCTAGGACCGGCAACCCGAATCTGTCCGATATCTCCCTGAAGAGATCCGGATGTAGGCTCCATTCCGAATGGTCCACTGATGCCCGGCTTAAAAAATCCACCTGACGGTTTGCCTTCCCTGAGATGTGTTCGGCTTTCAGGGAGAGGAGATTGCTTTCTGCCCAAGACCCCAATAACATGGCCTCGGCCATGAGAGATCGGGATCGGGTACCGCCCTGACATGGGCCTTTGCCGCCACGTTGTCCGTGAGGACTAGCACGTGCTGCCCCGCCACCTGGTTGCAGAGGTGGCGAAGGGCCAGATGAATGGCTCTCAGTTCCAGCCAGTTGATATTGTGTGCCAGATCTGCTCTGGACCACCGACCCTGAGCCAACTGAGATTGGAAATGGGCCCCCCAACCAAACAGACTGGCGTCTGTGGTCAATGTCAGCCTGCTGGGCTCCTTGAATAGTGACCCTTTTGCCACCTCTGGGGAGGCCCACCACAGAAGGGATCTTAGGGTCTGAAGGGGGACCCGTACCCTTTGGTTGGAAGAGCTTGTGCCCAGTCTTTGGAATGGGAGCAAGAACCATTGAAGGTGTCTGGAGTGTAGCCTGGCCCAAGGCACTATCTCTAGGCAAGATATCATCTTTCCCAGTAACTGGGAGAAGACAGCCAGTGTTGCTACACGCTCCCTGCGGATCTTGAGAACCATGTCTCGAATGTCGTCTTGTCTGTCTCGAGATAGATAGACCCGGCAAAGGTCTGTGTCTGTTATCGCGCCCAAGTGTAGTAGGCGTGTTGCGGGAGTCAATTGACTCTTGTGAAAGTTGACTGAGAAACCGTGACCCTGGAGGGTCCTTATGGTGAGGGCCAGTTCCGCTTGGGCGGCCAGAGCGGAGGACGACTGGATGAGAATGTCGTCCAGGTAACATTGGACGCGCACCGGTACTAGTCGTAGGTGTGCGGCAAGTACCGCCAGGATCTTGGTGAAGACCCTGGGAGCTGGGGATAGGCCGAAGGGGAGGGCCCTGTACTGGTAATGATTGTTGGAATAACAAAACCGGAGATATTGCCGATGGTTTGGATGAATAGAAAGTCCCCCCGTCGTACGCTTGCCAAGATGGACCGAAGCGTCTGCATCTTGAACTTTCGGTACGACAGGTGAGAGCTCAGGCCCTTGAGGTCTAGTATCGCCCTCCATCCCCCTGAGGCTTTTGGAACCACGAATAGGATGGAGTAAAAACCCTGTTTCAGCTGATCGACTGGAACCCGTTCAATGGCTCGTATGTGCAATAGATGCCGGATGGCCTCCCCCAGGAGGGTCTTCCTGACTGGCTTCCTGAGGAGGGGACAGGAAACAAGGCGCCAGGGTGGCCTGGCCACGGACTCCAGAGACAGCCCGTCCCTGATGGTGCTTAGCACCCAAGAGTCCGAGGTGGTGGTCTCCCATTGGTGGAGAAAGTAAGTTAGTCTGCCGCCTATGGGAGCTTCCCTCCCCGAGTCACCTGGATCTACGGAAGGGGCGGCCGCCTCTGCCTCGAAAGGGTCTCTTACCCTGAGCCTGCTGTCTGTATCTGTCCCTGTACCTGGACCGGTCAAAAGAACGGTCCGAGCCTGCGGGAAATGGCCGGGCGACCTGTGCTGAGGCCGAATCTGATCCCGTCCGAAAGGGCTGCCGACGGGTGTACGGGGAGAAACGACGGCCAGGTCTCCTGGAAAGGTAGTAGAGAACCCTTCGTTTCTCCTTGTTTTCGACTCAGTAGGGAGTCAGGACCTCCCCAAAGAGGCGGGCACCGCGGTACGGGGCGGAAGCTACGCGCCATTTGTGTCTAGTCTCAGCCTTCCAATTTCTAAGCCATAGAAGCCTGCGTGCGGAGACGTTGGATGCGATGACCCGGGCAGAAAATCTTGCCGCCTGCAAGGACACGTCCGCCATGTACTGTGATGCGGCCATGAGCTTTATCAAGTCCTGGTGGACTCTTACCTCTTCCGGGGGAATTCTAGCCTGCAATTGGCGGAGCCACATAAGAGAGACCCTGGCGAAGAATGAGGCCGGGGTAGAAGCTCTTATAGACCAAGCTGAAGCTTGGTGTGTCCTGCGGAAAGAAGCCTCGGATTTTTTATCCTCGGGCTTCAACGCCTCCACCATATCTCCAGGTACCCTGGAATCAGAATATAAGGGTAGTAAGGATTCATCAACCTCAGGCACCTCCAGGGCCTCATTCAGAGCTGGTTCCGTGTCAAGCAGCCTGCGGTCTATTCCCCCAGTAGAGGGGGGGAGCACCTGGGGCCTCCCATTGACCCCTAATGGATGTTTTTTTGTTTTTTTTTTTTTTTAAACATGGGGGGGCAAGGTATATGTTTGTGTAACACCACCGGTTCTAAAAGCAGCGGATCCGTGTCTTGGCCAGGAAGCTGTTCAGGCACCTGTTCAGGTACCGAAGGCTGAGCCGAGTGTATCCTACCAGTCGCACATTTAGGGGACTTACGCTTTCCGTGTCCACTGGAGGTGGTAGCCTGTGGCTCGGTGTTATCTGCCATTGTAAAGCGAGAGTGTTCAGTGGGGTGCTGAAGCGTCTCGGTCTGCAAGAGATGCGGCTGTTCCCCACCTGAGTGGGACTTGCCTCCACGTGGATCAGTGATGGTCCGGCCCACCGGCAAGCGCAGACTCACACTTAGCGACGGCTGTCGCGGGTCACCAGCGATAATGAGACTGAGCGTGAGACCTACTTTGAGGCCAATGTCGCGCTTAGTGACGGGATCAACACGTGTCTCACTTAGTGACGGCAAGCTCAGTATTGACCGTTCACTAGATGCAGACTGTGGCAGCAGGCTATGACTGGCAAGGCCCATGTAAATGTGGCTTCTGGAGCCTTAGGATCCTGAAGTCCCTGTTCCTCTTCAAAGAGGGAAAGGAGTTCCTGATAAGGACCAGTTGAAGGAGCCCCTTCTAAATCCCGCTCTGGTGACCATGGGGCCTGAGGCTCAGGTTGAGAGCCACAAGGGAGTGCCACCATTGTGGTAGGGGGCGGCTTAACCGTCTCCCCTACAGCCAGTTATTGCGCACGTGAGAACTGTCTCTCCAGGGCACGATGCCTACGATTGGCCTGTTTGTCGGCCGCCTTGGAGGCTGCTTTCTTTGGGCCGCCTTGGTCTTGGCCTTGATTTTTGCGGCTGCCTCCTGACTAGAGGACTTACGCTTTCCGTGCCCACTGGAGGTGGAAGCCTGTGGCTCGGTGTTGTCTGCCATTGTAAAGCGAGAGTTTTCAGTGGGGTGCTGAAGCGTCTCGGTCTGCAAGAGATGCGGCTGTTCCCCACCTGAGTGGGACTTGCCTCCACGTGGATCAGTGATGGTCCGGCCCACCGGCAAGCGCGGACTCACACTTAGCGACGGCTGTCGCGGGTCACCAGCGATGATGAGACTGAGCGTGAGACCTACTTTGAGGCCAATTTCGCGCTTAGTGACGGGATCAACACGTGTCTCACTTAGTGACGGCAAGCTCAGTATTGACCGTTCACTAGATGCAGACTATGGCAGCAGGCTATGACTGGCAATGCTCAATGGCTGTGATTGTGTTTAAAGACCTGGGACTCTCAGGCAATCTCTCATCCAAGTACTAACCAGGCACAATCCTTCTTAGCTTCTAAGATCAGTCAAGCTCAAGAAAATGCTGCCACCTGCTGAGGCTGGCTTGCATATACAATAAGAGGACCCCTATGTCCCTTGTGGCCTTTTGAGTCTATGTTTGAGTGAACTGAGATGGGCCAAGGGAAAACGAAAGTAGGCTGATCGGCCTCTTCTTAGTCAGAAGGCCGGCCTGAAAGCTGGTGAGGTGGGAAGGTGAAACCGAAACTAATTCAGTCTGTGCTCCACGCGGTCCAAAAACGGAGGCCGCAACTCACAGGTAAATTTGGGCACCCTGGGACAGCTGGAGAATAGGGAGCAGCCCCCTTACATCCACAGCTCTCCCAAATTGACCCAGCACCTCACAGGCTTGTAATAAAGCAGCCGATCGGCCTAAATTTCCAAGGCTCTAAGCAGTCCGGAGAGGGGGGGAATGCACTCCCACCCCCAGGGGACACCCCCCAGAGAAGCCTAGAAGGCTAAACAAGCAAGGAGAAGTAGGAAAAAACCGATTGGGATCGGCAGCCGCGACGATCAGCTGTGGGGGGGGAACCTAAATTCAACGAAAAGGCACTCACAACGAATAAAACCTTTTTTCCCTTCTAGAACAGCGCTGATCCCAGTGCTGTCCAGAGGAGAAAAAACAATGAAGAATCCACCAATGGAATAGTTTTAAATAAAGCCTCATTCTCAAATAGATTTAAATAAAGCCTGATTCTCAAAATAGTTTTAAATAAAACCTGATTTTCAAATCGCTGGGAGCCAAAACTACCACGTCTGTCTGGGCTGAAGACCAAAACGAAACTGGGGGCGTGCCCTCAACCAGAGAGGCGTGGCAGCTTTGATTGTTTTGGTCTAAGTGGGCAGGAGGTCCAAGATAACCCATTGGTGGATTCTCCATTCTTTCACGCTGGAGAACAGAGGATTCTAAAGATCAACAAGGACAGCACATTGAAAACCTAGATAACCAACCAATAACTATAAAATTGGACATGACCTTTTACCTAAACCAGAAGAAACCTGAGGAAGAAGAAGACCAGACCGAATTGAAGATAAAGACACTAGAACAAATACCGAGACTTGAACTACCAGGGCAACAACTTAATGATTATAAATGGACCAGTTCTTTTGAAAAATTGATGACTAGACGGTCTCCTTTGATTCAAGTAACATGTGCTGGAATGAAAGGAGACCTATTTGATAACTTAAAGACATTGGTATGGAAACCTGGTTGGCAGAAAAAGAAAGCTAGAGTTAGGTTTAAAAAATGGGGCCTTCTGACTTACTAAGAGAGATCCTAAAGTCTCAACTAATGGGCTAAAGGGAGACCTGGAGATGAAGGGAAATATGACTATTAGATTCAAATGTTGTTGGAAAATGATAACAAAAAATAATAATAATAATAATAAGGGACTACTTGGCCTAATAACTAGGGTCTAGATTTATAAGGGAAATGGAAATTAAATATTAGGAATCAGCCTTGAACTTTCGCTTAGCCCAGAAAATATAGATGATGGATTTGAGACAATAAAGGTTACTCTATTAGTAAGCTGTGATGTACTAGGATGAGAATTAGAAAGTGTTTATGAAATAAAATAAGAATATATTTAAGTAAGTAATATGTGTATTTTAGATATTATAACTTTTGTGTAGTGAAATAAAGGAAATTTGGGTTACCAGAAATTTGAACATTATGGATGTTAAAGGTTAAAATTGGAATACTGTGATTAGAAATTAAGAATTAGGTAAAACTTAAAAACAGGATATGGATATGTATAAGCAAAAAATAGATTGAAAAATACTTTGAGCTTGCTATGGTTAGAAATTTACTAGTTTAACTATGTTATATCAAATGTTAACGGGAAATAGAGAAGGAATTTTTGACAATGTAACCTGAGACATGTACTAAAAATGCTGTTACTGAACTATTGATTACCCAGTCACCACGTTGCTTTCTAAATACTTGGATGTTAAATTGGAAAACTAATAAAATTTGTTATAATAAAAAAGATACAGATTGGATTCCATCTTCAAAGCAAGGGAATTTTATAACAGATACAGAGCTTTTCTCAAAGAAGGAAACTCAGAACTTCAACCAGAAGGGGAATTTAGAAAACAGGAAGAGACAGCATTAAAAGGGGCAGCCAAACAAAGAGAAGTGGAAGAAATAGAAACTACAAACCAAGAAGAAGGGGCTAAAGGGAAAGAACAGAGACAAACTAGAACAACTAGGAGAATAAATCCTAAATATAATTGAAGAAGATGGAAAAGGACAATGGGATACTTTCAATAAATATAAATGGACTGAATACCCCCACAAAGAGGAAAAAACTCTTTATACGATTACAAAAATTAAAAATGGATATAGTCTGTCTCCAAGAAACGTATATTAAAAGACAACATTATAAATTTCTGGAATGCCCGAAAATTGGGAAACTTTATTTCTCACTAGCACAACAAAAGACAAGAGGAGTAGCTTTATATATCAAAGAAACAATGAACTCCAAACAAATCTACTCGGATTAAGAAGGAAGAATACTAATGGTAGAAATAACGATAAATCAAAAACAGACTTTGATGGTAGGAATTTACGCACCAAATAATAAACAAGAAGAATTTTATCAAAGACTACACAAGAAAATAGTGGAAATGGAGTACCAAAATATCTGTTTAGTAGGAGATTTTAACGTAATTATAGATGGAAAGTTAGATTATAGTAGTAGTAAAATAGGGAAAAAAGGAAAGAACACTTTGCCTAAGGCTTCTTTTAAAATGGCAGAAAAAATCTGTATACAGGATATATGGAGAAATAAATCCTAAGACAGTGGTGGCGAACCTATGGCACGCGTGCCAGAGGCGGCACTCAGAGCCCTCTCTGTGGGCACGCGCACCATGCCCCGGAGATGGCAACCGTCCCTCTTCAAGCAGCCGCCCGCTAATTCACCGAGGTCCCACGTGGCCAGATGCATCCCAGCACGGCTGGTTTCCCTCCCCCCGTCCCGTCCCTCCTGGCCTCACATGCTCTCCTTTTCCCGGGCACAACCCACTGCATTGCCTCCTCAGCTGTCGGCCGGCCGTCGAGCTCAGAGGCGGCTTCTCACTGCTGGCAGCGGGCTGCGGAGCCCTAGAGTGCGCCGGTCAAGGGGCCGGCAGGCTGTGGATGCTGACGGACACCGTCGGCCCCCATGCACTCGCTGGCCTCTGTGTGCAGGGGCCGATGGTGTCAGGCAGCAGCCGTCCTGGCCCCTGCCTCGCCTTGCCCCGTAGCAATGGCACTTCCACCCTGCCCCGCCTCCCCTCACCCCGCAGGACGAGCCTCCTGCCCACCGCCCCACCCATTAGACACCCCCTGGATCTCCCCCAACCCTGCCCGGCCTCCACAGGAGTCCCTGCCCATGAGCAACATCAAGGTGACCACACCCACCTTGGCCACACCCACCCGTTCTGCCATGACCACCACAGCCACACCCACCCAGTGGGCCATGCCCACCTGGCACCCGGCGATAAATAAGTGGGTTTTGGGTTGCAGTTTGGGCACTCGGTCTCTAAAAGGTTCGCCATCACTGTCCTAAGAAATCTCAATATACATTTTATTCAAACAGTCTCTAGAATCTACATGATATGGATATCTCCTGAATTAAGAAGGGATATACAAGAAATTGAGATAGAAACCAATGTATGGGCGGACCATAATCCGATAAAGATGACGTGGAGAGGAACAAGGAAAAAAATAAGATGGACTTTAAACCAATTCTTATTGAAAGAAAGAATTTATGCAAAAAGCTATAAAGTAAATGGAATTTTTCTTCAAAGAAAATAAGAAAGAAGATACATCACTCCAAAATGTTTGGGATACAGCCAAAGCATATTTTAGAGGATTAGCCATAACTTATATGGCGAAAAAGATGAAAGACAAAAAACAACAACAAACTAAGCTTAAAGAAGAACTTACAAAACTAGAATTAGACCCACAAAGAGACCCACAAAAGAAAACTCTTAAAAAACAAATGGAGATAATAAAACACAAATTAAATCTAATAGAAGCTAAAGAAATGGCTCAACAAATCAAAAGAGCAAAACAAAACTTTTTTGAAAATGCTAATAAGCCGGGGAGATGGTTGGCTTATAAACTGAAAAAAGAAAGAGAGAAGAAATTGATAAAACAAGTTACAAGACATGAGAGGCGATTTACAATGTCAAAATGATGCAATAAAAAAAATAATTAAAGAATTTTATGAAACACTTATAAGGGGCGTTGTCTTACCTGAACGCCTTTTCTCAGCATGATGATGGAGAATCCACGAATGGGTTAACTCTGTCTTCCTGCCCAATTAGACTAAGTCAGTCAAACTTGCCACGCCTGTCCTTGACCAGGCCACTCCCCAGTCTTGACTAAGGCGAAGCTAGTGACAACAGTCCGACGTGATGGCTCCCAGACCCGACACTGGACCTGACTGATCCTAAGGGGTGGGTGTGGATTCTCCATCATCATGCTGAGAAAAGGCGTTCAGGTAAGACAACGCCCCTTCTCCAGCATGATAGATGGAGAATCCACGAATGGGACATACCAAA
Organism: Azemiops feae; assembly: GCA_023970755.1. Taxonomy (NCBI): domain Eukaryota; kingdom Metazoa; phylum Chordata; class Lepidosauria; order Squamata; family Viperidae; genus Azemiops; species Azemiops feae. The sequence continues at coordinate 350,366 of JALGBA010001300.1, forward strand.
GCCGCACTGTCCCTATGGGAGGGAAGCAGTCTGGGCCTGTGTCCCGGCCTGTGGCACTACGTGCTGTAGCACTCTCCGGCCAAAAGAGGCGTCTGCAGAGGCAAACCTGTCCAGTTTGTAATGCCTCACAAAAGGGGAAGGCGAAGACCATGTCGCCGCCCTGCAAATGTCTGCGATGGACGCCTGAGTTGCCCATGCCGCTGAGGTCGCAGCACTGCGAGTGGAATGAGCAGTAACATGACGTGGAACTGAAAGGGAATGCGACTGATATGCCCCTGCAATGCAAGCCCTGATCCACCTGCCTATGGTAGAGGCAGACACCTTCTTCCCCATAAAAGAGGGTTGAAAAGAAACAAAAAGGGCTTCTGACTTGCGAAAGGCCGCCGTCCGCTTGATGTAATAACGTAATGCCCTGCGGACGTCCAGTACGTTATTACGTGCCATTGTCGTTCCAGGTCATGAGATGGATTAGGGCAAAAATCTGGCAGAACAATTTCCTGCGTCCTGTGAAACAAGGTGGTAACCTTGGGAATAAAGGACGGATCCAAGCGAAGGACCACTGTCTTGACGGTCCCGAGACAGATAGACCTGGCAACGGTCTGTGTCTATCACCGCGCCCAGGTGCAGGAGGCGGGTAGAGGGAACCGTCTGGCTCTTTTGAAAGTTCACCAAGAACCCGTGGTCTTGAAGGGTCTTGATAGACAAGGCCAGGTCCGACTGGGCGGCCGGAATAGAGGGCGACTGGATGAGAATGTCATCCAGATAGCACTGAATGCATACCGGCACCAATCTCAGATGTGCGGCGAGCACCACCAGGACTTTGGTAAACACCCTTGGAGCCAAAGAGAGGCCGAACGGCAGGGCCCTGTATTGATAATGGTGATTCATGTAGCAGAATCTGAGAAACTGCCGATGATCGGGAAGGATGGGGATATGAAGGTATGCTTCCGTGAGGTCTATGGACGTCAGGAAGTCTCCCTTTCTGATGCTGGCCAGTATGGACTGGAGCGTTTGCATCTTGAACTTTTTGTATGCAATATGGGAGTTCAGACCTTTCAGGTAGAGTATAGCCCTCCATCCTCCCGAGGTCTTGGGAACCACAAAGAGGATGGAATAAAATCCTCTGCCCAGTTGACCAGCAGGCACTGGTTCTATGGCTCTTATGTCCAAGAGGTGTCGAATGGCTTGGTGCATGAGATTTTTCTTGACCGGATTTTTTAACAGAGGGCAAGAAATGAAATGCCCTGGTGGATGCGACACAAATTCCAGGGACAGGCCGCACCTGATGGTGCTGAGAACCTAGGAGTCTGTGGTGGTGGCTTCCCACTGGTGGGCAAAAAGGGCTAGTCTGCCACCTATGGGAGGAGCCTCCCTGTAGTCACTTGGACCTTCTGAAGGGACGGCCTCCTGCGCCCCGAAAGGGACGTTTGCCCTGATACTGCTGTCTGGGTCTGTCCCTGGCGCCAAATCTTTCAGGCTGGCGATCCTGTCTGGCAGTGAAGGAACGGGAGGGCTGTGCAGGATCTGATCCTGTCCCTGACCAAAAGGACTGCCGGCGAGCATACGGATAAGAGCGTCTATCTACCTGTCTGGTGAGGTGAGCCATCACCTTCCTCTTATCCTTATTCTCCACCAAATAAGGTGCTAGAGCCTCTCCAAATAGCTGGCTACCCTGATACGGGGCCGCGGCCAGACGCCACTTAGATTTGGCGTCCGCACGCCAGTGTTTGAGCCACAAAAGCCGTCGAGCCGTAACATTGGAAGCTATGGCCCTAGAAGAAAATCTGGCGGCGTGTAAAGACGCGTCAGCCATGTACTCCGAGGCTGCCACCAATTTGCTCAAGTCTTGGTGCATTCGAACCTCGACCGGAGGAGCTTTGGCCTGAAGCTGACGTAGCCAAAGGAGAGAAGTTCTAGCGAAGAAGGATGTACAACTGGCCGCTCTCACCGCCCAAGCCGCTGCCTGGTGAGTCCTGCGAAAAGACAATTCCGACTTTTTGTCCTCGGCCTTCAAGGTTTCGGCCATATCCCCCGACACAGTGGATGAGGAAAGTAGAGGGGTCAAATGTTCATCCACCACTGGCACTTCAAGAGCGTCAGCCAAGGCTGGCGCTGCACTGAACAATTTCCTGTCCGTCCCCCCCAGGGAAGGAAAGGTGCCAGGTGTAGACCACTGTTTCTGAACAGTGTTCAAGAACAAAGGGGGACAGGGAACATGTTGGTGAGGCACCACGGGTTCAGAAAAGACCGGGTTTGAAACCGAGCCAGATGAAGGACTAGGTTGCGGAATTTGGTCAGGACCTACATTGGCGGTGATGCTGGCCTTGTGCAGCAAAGATTTGAAAAGGGCCGGATTGAAGAGGCCCACAAAAGGCGGAGGGTCCTGTGAAGGCTCCTCATCCTCCGACAATGGCATCTCCATTTGGTCATATTCTGCAGAGAATGACGCTCTGCTGTGAGAGGACCGGGATGGCGAGGCTGAGCCATGGAACTCAGGTGCTCCCGACTGGGAAACATATGATGGAGCCATGGAGACCACCGATTCGGGCCTAGACCTGTGATAAGATCTGGCTGCGAATTCCTGGGCAACAGCTTGAGCGATGAGCGCCTGAATTTGTTCAGGAGAAAGCGTTCCTTGGGGCTCAACCGCCCCGAGCCCAGCTGCTGTGGGCGTAAAGGTGGCCTCTGGGCCTGATTGATGGGTCCTGGATACCGGAGGTGCCTGCTGAGAGACTGATGCCTCGCTGAGAGGGAATATTTGTTGTTGCTCGGCCATGGATGGGAGGAAGTGGCCGGGGATCCCCTCCGGGGACCAAACCCCCTGGGGAGAGGTAGAGGGACCCATTGGAAGGTCAAAGACCGAAGCCTCAGTATCCTCTGTTTCCATCAAGGCCTGTTTCTGTGCTTTGGAGAATTGTTTCTCCAATGCCTGGTGCCTTCTACTGGCCTGTTTTTCCGCCGTCTTGGAAGGTGTCTTCCCCGAGATGGCCTTGGCCTTGATTTTTTCTGCAGCCTCCTGCTTGGAGGACTTACGCTTCTTTTGGTCAGTGGAGGAAGAAGCGGTACCTTGTGCAGGTAGAGGATTGTCTGCCATCATAAACGAGATATCTCAGTGTGTGTGCTGAGAGGGATCTCTATCAACAGGGAGCAGAGTACTACCTGTGGCTGTGCCACGTGCTGGGATCAGGTAAGTACTTTAGACAATGGTGGCTGCAGGACCAATTTAATGGACTCAGGCACACCAACACTGCTCCAGATGGCTATAAGACCAGTTAGATGCGCTGATAGCGCCCAGTCAGATCTACGACAGCGGCTAGATCACCTGGGTGATAAGGGCTCGCTCGTGCGTAAAGTGGCGATAAAGCCAGCAGTTGGTGACAGTCAGCACACTAGCGTGATAGGTCAGGCTTTTGGGGCAGCAAAATCACGAAAGTGATGACGGCCTGCCCACACTTAGATCACTTAGCTGTGACAAGGTCAAGTGTAAATAGCCTCTGTTGGACCAGCACGCTGATTAATCTGTGACGGCCAGGCCAGATATGGTATAAACAGGCTGTAGCTGTACAGGCAAAGGAGGCACCAGGGTTGAGGCCAGACTCAGGTGCATCTGTTGGATCGCCTGATAGGCACTGCGCCCGCCTGAAGCGTGTTGCGCTGGGTTGCAATCACAAGGGCCGCACAAAAGGCCTGGATTTGTTTATTTCACAACAACCTCACAGCGTATGAATGAACTGAGGCCCACCGTTGTTCGTGACAACCTGGTGTTATTAAGCCGATTGAGAATGGGGGTGACCAAATTTATTCCGATGGTCCTGATTAGGTTAAGCAGCTAACGGCCTTCAGGAGTACTGCTCCTCCCCCTCCCTCCGTCCGGAGAGATCGGCAGATGGAAACGGCCTAAATCGCCCCAAAATGGCGGCCGCGGCTGCTGCTGCCTCCGCAAGGCAAATCAGTAAGGTGGTCAGAACGACCTGAATTTCCAGCGAAAAACAGTGGTTAATCAGTTGCAATCCGGTGCGGTGACAAGGAAAGCACAGAAAACCACCTAAATAAGCAAGCGGCAGAAATAAAATCGGCCCGCCACGCGGCGTCCAAAATGGCGGCCGCAACGATCAGCCGAGCCGAAAGAGAAACGAAAGTTCCCTGACAAGAAAAAAACCTCTAGGGACAAACTCTGAGCCTTCAGAAAGGCAATCTGAGGCAGCGCTGATCCCAGCGCTGACTAAAGAAAAGCAAAGAGAGAAAATCCACTTTTGGGAATAAATCTGCTTATACAACCTGCTGCTAAATCTGGGAGCCAAGTTAGTCAAGTCCGAATGGGCTGGAGACTAAGTCAAGACTGGGAAGTGGCCTGGTCAAGGACAGGCGTGGCAAGTTTGACTGACTTAGTCTAATTGGGCAGGAAGACAGAGTTAACCCATTCATGGAATCTCCATCTATCATGCTGGAGAATATAGAAGATTCCTCAGGGGGGAAAAAGGCAATATTTAGAAAATGCAAAGCTACCAAAAATCTCAAGAGAATTTTAAAAATATGCTAAATGGGAAAACAACAGTGATGGAGTTGACAGAAGCTATAAAAAGACAAAAAAATGATAAGACACCAGGCCCAGATGGGCTACTGGCAGAATTTTATAAATGTTTACAAGATACATTAATTTTACAAATGCAAGAAGTGTGTAATGAGGTATTACTAAAAGCCAAATTACCAAATACATGGATAGAAGCCAATTGTCAACTTTAGGATGAGCATGGTTGCAGCCATCTTTTTCCTTCTCATTCCTAGTTGCCACATAGCACGGAGGGAGGGGGTTTGCCAGGTGTTGCGCTAGAGTCAGGGGTCGGCAACCTTAAGCACTCAAAGAGCCACTTGGACCCGTTTCTCACAGAAAACACTGGGAGCCACAAAACCCTTTTGACATCTAAAATGAAGATAACACTGCATATATCCTTTTTTACCTTTATGCTATGTATAAAAAAACTATAGTGTGTTGCATTTATGAAATCAATGAACTGCTACAAAGAAAACAAATTTTTATGCAGGAGAAAGAGGGGAAAAAAAACGTTTCTCCTTCATCCCAACAGGTGAAAACAATTTTAGTAGCTTATCTACCATCTTTAAATACAGCATAATTATCCCCATACCTCATCTCTTAATTTAAAAAAAATCAAAATATTTCATTAAACGTTCTTTACTAAAAGTCCAGTAAGGACAACATATATTCATATTCTCTCTCTCTCCCCCCCTCTCTCTTTCCTCTCCTCTCTTGCTCTTTCTCTCTCTTTCCTCTCTCCATCTCTCTTTCCTCTCCCTCTCTCTTTCCTCTCTCTCCCTCTTCCTCTCTCTCTCTCTTTCCTCTCTCCCTCTCTCTCTTTCTCTCTCCCTCTCTCTCTCTTTCCTCTCCCCCCTCTGTCTCTCCCTTGCTGCGTCTCCGCCACCAATGTAAGCCCTGCATGCAGGGAAAACCCAGCACTGGGGACTAATTGTTTACCTCTTCCGGGCGATGGGAGAGGAGCGGGCCGATCGCCTTCCCGGCAGCCGGGACTTCAGCGCGCCTTCCCGGCCAGCGGGGCCAACGGTCGCGCCGGCTGGGGATCGCAGGGGCTGTGCTCCCTCGGGGCCGCAGCTTGCGGGAGGGCTGGCCCGCTCAGCGGAGGCTCCGGCGGGCTACTCCCAGGGGGGAATCCCGGGGCTGCCCCGTGTGGCTCCCCAGCCACGTGCACCTCGGATGGGGCCAGCCCGGGAAAGGGACTTCCTGGCCATGCTTCTCCCAGGGCAGGGCTAGGCAACCTTGGCTCTTTTATGACTCGTGGACTTCAACTCCCAGAATTCCTGAGCCAGCCATGCTGAGGGGAAAGGGAGAGGTTTCCAAGCTGAGCCATGCTGGCTCAGGAATTCTGGGAGTTGAAGTCCACGAGTCATAAAAGAGCCAAGGTTGCCTACCCCTGTCCCAGGAGGTGGGGCGCCCAGGCACAGGGTCAATCAGGAGCCCCGAGAGAGAGAGAGGGACAGAGAGAGACAGAGACAGAGAGAAGGGAAGCGAAGCGCAAGTGCCTCTCTCTGTCTCTGTCTCTCTCTGCAAATGGCGGAGGACTGGAGCCGCAATAGAAGGCTGAAAGAGCCGCAATAGAAGGCTGAAAGAGCCGCAATAAAAGGCTGAAAGAGCCGCATGCGGCTCCAGAGCCACGGGTTGCCAACCCGTGCGCTAGACAAAACAGACTTTCTCTCTCCAACTTTCTCTCATGGGAACCAAGGTCATCGGCTGCTCCCGAGACTGCAGGCTGGGCGTTTCACGAAAAGCCCGCCAGCAAGCTGAGTGGGAAAACGTAGTTGCTTGCATAGTTTTGGGGGTGGGATTTCTTAACTTTGTATTGGGGAATTGTTATGCATCTCTTCAGACTTGGTTTCTTTTGAAGTACCGATACTCTGTATCAATAAACATGTTCTTTGAGGAATTTGCAAGCCTTGGAGTTCTGCTTTGTCTCTGTCGATCGGAACCTTGACACCAATATTACGCTAATACCCAAAGAAGACTCAGACTTAACCCTGATAAAGAATTACAGACCAATATCTCTACTAAATGTGGATTATAAAGTCTTTTTTTCAATAATAGCAGAAAGACTAAAGAGATTCTTGAGTGAATTTATACATTCAGACCAAAATGGATTCTTACCAGAGACAAATGAAGAATAATTTAAGAATGATTTTAGACACATTGGAATATTACAAAATGCACCCAGGGAAACAAATGGCTTTGATCTTTTTAGACGCACAGAAAGCTTTTGATAATGTTAATTGGCAATTTATGGTTCAACAACTAAATTATATGGACTTTGGAGAAAATTTTATGAATATAATTCAAACAATTTATCATAGACAAACGGCTAAAATAATTGTGAATGGAGATTTCACAGAGAGCTTCAATATTAAAAAAGGCACAAGACAAGGGTGCCCATTATCCCTGAAGGGATCTTATTGTGCTTATGATTTTATGCTTAAGCTTGATATTAGTAGTTTTATTTTGTAGCTATTTTATATAAATTTTTATATGCAAACAGCTTTATAGATAGAAGCAAGTGTTTTATGTATATTGAAAAAGTAAATGTCTCACGCTAAATATACAGGAGATTGCTTACATGAAAGGAGCAAGGTAAGATTCAGTGGTCCAGGAAATAGGGAGGGGGAAGGTGAGTTAGCCTGGAGTGATGTGTATGAGTCATCACCTTGGAATTTGTTTTTCTGTGCTTCCTTGCTCCTGGTACAGAGACTTGAATCTCTTTGTTCTGAAAAGGTATAAAAAGTGGAAGAAGTCTCTTCTGGGTGTGCCTTCATCCCTCTAAGTAGCCACGAAGACGGAAAAGGTTACCCAGCTCTGTCTTGGCCAAAATAAAGTTGTTTTCTTTGCTGAAACCTCGGCTCAGGAGTTTCTTTGGCTCTTCAAAATTCCTGAGTAGCCCAGAGAAGTTTGTGAGGCTAGGTCAGGGGTCGGCAACCTTAAACACTCGAAAAGCCACTTGGACCCGTTTCTCACAGAAAACACTGGGAGCCACAAAACCGTTTTGACATCTAAAATGAAGATAACACTGCATATATCCTTTTTCACCTTTATGCTATGTATAAAAAAACTATAGTGTGTTGCACTTATGAAATCAATGAACTGCTACAAAGAAAACAAATTTTTATGCAGGAGAAAGAGGGGGAAAGGGGCGTTGTCTTACCTGAACACCTTTTCTCAGCATGACGATGGAGAATCCACAGATGGGTTGATCTTGCCTTTCTGCCCTGGGGACTAAGTCAATCAACTTTTGCCACGCCTCTCTTACTCTGGCTAGGAATCCCCAGTCACGACGAAGGTGCAGCAGTTGATGATTTTACAATGTGGTGTTGGCTCAAAGACCCGACACAGGACCGGATGGACCCAAGGGGGGGAGTGGATTCTCCATCGTCATGCTGAGAAAAGGCGTTCAGGTAAGACAACGCCCCTTCTCCAGCATGACGAATGGAGAATCCACAGATGGGACATACCAAAGCCTCACTGTCCCTATGGGTGGGAAGAAGTCTGGGCCTGTGTCCCACTATCTGTTACTACCCTTTGGAGAACTCTCCTGCCAAATGAAGCGTCTGCTGAGGCAAGCTTATCTAACTTATAATGTCGCACAAATGGGGAAGGAGACGACCAAGTCGCTGCCTTGCATATCTCTTCGATGGACGCCTGTCGCCCACGCCGCAGAAGTTGCCGCACTGCGAGTGGAGTGTGCGGTGATTCGTCTTGGAACTGGCAAGGAGTGCGTCTGGTACGCCCCTATGCAAGCCCTAATCCATCTGCCGATAGTAGAGGCAGTCACCTTCTGACCCAGTGAAGAGGGGTGGAATGAAACGAAAATAGGGCTTCAGATTTGCGAAAAGGGGCAGTTCGCTTAATATAGCGACGCAAGGCTCTACGAACGTCCAAGGTATGCCATTTACGTTCCAAATCGTGGGATGGGTCAGGACAAAAATCTGGCAGCACAAGCTCCTGTGCCCTGTGAAACGAGTTGATTTTGGGGACGAAGGAGGGGTCTAAGCGTAGGACCACCCTGTCATTATGAAAAATACATAAGTCATCTCTAATTGAGAGCGCTGCCAATTCCAAGATGCGCCTAGCCGATGTGACGGCTACTAGGAAGGCGACCTTGAGTGTCAAGAACCGTAGAGTAGAGGTTCTGACGGGCTCAAAGGGAGGTAAAGTGAGAGCCTGTAAGACCTTGGACAGGTCCCAAGAGGGATATCTGTGAACCACGGGCGGTTTGCTGTTGATTGCTCCCCTGACAAAGGAACGTACCATGGGGTGTTGAGCCAAGGGCTCTGAGCTGCCATATGTGAGCACCGTAGACAGAGCAGCAACTTGTCTGCGGATTGTGTTGGGTGCTAAACCCCTCTTAAGTCCCTCCAGTAAATAATCCAAAATTCTTGGAATAGTAATTGTAGCTGGATCTAACTCTTGCCTCCCACACCAGTTACAGAAATTCTTCCATGTGGAATCATAAATTCTATTCGTTGCCGGCCTCCTTGAAGCCTGAATCATGGTAATCACGTCTGATGAGTAGGACTCTTTTGTTAGGAGTCTCCTTTCAAATGCCAGGCGGTTAGCTGGAGCCACTGGGGCTCTGGGTGTTGTAGAACCCCCTGGCTGAGGGAGATTCGATCTTGAGGTATCCTCCACGGAGGAGAGATCGAGAGACTTACGAGGTCGGCAAACCACGGCCGTCGTGGCCAGTGCGGAGCAACGAGTATCACCTCTGCCTGTTCCTGCAGTATCTTCCGGATAACTGCCTGGATCAGAGGGAGAGGAGGGAACGCATACAGTGGCTCTCTGGGCCATGGGCTGCGGAGGGCATCTACCCTTTCTGCCCCTGGAGATGGGAACCGGGAGAAGAATCTCGGGAGCTGGGAATTCGCCGGGGTAGCGAACAAGTCCAGCGCTGGATGACCAAACCTCTCCGCTATCTCCCTGAAGAGATCCGGGTGCAGCCGCCACTCGGAGTGGTCCACTGTTGCCCTGCTCAAGAAATCCGCTTGCCGATTCGTCTCTCCCGAGATGTGCTCGGCCTTGAGGGATGAGAGGTTGGTCTCTGCCCAGGTTCCCAATAATTGAGCCTCGGCCATGAGGGACCTGGAGTGGGTACCCCCTTGCCTGTTTTCGCCGCCACGTTGTCCGTGAGGACTAGAACGTGTTGCTTTGCCACTGTGTTGCGAAAGTGGCGTAGAGCCAGATGTATAGCTCTGAGCTCCAACCAATTTATGTTGTGCTTCAGATCTGACCGGGACCAGCGACCCTGGGCCAACTGGGATTGCAGGTGCACTCCCCAGCCGAACAAGGTGGCATCCGATGTTAGGATGAATCGGTTGGGCTCCTTGAATAAGGTTCCCCTGGCCATCGCGGGGGAGACCCACCACTGGAGGGATTTTAGGGTCTGTGACGGGACCCTTACCCTGTGGTTGGAGGAACTGGTGCCTAGTCTCTGGAATGGGAGCAAGAACCATTGTAGGGTTCTGGAGTGGAGCCGAGCCCAAGGAACTACTGCTATACAGGAAACCATCTTTCCTAGCAGTTGAGAAAGAGTTGCTAGGGTGACTACTCGCTCCCTTTGAACCTGGGTGACTAGGGATCGGATGCTGTCCCGACGTTCCTGAGACAGGTAAACCTCGCACTTTCTTGTATCTATCACTGTGCCCAGGTGAAGGAGGCGGGTGGAGGGAACTATCTGGCTTTTTTGAAAATTTACTGAAAACCCGTGGTCCTGGAGGGTCTTGATGGACAATGCCAGTTCTGACTGAGCCAATTGGACTGAGGAGGATTGAATGAGGATGTCGTCCAGATAACACTGGACACGCACCGGAATGGTCCTCAGATGCGCGGCCAGTGCCGCCAGGACCTTTGTGAATGCTCTGGGGGGCGATGACAGGCCGAATGGTAGAGCTCTGTACTGGAAATGGTGGCCTGCGTAGCAGAACCTGAGGAATTTCCGGTGTCCGGGAAGGATGGGAATGTGTAGGTAGGCCTCCGTCAAGTCGATGGACGTCAGGAGGTCCCCCCTTCTGATGCCTGCCAATATGGATTGGAGCGTTTGCATCATGAACTTCTTGTATGCCAAATGGATATTTAATTTCTTTAAATCTAGGATTGTCCTCCACCCTCCCGAGGCCTTCGGAACGATGAACAGAATGGAATAAAAACCCCGTCCCTTCTGCCCTGCCGGTACCGGTTCTATGGCCTGGATCTCCAGGAGATGTCGAATGGCCTCTTTCATGAGGCTTATTTTGACCGGATTTTTGGATGATGGGCAAGAGACGAAATGCCTCGGGGGGGGGGGGGTGGAGTTGAACTCTAGAGTCAGGCCGAATCTGATGGTGTTGAGGACCCAGAGATCTGTAGTTGTGGTCTCCCATTTGTGTGCAAAGAGAGCCAACCTGCCCCCTATGGGAGGGGCACCCTTGTTGTCACTTGGACCGTCTAAAAGGACGGCCTCCTGCGCCTCGAAAGGGCCGCTTGGCCTGAAATTGCTGTCTGGACCTGTCCCTGTTACCAGATCTGTCGAACTGACGTTCTGGTCTGGGAGGATAAGGGCGGGAGTATTGAGTAAATTCCGACCCTGTGTCGGTGGAGCGAAAGGACTGCTTGCGGGCATAGGGGGTAACTCTCCTTTCTGCCCTCCTAACAAGATGGGACATGACCTTACGCTTATCTTTGTTGTCAAAGGTACCAGGCGTCCCCCATTGTCTTTGGACTGTATTGAGGAAAAGGGGAGGACAGGGAATGTCCTGCTGGGTGAAAGTTGGTTCTGAAAAGACCTGACTGGTAGGTCCCTGGCTGGTGGAAGGTTCAGCCTGAGGGACCCCCTCAGAACCAATTTGAGCAGTGCTCCTGGTCTTGTGAAGTAGGGACTTAAAGAGGGCCGGATTAAACAGGCCTATGAAAGGAGGATCAGGGGATAAGTCCTCATCTTCTGACATCCCCTGTTCTGTCTGTTCATCATCCCCAATGAACAACATTCTGCTCCGGGAAGAATGGGAGGGGGAAACCGACCCTTGGTATGCGGCTGCTTCCACCTGGGAGAGATAAGATGGGATCCCTGATGCAATTGACTCAGGTCGAGCTCTCTGGTGTAGGGTCGAAGCCACGCCCTGGGCAGTAGCCTGAGAAATCAGAACCTGCATTTGTTCTGATAATTCTATCCCCCGAGTCTCTGGAGGGCGAAGCCCTGCCGCTGTAGGGGTGAATGTGGCCTCTGGGCCCAGAGGTCTAACTGTATTCGTAGGAGCGGGGATCTGAAGGCCAAGCACCTCACTGGAAAGGGGAACCCTCTCCACCTGTTCTGCCATGGGAAAATTGAACTGACCTGTTTCCCCTTCTGGAGACCAGGCACTTGGAGCTGCAGAGGTTGAAGGAGCGTGTTGAGGGCCAAAGACCGCTGCCTCCATGGGAACTGGAGTAATCTGACCAACGCTTGCATCTTCCTTTTGCTTTGCAGCTTTGGAGAATTGTTTTTCCAATGCCTGGTGCCTTCTGCTGGCTTCTTTCTCAGCAGCTTTAGACAACCTTTTGCCAGAGATAGCTCTGGATCTAAGTTTCCCAGCAGCCGCTTGTTTGGCTGATCAGGATTTCTTGTGCCTGGAAGAACTGCTGGAGGCACCTTGAGAAATCTGATCTGTAGTTTTATCTGCCATTGTGAATGAGAGATATCTGCAACAGAGGTGATCCCAGCAGCAAGGAGCCAAGTGGTGGCTAAAAGTGGTGGCGGCACAACCAACTTAATGGGATAGCCAGCGCACTCACAATCCAGATGGCGGCGGACCACCTTAATGGAATAGCCAACTCACTTATAAGTCCGTTAGTGGCGGCAAGACCAATTTAATGGGACAGCCAGCACACTTGTAAACCTGTTAGTGGCGGCAAGACCAATTTCTTGGGGTAGCCAGCACACTTGTAATCCTCTTAGTGGCGGCAAGACCAACTTAATGGTACGGCCAGCTCACTTATAATTCCGTTGGTGGCAGCAAGACCAAATTAATGGGATAGCCAGCACACTTAGGAGCAGCAAAAATCGGTGGTGTGTAGGAGCGCTGAAAATGGCGGCAGTTAAGCGTGCACCCAGCCACGCCCTGAAATGTTTGAAGTTGCTTGGACTGATTGGAAACGTCCGTAATGGCTGGGAAGCTGGAAGCTGTTGTCGTTGCCTGCTTGTATGGTCTTGGTACCCAGCAAGCTGCCAAGGAGCCTGGAGTCAAAAAAGCGGCACTCTCGAAGTGCCGCTCCTTAATTCCGGCCTTCTGGAAGGCCCGGGAGAATTTTAAGGGCTTTCAAAATGGCAGCCGCTAGGAACAAGCTCCTGCTCCGTCGGTTTAACCGAATGAACGAATGCGGCAGCTGTCTCTGTGACCGGGCTAACAAGACTGGTGACTGTAAATGTTGTCGAATCAACTCTATTTGAGGCTAAATAGTCCTGCTGGAAGGGAGGGTCCCCCCCCAACCCAGGAACAACAAGGACGGCGCTCAAAATGGCGCCCGCTATACTCCTGGCCTGCTTGGAGGCTATGAAAAACACGAGGCTTCAGCCGAAGCCTGCAAAACCGCTCCGACGCTGAGTGGTTTAAAACGCAGCGCTGATATCAGCGCAGAGAAGGGAAGGGAAAGGTACAACCTGGGAATCCAACTGTGTAGTCTTTCCTCTAAAAAACAGAGCCAATCTTCACCACGTCTCTCTTGGGCTAAGACTAAGTCGTGACTGGGGATTCCTAGCCGGAGGAAGAGAGGTGTGGCAAAAGTTGATTGACTTAGTCTCCAGGGCAGAAAGACAAGATCAACCCATCTCTGGATTCTCCATTCGTCATGCTGGAGAAAAACTCTTTCTCCTTCATCCCAACAGGTGAAAATAATTTTAGTAGCTTATCTACCATCTTTAAATACAGCATAATTATCCCCATACCTCATCTCTTAATTTAAAAAAAATCAAAATATTTCATTAAACGTTCTTTACTAAAAGTCCAGTAAGGACAACATATATTTATATTCTCTCTCTCTCTCCTCTCCCTCTCTCTTTCCTCTCCTTCTCTCTTGCTTTCTCTCTCTCTTTCCTCTCCCTCTCTCTCTTTCTCTCACTCTTCCTCTCCCTTTCCTCTCCCTCCCTCTCTCTTTCTCTCTCTTTCCTCTCCCCCCCTCTCTCTCCCTTGCTGCGTCTCCGCCACCAATGTAAGCCCTGCATGCAGGGAAAACCCAGCACTGGGGACTAATTGTTTACCTCTTCCGGGCGATGGGAGAGGAGCGGGCCGATCGCCTTCCCGGCAGCCAGGACTTCAGCGCGCCTTCCCGGCCAGCGGGGCCAACGGTCGCGCCGGCTGGGGATCGCAGGGGCTGTGCTCCCTCGGGGCCGCAGCTTGCGGGAGGGCTGGCCCGCTCAGCGGAGGCTCCGGCGGGCTACTCCCAGGGGGGAATCCCGGGGCTGCCCCGTGTGGCTCCCCAGCCACGTGCACCTCGGATGGGGCCAGCCCGGGAAAGGGACTTCCTGGCCATGCTTCTCCCAGGGCAGGGCTAGGCAACCTTGGCTCTTTTATGACTCGTGGACTTCAACTCCCAGAATTCCTGAGCCAGCCATTCTGAGGGGAAAGGGAGAGGTTTCCAAGCTGAGCCATGCTGGCTCAGGAATTCTGGGAGTTGAAGTCCACGAGTCATAAAAGAGCCAAGGTTGCCTACCCCTGTCCCAGGAGGTGGGGCGCCCAGGCACAGGGTCAATCAGGAGCCCCGAGAGAGAGAGGGACAGAGAGAGACAGAGAGAGACAGAGAGAGAGAAGGGAAGCGAAGCGCAAGTGCCTCTCTCTGTCTCTGTCTCTCTCCCTGCAAATGGCGGAGGACTGGAGCCGCAATAGAAGGCTGAAAGAGCCGCATGCAGCTCCAGAGCCGCGGGTTGCCGACCCGTGCGCTAGACAAAACAGACTTTCTCTCTCCGACTTTCTCTCATGGGAACCAAGGTCATCGGCTGCTCCCGAGACTGCAGGCTGGGCGTTTCACGAAAAGCCCGCCAGCAAGCTGAGTGGGAAAATGTAGTTGCTTGCATAGTTTTGGGGGTGGGATTTCTTAACTTTGTATTGGGGAATTGTTATGCATCTCTTCAGACTTGGTTTCTCTTTTGAAGTACCAATGCTGAGGGGAAGGGGCGTTGTCTTACCTGAACGCCTTTTCTCAGCGTGATGAATGGAGAATCCACCAATGGGTTATCTTGGACCTCCTGCCCACGTAGACCAAAACAATCAAAGCTGCCACGCCTCTCTGGTTGAGGGCACGCCCCCAGTTTCGAAAGGGCGAAGCCAATGACTGTACGACGTGTTGGCTCCCAGACCCTAAACACTGGACCTGACTGTGTCCAAGGGATGGGTGTGGATTCTCCATTCATCACGCTGAGAAAAGGTGTTCAGGTAAGACAACGCCCCTTCTCCAGCGTGAAAGAATGGAGAATCCACCAATGGGACTTACCAAAGCCCAACTGTCCCAATGGGAGGGGAGCAGACTGGGCCAGTGTCCCTGCTGCCGGCACCACCTGTTGCAGTACCCTGCGGCCAAAGGATGCCTCCGCCGAGGCAAACTTATCAAGGCGATAATGGCGCACAAAAGGGGAAGGCGAGGACCATGTCGCCGCCCTGCAAATGTCCTCAATGCTGGCCTGTGTGGCCCATGCTGCTGAGGTAGCAGCACTGCGAGTGGAATGGGCCGTCAAGTGACCTGGAACTGGTAAAGAAGATGTCTGATACGCTTCGGAAATACAGGCCCTAATCCACCTGCCAATGGTAGAAGAAGATACCTTCTTACCCTTGGAGGCCGGATGGAAGGAAACAAAAAGGGCCTCAGATCTACGAAAGGACTCCGTCCGCTTGACGTAACAGCGCAACGCCCTGCGAACATCGAGAGTGTGCCATTGCCTTTCCAAAGTATGAGACGGATTAGGGCAAAAGTTCGGTAACACGATCTCCTGTGCCCTGTGGAAAATGGTGTTCACCTTAGGAACAAATGAGGGGTCCAGGCGTAGGACCTCTCTGTCCGTGTGAAAAACACACAGGTCTTCTCTGACAGAAAGAGCTGCAAGCTCCGAGATGCGCCTAGCCGAGGTAACTGCAACCAAGAAAGCAACCTTAAGAGACAAGGACCTAAAAGTGCAGGACCTAAGGGGTTCAAAAGGTGCCTGAGTAAGGGCCTGTAAGACCCGGGGCAACTCCCAAGTGGGATATCTATGTACTACCGGCGGTCTACTGTTGGTGACCCCTTTTAGAAAGGATCGTACCTTGGGGTGATGGGCCAGTGGCTCTAAGGTGTCACAGGTAAACACCGTGGCTAGAGCCGAGACCTGTCGGCGAATAGTGTTAGGCGCCAAGCCTTTATCAACACCCTCCAACAAATAGTCTAATATCCGTGGAATGGTTACCTCTGAGATAGCTAAGTGATTGCTGTCACACCAACGGCAGAAATGTCTCCAAGTGGAGTCATAAATGCGATTGGTCGCCGGTCTCCGGGAGGCCTGAATCATAGAAATCACTCCCGAGGAATAAGATTCTTGGGTCAAGGCCCTGCGTTCAAGTGCCAAGCGGCTAACTGCAGCCACTGAGGCTCCGGGTGTTGTATGGCCCCCTGCACTAGTCGAATCCGATTTGGAGGAATCCTCCACGGAGGGACCATGGAGAGGCTCACGAGGTCGGCAAACCACGGTCGTCTCGGCCAGTGCGGGCAATGAATATGACCTCTGCCTGTTCCTGCAATACCTTCCTGATAACTGCTGGGATCAGAGGGAGAGGTGGGAAGGCATACAGTAGTCCCCCTGGCCAAGGGCTGCGAAGAGCGTCCGTCCTCTCCGCCCCCGGAGAGGGGAACCTGGAAAAGAACCTTTGAAGTTGGGAGTTCGCCGGAGAGGCGAATAAGTCTAGGACCGGCAACCCGAATCTGTCCGATATCTCCCTGAAGAGATCCAGATGTAGGCTCCATTCCGAATGGTCCACTGTTGCCCGGCTTAAAAAATCCGCCTGACGGTTTGCCTCCCCTGAGATGTGTTCGGCTTTCAGGGAGAGGAGATTGCTTTCTGCCCAAGACCCCAATAACATGGCCTCGGCCATGAGAGATCGGGATCGGGTACCGCCCTGACGGTTCACATGGGCTTTTGCCGCCACGTTGTCCGTGAGGACCAGCATGTGCTGCCCCGCCACCTGGTTGCAGAAGTGGCGAAGGGCCAGATGAATGGCTCTCAGTTCCAGCCAGTTGATATTGTGTGCCAGATCTGTTCTGGACCACCGACCCTGAGCCAACTGAGATTGGAAATGGGCCCCCCAACCAAACAGACTGGCGTCTGTGGTCAATGTCAGCCTGCTGGGCTCCTTGAATAGTGACCCTTTTGCCACTTCTGGGGAGGCCCACCACAGAAGGGATCTTAGGGTCTGAAGGGGGACCCGTACCCTTTGGTTGGAAGAGCTTGTGCCCAGTTTTTGGAATGGGAGCAAGAACCATTGAAGGTGTCTGGAGTGTAGTCTGGCCCAAGGCACTATCTCTAGGCAAGATATCATCTTTCCCAGTAACTGGGAGAGGACAGCCAATGTTGCTACACGCTCCCTGCGGATCTTGAGAACCATGTCTCGAATGCTGTCTTGTCTGTCTCGAGATAGGTAGACCCGGCAAAGGTCTGTGTCTATTATCGCGCCCAAGTGTAGTAGGCGTGTTGCGGGAGTCAATTGACTCTTGTGAAAGTTGACTGAGAAACCGTGACCCTGGAGGGTCCTTATGGTGAGGGCCAGTTCCGCCTGGACGGCCAGAGCGGAGGACTGGATGAGAATGTCGTCCAGGTAACATTGGACGCGCACCGGCACTAGTCGTAGGTGTGCGGCAAGTACCGCCAGGATCTTGGTGAAGACCCTGGGAGCTGAGGATAGGCCGAAGGGGAGGGCCCTGTACTGGTAATGATTGTTGGAATAACAAAACCGGAGATATTGCCGATGGTCTGGATGAATAGGGATGTGAAGGTACGCCTCTGTAAGGTCTATGGATGTCAGAAAGTCCCCCCGTCTTACGCTTGCCAAGATGGACCGAAGCATCTGCATCTTGAACTTTCGGTACGACAGGTGAGAGTTCAGGCCCTTGAGGTCTAGTATCGCCCTCCATCCCCCTGAGGCTTTTGGAACCACGAATAGGATGGAGTAAAAACCCTGTTTCAGCTGATCGACTGGAACCCGTTCTATGGCTCGTATGTGTAACAGATGCCGGATGGCCTCCCCCAGGAGGGTCTTCCTGACTGGATTCCTGGGGAGGGGACAGGAAACGAAGCGCCGGGGTGGCCTGGCCACGAACTCCAGAGACAGCCCGTCCCTGATGGTGCTTAGCACCCAAGAGTCCGTGGTGGTCTCCCATTGGTGGAGAAAGTAAGTTAGTCTGCCACCTATGGGAGCTTCCCTCCCCGAGTCACCTTGATCTACGGAAGGGATGGCCGCCCCTGCCTCGAAAGGGTCTCTTACCCTGAGCCTGCTGTCTGTATCTGTCCCTGTACCCGGACCGGTCAAAGGAACGGTCCGGGCCTGCGGGAAATGGCCGGGCGACCTGTGCTGAGGCCGAATCTGATCCCGTCTGAAAGGGCTGTCGACGGATGTACGGGGAGAAACGACGGCCCGGTCTCCTGGAAAGGTGAGAGAACCCTTCGTTTCTCGTTTTCGACTAAGTAGGGGGTCAGGACCTCCCCAAAGAGGCGGGCGCCGTGGTACGGGGCGGAAGCTACGCGCCATTTGTGTCTAGTCTCAGCCTTCCAATTTCTAAGCCATAGAAGCCTGCGTGCGGAGACGTTGGATGCGATGGCCCGGGCAGAAAATCTTGCCGCCTGCAAGGACACGTCCGCCATGTACTGTGATGCGGCCATGAGCTTTGTCAAGTCCTGGTGGACTCTTACCTCTTCCAGGGGAATTCTAGCCTGCAATTGGCGAAGCCACATAAGAGAGACCCTGGCGAAAAATGACGCTGAGGTAGAAGCTCTTATTGACCAAGCTGAAGCTTGGTGTGTCCTGCGGAAAGAAGCCTCGGATTTTTTATCCTCGGGCTTCAACGCCTCCGCCATATCTCCAGGTACCCTGGAATCAGAATACAAGGGTAGTAAGGATTCATCAACCTCAGGCACCTCCAGGGCCTCATTCAGAACTGGTTCCGTGTCAAGCAGCCTGCGGTCTATTCCCCCAGTAGAGGGGGGAGCACCTGGGGCCTCCCATTGACCCCTAATGGATTTTAAAAACATGGGGGGGCAAGGTATATGTTTGTGTAACACCACCGGTTCTAAAAACAGCGGATCCGTGTCTTGGCCAGGAAGCTGTTCAGGCACCTGTTCAGGTACCGAAGGCTGAGACGAGTGTATCCTACCGGTCGCACAGGCCTTGCGGAGCAGAGACGGAAATAGTGAGGGATTAAACAGTCCTATTAGAGGGGGAGGTTCCTGAGTAGGCTCCTCATCGTCCGACCACTCTCCCTCCGCCTGACTGTGCTCCGCGTATTCCGAGCCCCCGCTGGCAAAAGGAATGAGGAGGAGAATCAGAAATTGGGTACTGTAGGGCACCTGACCCCGCTGGGTCAGGCAATGGCTTAGGAATTATGGGAGCGGGAGTCTCTTGAGGACGCCTCATGGGCGCCATGGCTTGGGCAACTGCCTGAGAAACCAACTCTTGCAGATGAGCTTTGAAGGACGGATCCTCCAGCTCACGAAGCCCTGCTGCTGTGGGGGTAAAGGTGGCAGTTGGAGCCTGGCCCACCAGGGGTGATCCCTCAAGGGGCCGTAGCCCCGCTGCAGTTGGTGTAAATGTGGCTTCTGGAGCCTTAGGGTCCTGAAGTCCCTGTTCCTCTTCAAAAAGGGAAAGGAGTTCCTGATAAGGACCAGTTGAAGGAGCCCTTTCTGAATCCCGCTCTGGTGACCATGGAGCCTGAGGCTCAGGTTGAGGGCCACAAGGGAGTGCCACCATTGTGGTAGGGGGCGGCTTAACCGTCTCCCCTACAGCCAGTTTTTGCGCACGTGAGAACTGTCTCTCCAGGGCACGATGCCTACGATTGGCCTGTTTGTCGGCCGCCTTGGAGGCTGCTTTCTTTGAGCCGGCCTTGGTCTTGGCCTTGATTTTTGCGGCTGCCTCCTGACTAGAGGACTTACGCTTTCCGTGCCCACTGGAGGTGGAAGCCTGTGGCTCGGTGTTGTCTGCCATTGTAAAGCGAGAGTTTTCAGTGGGGTGCTGAAGCGTCTCGGTCTGCAAGAGATGCGGCTGTTCCCCACCTGAGTGGGACTTGCCTCCACGTGGATCAGTGATGGTCCGGCCCACCGGCAAGCACGGACTCACACTTAGCGACGGCTGTCGCGGGTCACCAGCGATGATGAGACTGAGCGTGAGACCTTCTTTGAGGCCAATTTCGCACTTAGTGACGGGATCAACACGTGTCTCACTTAGTGACGGCAAGCTCAGTATTGACCGTTCACTAGATGCAGACTCTGGCAGCAGGCTACGACTGACAAAGGCCCAATGGGTGCAGCTGCTAAAAGGTAAACTGCTGTTTTTTTGTTTTTTTGCCTAGCAATACAGGGGACTCCTATATCCCTGATTAGGGACTAAATCTCTGGACAGACCCCTGACTGATGATTCTGAAAGGGTAAAGACAGAAGTGGGGCCTTTTGGTCCCTCCCTGTTTAGTGGCCAAAGATGGCGGTCGCCAGAAGGGAAAACGAAACTAAACAATCCTCCTGGAGTTGCTGGGCCTCCTTTCCGTTCTCTGAAGGGAAAGGGAAAGCGAGGTAAAAGGGCCGTTTTCCACGCGGCGCCAAAAATGGCGGCCGCGACGATCGGGAAGGAATTTGGAGACCCCGGGGCAGCCTGCAGAATAGGGGCTCCCCCCTCACAGCAGCAGCTCTCCAAACAAAAAAACCAGCACCTCAGTTTAGAAAGAGAGAGGCCGATCGAGTCGCGGCGTCCAAAATGGCGGCCGCGACGATCGGCCGAAAAAACCAAGGCCTGAAGCGGTCCGAAGAGGAGGGGAACGCACTCCCACCCCCAGGGGATACCCCCCCTAGAAGCCTAGCAGGCGAGAGAGCAAGAGAAACCAGGGAAAATCCGATGGGGATCGGATCGCCTCGCGGCACCCAAAACGGCAGCCGCGAATCAGCTGTGGGGGGGGGGAACACGAGTTCAACAAAAAAGACACTGACAACAAATAAAAGCTGATTTCCCCTTCTAGAACAGCGCTGATCCCAGCGCTGGCCAGAGGAGAAACAGAAAAACAATGAAGAATCCACCAATGGTATAGAAATAAATAAACCTGATTCTCAAATTGCTGGGAGCCAAAACTACCACGTCTGTCTGGGCTGAAGACCAAAACGAAACTGGGGGCGTGCCCTCAACCAGAGAGGCGTGGCAGCTTTGATTGTTTTGGTCTACGTGGGCAGGAGGTCCAAGATAACCCATTGGTGGATTCTCCATTCTTTCACGCTGGAGAAAGGGAGAGGTTTCCAAGCTGAGCCATGCTGGCTCAGGAATTCTGGGAGTTGAAGTCCACGAGTCATAAAAGAGCCAAGGTTGTCTACCCCTGTCCCAGGAGGTGGGGCGCCCAGGCACAGGGTCAATCAGGAGCCCAGAGAGAGAGAGAGAGAGAGAGAGAGAGAGAGAGAGAGACAGAGACAGAGAGAGAGAGAGACAGACAGACAGACAGACAGAGACAGAGAGAGAAGGGAAGCGAAGCGCAAGTGCCTCTCTCTGTCTCTGTCTCTCTCCCTGCAAATGGCGGAGGACTGGAGCCGCAATAGAAGGCTGAAAGAGCCGCATGCGGCTCCAGAGCCACGGGTTGCCGACCCGTGGGCTAGGTGGAAAACCTTACATCCCCATTATTATTTATTCTAACCCTGGAAATGTTGAATAGAAATGTTAGACAGGACCCAGAAATTAAAGGAATGGAGATAAAAGATGAAAAGTACAAACTACAAGCATTTGCGGGTGACTTGGTATTTATATTAGAGGATCCATTAGAGACAAGTCCTAAATTATTAGCAAAGATCGAAGAATTTGGAGAAGTAGCAGGAATGAAAATCAATAGAGAAAAGAGTAAAGTTATAGTTAAAAATCTTACAGATAAACAAAAATAACCAACTATCAGAAAAAACAGACCTTCAAGTAGTTAAGATAGTCAAATACTTGGGGATATATCTAACAGCAAGGTGTGCAACAATAAAAGAAGATAATTATGTAAAATTATTAAAACAAATAAAACTAGATTTGGAAAAATGGAAAAATCTACAACTATCAATCTTGGGAAGAATAGCGACTGTGAAAATGAACATTTTACCAAAACTACTCTTTTTATTTCAAACAATACCGATAAAAATTGACAAAAAATTTTTTGATGAATACATTGATATTGAAATTTATCTGGCAAGGGAAAAAAGCTAGAATCAGATTGAAAAGGTTACAAGAAGCGAAAGAAAATGGAGGCTTTGGGCTACCAGACTGGGTTTTGTACTATCAAGCAGCTGCACTAACATAGTTAAAAGAATGGATAACCCTTAGAAACAAAAGACTATTATACTTAGAAGGGCATGACCTACAACTTGGATGGCACGCATTTCTATGGTATGGGAAGAACAAAATTCATAAATACTTTCAAAACCACTATGTAAGAAATGCATTGCTTTTGACATGGGAAAAGGTAAAATCGAGAACTTACATGAAAACACCAGGATGGATTTCGATAAACACCAGGATGGACTTCATTTGTACACCCAAATTTAATTAATTATGAGAAACTTGTGACTTATAAAGATATTTTGAATACTGACGGGAAACTACAAACTAAATGGGAAACTACAAACTAAACAAGAATTGGAAGAACAGGGCATTGAGCTATCATGGTGGCCACATTTGCAAATGCAAATGATATATGAGAAAGATGCAAAAATATATGGTTTTTACGAAGATCAGACAGCGTTGGACCAGATACTATTGTCATCAAATGACAAATTGATTAAGAAACTGTACAGTTTTCTGTTAAACCTGAAGATGGAAGATGAACAAGTTAAAGAAACAATGATAACTTGGGCAAAAAAATTGGGGCACAATGTAGTTAGAAAAATGGCAAAACCTATGGGAAAGAAGCTAAAATAACAAGGGCAGCTACTTATAAAGAAAATCTATATAAAATGTTCTATAGATGGCATTTACCACCTGCAAGATTAGCAAAAATGTTTAAAAATATGTCTAGCAATTGTTGGAAATGCAGACAAAATCCAGGCACGTGTTACCATCTTTGGTGGACATGCCCTAAAGCAGGGGTAGGCAACCTCGGCTCTTTTATGACTCATGGACTTCAACTCCCAGAATTCCTGAGTCAGCAATGCTGACTCAGGAATTCTGGGAGTTGAAGTCCATGAGTCATAAAAGAGCCGAGGTTGCCTACCCCTGCCCTAAAGCAAAGAAATTTTGATGATAGGAGCACATGTAGACTATAAACCGGAACTATTTCTTTTAGGTATAATTTCAGAAAATTATGACAAAGAATGTGCATACTTAATATTACATGTATTAACAGCAGCGAGAATTACATTTGCTCAATATTGGAAAAATGAAGAAATACCATCTGAAGAAGATATAATTAAGAAAATCTTGGACTGTGCAGAAATGGACAGGCTCACATTGAAAATGAAGGGGAAACAAGATTCAGATTACTTTCAAACATGAGAAAATTTTTATAAATGGTTAGAAAAACGGAATAAAGGGTAGGAATGGAAATTGTACTACTATTAATGTCAAACATGTAAACCCAGACAACGTGTTGCTTGCTAAATACTAAAGATTATTATAAATAATTAATAAAATATACATACAAAAAGTCAAATGCTTCCAAACTGCATAACACAGGAAAGGCTATGTTCTCTTAATATATGTATAGGTTATTTAGCTGCGATTAATCAAGCAATATAAATTGTGAGGAGTGTTGCAACCATTTCAATAGCTTAAGGTTTCTTTATGCCTTATTAAGTTTCCATTTCCTAAGTTAAGTTAAGGTTTCTTTATGCCTTATTAAGTTTCCATTTCCTAAGTTAAGTTAAGGTTTCTTTATGCCTTATTAAGTTTCCATTTCCTGAGTTAAGTTAAGGTATGCCTTTTAAGTTTCATTTCCTGGCTAAACCCGCCCTTTATGAACCTCCTGCTATGATGTCAAAATGCCAATAAAAGAGAAGCACGCAGATCCTTCTGGGCTCTCGCTTGCTGACTCAACCTGAAGAAACATGTTGTCCGTGTGTTTCCTATCTACCAAACGCGAGGTCCGTTAGCCCAGGCTGACGTACGTCACTGGTCCCCGGGATCAAATTCCCACAACCACTGGTCCGTCCAGCAGACGCTGGACCCCGGGATCGAATTCCCACAACTGGTGACCCCGACGTGATTCACTCCACGACGTGATTCACTCCACGGCGTGTTCTCTGTCTAGGGAAGCGCTGCTCTGACTCCTGTACTATGCACCTGGCAAAGGCTTGATCATCGTAAGTATTGGCACCCCAAATTCCAAAGTTCTGTCCAAGCATGTGGATGAACTTTCCTCTTTAGTCAGAAAGGCAAATTGTTTGCAAAAAGTTAACGGAACAACTGTCTATCCCCAGACCCTTCCTCTCAACCTGTGCCTACTACGGAGGACGCTCCAAAGCCGGCACAGCCAAAAGAACCCCCCTCTTCGCTCTATCCTTCTCTCTCTCCTCCAAAACAGAAACAGGCAACCCTGTATCCTGTTCTGCAGAGTTTTGCAACCGCACTCAATGCTTCCGTTTCATCAAACTATTTTGAGGTAGACCAAACAATAAATTTTCAGAACAATTTAGAGATATAAATTAACTCAAACTGCACTCCTCTGCAATGCGTTTTGAACAATTGGAATGTTTTGAAACTCTTTTGTAATCTGTTAAGTTTAACCCTGTCAGACAATGTCTGGTGGTGCTTTGTGTTGATGTGTGTGTTTTGTTTTATATATGTTTAACTTCTAGAATGTTATGTTTGGACTTGGAATGGTGAGAAAAATAGGAGATGGTTAAAGGGCCCTATAAAAACCACATGTTTGGTTGGAATCATCTCATGATTTTCTCGCTTCTTGCAGGACAAGTCATATGTCTAAATAAATGTTGTTTTAATGGTATTTGTGTATATATGTCTGTCTGTGTTGTTCTGTGTTATTTCCAAGACTTGGAAAAGGGTCAAAACCCTCTTTGATAACAACAAACAAAAAGGCCTTAATTAAAAATAAAAAGTTTGCTTGGAAAACGTATGAAATGAAATATTTGTATGTGAAATGGTGTAAGCAAACAGAATGGAAGTGAATGAGTTAATTTGCTGGTGTAAATGTGTGTGTGTTAGCCCTCACCCCTCCACCCATCCCACGCTGTGAAAGGAACAGTAAAACTGTAGTTTTTATTGTTGTAACATGGGAATGCAATGGCATGAGTTTGCATGTGAACAGTTTTATGGAAGAGGTATAAAAGAATTTATAAAAAATGCATGTGAATTTTTTGGTGGTGAGATTTTTGTAAAATTTCTTTTTCTTTTCCCCCCTCCTGACTCTTTCGTTTTTCGCTGGCTGTATTGTTTTAAGAGCGAAGGAAGGGCAGACAGAGGAGGGGGGGCAGCTGTTCGTTTTAACTATTTTTTTTCTTCTTCCTCTGCCTAGAAGTCTGGGTTGAGGAAGGGGGGTGGATGTGAAATTTGATGCCCACTCTTGCAGTTTCAGCTTGCTATTTTTTTTACTCGAAAGAGGAGGCAGTAATTGTTGGGCAATTCTTTTGCAAATTTTTGAGTTTTAAATTGTTTAGTTAGACATATACATCCATCAACCAAAAGAAATGACTGAATTGTTTTGCTTAGATTTGTAAATGTTTTCCCTATTTCATGAAAATTTGTTTCATCTGAATGGAATTTGATCAAATTGGAACCTTTTTCATATCTGGGACATAAGATGTTAGCCTCTGCGGCCACGCCTGAGCTGCCAAAACTCAATTTTCCAAACAACCCTACATTAGTACAATTGCAACAATATTTAGGAACACTTAATTGGGCACGATCTTATCTTTCTCTTACCACGGCTGTTCTATCTCCCTTTTTTCAAGCCTTAGCTATACTTAAACACCCTGCTGACACTTTACATCTTACTGATGTTCATCACACCACTCTCCAACATATAAATTCAATACTGCAGACCACTTGGGTCGACCGTGTCTTGAACAACACACCTTTTTCCCTTGCGATTTTATCAACACCTTCTCTATTCACTGCCATTCTTGTTCAAATATCTGACAAAAAATTAAACTGGCATGGGCATATTTCATGTCATTTGCCCGCAGATCCTCGCTTACAACTTGTCAAGACAATCCCTATTTCCTTTTCTTCTCCTATTGCTCCTTCACCCCTTAAGGACTGTCTTACCATTTTTACTGATGGTTCAAAAACATATGGTGCTTGTACTTGGCAATACAATGGAACATGGCACAAAAAGCTAACTTCGCCTCAACAATCAGCTCAACAAGCAGAACTAGCTGCTCTTATTTTGGCTTTAAGCTCCTTTTCTTTACAACCTTTAAACATCATTACAGATAGCTTATATGTTTCCCATATCACTCACAACATTTTTGACTCTTATCTGTCTCCCTCCATTCCACCTGTCCTTATGAAACTCTTTCTTTCACTACAAACACTATTACATGATCGTGTCCATCCCTTATTTCTAGCACACATTCGAAGTCACCAACATTTACCAGGATTTCTTTCAGAAGGGAATCATATGGCTGACGAAGCCTGTAAACTTTTACCTGTTGTCATCAAAGTTCCACAGCCAGCTCCCATGACAGCGGGGGAAAGTCACAGCTATTTTCATCAAAATAAGAAGGCCTTAATGAAACAATTTGGTATAACACTGGCTGAAGCTACAGCCATAATTCAACAATGCCCAACCTGTAGCCTACAGTCTAAAGGTATCCCACAGGGCGTTAACCCTAGAGGCACTGAAGCCTGTGATACCTGGCAAATGGATGTAACTCAATATCCTCCATTTGCCCCGTGGAAATATCTACATGTTACAGTAGATACGTTCTCCGGATTTATTTTGGCAACCCCACAAAAAGGGGAAGCTGCAAAACAAGTGATTAATCACTGTATTCGTACCTTTACAGTGCTGGGATGTCCAAAAATATTAAAAACAGACAATGGCCCAGCTTATGTCAGCTCACAATTTTCACAGTTTTGTCATCACTGGTCCATTGTCCACAAATTTGGAATTCCTTTCAATAGCCAAGGGCAGGCTATTGTTGAGCGAGCAAATCAAACTTTAAAAAATGCATTAGATCGTTATATGGGGTCCAAGGGCTTATGCCCCCCAAACCTCCCGGCACTGCAAAACGTGTTAAATGTTTGTCTGTATACTCTCAATTTTTTAAACCTCACTGGCACTCCTTCTTTGTCTGCTGCATCTCGACACTTTACTAAACCTGTTGTCCCAACTTCAAGACCACTTGTGTACTACAGGCAGCTCCCGGATCCTACTTGGAAAGGCCCAGCTGATCTTATCACCTGGGGAAGAGGCTACGCTGCAGTTCAACTACCTGACAGTGTTTTGTGGGTCCCTGCTCGTTGTATTCGCCCATATTTCATCACTCCACACAACCCACCAACTCCATCGGATGTGCCATCATTGCCTTTGTGAGCACGGATGTATATGCTGTTATTGGTGTAACAACTGCATATTGCACCATCCATATTGTCCAGGGGTCCAACACTTTTGCATCAATCATGTGGACCCTGTCTTTGATGACACTCTTGACAAGTTCCTTCCCCATGATGTCCACACTGCACCTTCCCATGATGACAAAGCACCTGAGAATTCCTCTAAATTTTCATAAAGGCCTATATTGTGGTCCTGTTTTTTCTTTTCTTGATCTCAATACTACTGCCCTTTTCCATTGTTATGACCGAGGTCAATCCTTTTGTCCCTTTGTGTTTTCTCAGTATCCTAATCGTGGCATTCCTCTTCCACCATCTCCCTCTATTTCCCTCACCTATGCTCATTACCCTTGTCACATGACTCTTGCTATTCTTGTGACCCCTGAGACTACGGGGCGCTATTATGTGTCTGGATTTTCATCCTATGGTACTTATACTACACATTCTTTTGAACTCGCATCAGTGGCGAGCTATGCAAAACCTCCTTTGTCTCCTCGTTTACTTGCCTACAACTTTGTTCCTCATCCCCGCTCCTTCCTAGACCTGGCCGCCCGTACTTTTACCTCACCTCACTTACAACACTTTCATTCCATGAAGCAACCTCGCTCACACCAACGCATCATTCATTCTCGACGACGGCGATCTCCTGATCCTAATCCTCATCGATCTCTCAACTACACATGGACTATTCGTGACTTTGAAAATCAGGTATTATTCCAAATCTCCAACTACACAATATGGCCCTGGTTCCCTATCTTACATTTTGACTTTGCCGAAATGGGTACCGGGGTCAACAAATTTGCTTCAAAATCTCTCCAAACTAATAATTGGGACAAACAAGGTTCGTGCACACCTTCTCCACTAGAAGCAACATGGTGGAACCTGTATTTTTGTCCCGAGCCAAAGACGCCTGAGGAAAAATATCAATGTGGCACTTTATTGGATAAATACTGTGCCTCATGGTCCTGTGTTTTTACGGGCGCTATATCCTGGACTGCCCCTCGCTCAAATGATTATATCGCCATTACCCGTAGTAATGACAAACCCCCTTCTCCTCCCTGCCCTTCTAATTTGCATTGTTGTGGTGAGCGGAAAAATCCAATGAACATTACCTTCACATCCCAAGGAAAGACTTTGACTACAGAGCAATGGGCTGTCGGATATTCTTGGGGTGGTAGAGAATGGAGCGGTTCTGGAAACGACGGCGGAGTTTTTTCCATTCGTCTCACAATCCAGTCACCACATTCCCCTCCTATAGGTCCTAACAAAAGCATTCAATCTGTTTTTTTACAGTCCGTTGTACATAATATGCCTAATCCCTTGATTAATCTTGTCAATGCTTCTTCCTTTTTGCTAAAAAGTGCTGTTAATTCTTCTTCACAAACCGACCACTGTTGGCTCTGTTTATCAGCCACTCCACCCTTTTATGATGCCGTTGGCTCTATTGAACCTATTAAGAATGCTACAAAAGATGACTCCTGCAGATGGAACTCAATATCTATTACTATTACTTCTATTATGGGACATGGTTGTTGCTTGGGAAACATTCCTGCAAATTATTCTCAATATTGTGCTAATACCACCACTGGCAAATACCAATGTGATGTTTGGCTCACCCAGAAAAGATCGGGCAGTGTAAATACGGCAGGTTATAATTTTCTTTTTACCTTGAGTAATGGTAATATCTCTGCCAGCTTAAAGGGCCAGTTCTTCATCCCCGGCAACAACTCCATCTGGGCTTGCTCTACAGGTGCCACAGCCTGTGTATCAGGGGATGTCCTTATACAACAAAAAGCCTTTTGTATTCAGGTACGCTTAGTCCCTAGAATCACTTATTATTCCCCCTCTGATTTTGTTTCCCTTATGGAACCACCGGAATACCACCTACATGCAAAACGTGAATTTGTTACAGCTCTAACCCTTTCAGTCCTTTTAGGGTTAGGTGCTGCAGGAGCAGCCACTGGAGCTGCGGCCTTGATTGTTAATCAACAACAAATACAAAAACTTAGTCTAGAAATAGATGATGATCTTTCCCGCATTGAGACTTCAATTTCTGCCCTTCAAACTTCTTTGTCGTCTCTTGCTGAAGTAGTTTTGCAGAATAGGCGTGCCCTCGACCTTTTATTTTTAAAGGAAGGTGGAACGTGTGTAGCCTTAAAAGAAGAATGTTGTTTTTATTCTGATCAATCTGGCATTGTGCGCGACTCTATGAATGAGTTACGCAAACGATTAAAAGACAGGGAACAGGAAAGGTTCTCCCAACAATCCTGGTATCAAAGCATGTTTAATTTCTCTCCCTGGATTACTACATTGCTTTCTGCTATTTTAGGACCTTGTATAATTTTGCTTATATTATGTATGATTGGCCCATGTGTTTTTTCACGCCTTTTGCAATTTCTCAAGGATCGTTTGAATGGTTTGGATTCTAATCTTTCTAAGATTAATGTTATGCTTGCCTCAAACAATATATATGAACCCTTGAAACCCAAATTCCACCCCTTTGAAAAGGTTGCCCTACTGACACTGTCTGACACGGACTCCAACTGTTCCGATACTGAATCAGACTTAGCCATGATGGCTCTTACCTCCAAGCAAGAATCTCGCATTCTTATGGAGTTGCCCTCTTCTGTTTCGGAGGATGCAGATGATGGCTACGAGTAGGATAGAGATTGAACTTTAAAAAATAAAAACAGTGGAGATGTTGCAACCATTTCAATAGCTTAAGGTTTCTTTATGCCTTATTAAGTTTCCATTTCCTAAGTTAAGTTAAGGTTTCTTTATGCCTTATTAAGTTTCCATTTCCTAAGTTAAGTTAAGGTTTCTTTATGCCTTATTAAGTTTCCATTTCCTGAGTTAAGTTAAGGTATGCCTTTTAAGTTTCATTTCCTGGCTAAACCCGCCCTTTATGAACCTCCTGCTATGATGTCAAAATGCCAATAAAAGAGAAGCACGCAGATCCTTCTGGGCTCTCGCATGCTAACTCAACCTGAAGAAACATGTTGTCCGTGTGTTTCCTATCTACCAAACGCGAGGTCCGTTAGCCCAGGCTGACGTACGTCACTGGTCCGTCCAGCAGAAGCTGGACCCCGGGATCGAACTCCCACAACCACTGGTCCGTCCAGCAGGCGCTGGACCCCGGGATCAAATTCCCACAACCACTGGTCCGTCCAGCAGACGCTGGACCCCGGGATCGAATTCCCACAGAGGAGTGTGTTCTAGCACCCAAAATACCATGAATTAGCTAAGCTAAAACATGGGATTGCGATTTTACAGCCAGCATGTCGTGGGAATATAACCAAATACATGGGATTAGAGAAGCGATTTCCTTTCTAAAATCAAGAGCGTCGGACATTTCACAAGGATACACTCTATCCTCCGTTAATAAAAGGCAACGTTACTACTTAAAAGGGGGGAAGCTGTGGCGTCCCCTCGCCCTTCGCCGCTAGGCTCCAGTTCTCGCGATAGACGCTCCAGGGCTGTACATACTCGACTCGTCGGAATACGAATGGCCACGCCCCTCCGATTGCACCTCCGCCGCCATACATCCGTCCCTCCCGAGGAAGCCAAATCATCCCTCTCCTCAAGTCTTTTCCCTCATCAAAAGCAAGCTAATGCACACTTCTCCTTGCAGCAAGTTCTCCCGCTAAGAAAGGAACACAGAAACGCGCAGCAGAAAGATCCAGGGAAAGAACCCATTCATCTCCCGCCTTAATTCACTGTCCCTTCTCCGTTCCTCCATTTTTGCACGCCATTCTATAGGCGTCCTCAGCACAATCGCGCGCCCACCAAACACCCCAACATATAAGCCTCTTCTTGCGTGGAGTACCAACCGCAGGCGAGAAGATCTGCCCTTCCAGAGGCAACTCTCGCCAGTACTGCAGATAACGGGGACAGGACAATAAATAAAAACCCTCAGCAAAAGCATGGTCGCATCCCCGCCCCGTTGCAAGCCTTTTCCTCCTCCCTTGTAGAGGAAAGCCAGTATTCCTCTTTATCATCTACCCCAGAAAGCGTTCCCCGAGTTCGCCACCTTCAGGTCTCTTACCTTGCACATCCTTGTTGCCAGCCGAGATGGGCTCGACTTTGATGCACTCCTTGCAGACGGTGTGGAGGCAAGGGAGGAGCCGTGGATCGCGCTCGGAGCGGAGCCGCTCTCGGCACACGCCACATTTCTCTAGCAAGTCGATACCTTCCACGTTGAGAGGGGCGGAGGAGCGCTGCTTGTCCCCGGCGGCACGGCCTCCGGCAGCTTCCGCCAACCCAGAGGCCGCCATCGCCGTCCCGGAGGTGCTACTGCTGTTCCTTCTACTAGGACCGCCGCCACCGAGAAAGTAGGAGCGTGCAGGCCTGAGCCTCGCGAGTCTTGGAACCGTTGCTGCCTCAACGGCCAGGCACGCGAGGTCCCTAGACAACGAAAGCAGCGCGCGCAGCTCACCCTCACAGAGGGAGGCCTAACTCTGTCCCTGCTTACTCGCTTCGGCGTCCCTCCTTCCAATGTACCGCCCACTTCGCCGATTGAACCACGAGTAATTGAGGGGGAAGCTATTTGGAATGTTTTTCTGACTTTCACTTTTTTCTGCCCAGTTAGATCGTATCTTCAGAGAGTTACTGCGTTATTGATAGACATTCAATCCAACCAATCGTTGAAGTTTTCGTTTTTTTTAAGGAAGGTTCAATTAAAAAAGAGAAAAAGATTATCCAATGGAATTCGGTTACAATTGGATTAGATTTTATCGGAGAACAAATCAGGAACAGAAAAGTTCAAGGTCGACCCTTTTCCTAAGGGGCGGATCAAAGGAAAGAATATTTAAGAGGTTGAAACCAGGGCAACCCGGAATTCATCCGGGTTGAAAGAGAGCGGGGCTTGGGATTGACGGGAAAACAGCCAGTAACGGTCTTAAACTGAGAAGCTACTGGATAATCGAGCAGGAGACCCTATACCAGGGGTCTTCAAACTTGGCCCTTTTATGACTTGTGGACTTCAACTCCCAGAATTCCTCAGCCAGCCCTATACCATTTCAGAAAAGTGACCTCCAGTGATGAAACACCCACAACTTCTGAAGGCAAGCTGTTCCACTGGTTAATTGTCCTCACTGTTGGAAAATTTCTCCTTAGTTCCAGGTTGCTTCTCTCCTTGATTAGTTTCCATCCATTGTTTCTTGTCCTGCCCTCTGATGCTTTGGAAAATAAATTGACCCCCTCCTCTTTGTGGCAGCCTCTCAAATACTGGTGTAGGAAGACAGCACCCACCCACCCAGAGAAAAAATATTTTGGAGAATATTAAAAAGGCAGAATATTATATTTCCCCAAAGGAATAATGGAGAAAATCTTAGGCAAAAACCACCACTCCCCAAGTCTCTCTGCCCCAAGCAGAAACCAGCTATCTGTAGAAATGCAAATTTGATAATCCTTTCAGAAAGACTGGAGCCAGGAAGCTTGGAGCTGATGGGATTAGAAAGACAAAGACCCCTAGAACCAGCAACCCCTCACCCAAAAATCCAACATAGGACATAGCCATCAGCCACAGGGAAGCAGAACATGACCTTTAAGAAATAATAGGATTAACCCACCACCATCAGAATACAAAAAGGGCACACTGAACCTCAGGTCAAAGTTCATGCCACAGGAACAGGAACAACTCCAAACACAAAAGCCCAAGGTATAAAAACCCAGCACCATGTGGTCAGCTGCCCCAGAGCCACATGCTGTTGTGGTTCTGCTCTTCAATAAACCAGAACCTTCTTTCTAAAGCAGTTTCGAGTTTGTTTATTCCTGGCTTGGACTGGACCCTGATGAAGATTTTTCTTTCCACATTGGAATACTGCTATCATGCCCCCCCCCAGTCCTTCTTTTCTCTAGACTAGCCAAAACCCAAATCCTGCAACTGTTCTTCATATGTTTTAGTCTCCAGGCCTTTAATCATCTTAGTTGCTCTTCTTTGCACTTTTTCCAAAGTCTCAAGATCTTTTTTGTAATGTGACCAAAACTGGATGCAGTATTCCAGGTGTGGCTTTACTAAGGCTCCATGTTGGAAGCCAGACATTGCTTCCCTCAGACACTACAGTAAATGGCTGAAACGTGTGAACCGTTTAGGTCGTGTACTTTTTCCTTGCCCCCACCCACCGGGTATTCACATTGTCCAATAGTAATACTTCTTGTTATGGGAAAAGTCCACTTCTCTATCGAGCACCTGCGTTAGTGACCTTGGCATTATCAGCACCAAGCTCTCAAAGATGCCTTGGTTGCCTAGATAGCACCCCTCCCACCTTTGCATACCAGAATCTTGTCAAGCTATGAGCAAAGGAGAAAATGTAGGTGAAAGGGCAAATCAGTCTTGACATGCCGATCCCCCTGGAAGAAAGGTACATCTGGAACAAGAAACATACATACATACACATTATTACGTATAACCCAACTACTGCTACATTCCTTAAATGGGGCCGTTGAGGATACCTAAGGTGAAATTTATTAACTAACCTCGCTGCCCTAACATCAGGGCCAGCCACCCACTCAGCATCTTCTAACGGGTAGCGTTTCCACAGTACTAGATACTGTAATTTTCCCTTGTGATATCTGGAGTCGAGAATCCTTTTGATCTTGTAGTGTTCCTCTCCGTTTACTAGGATGGGAGGAGGAGGTGTTTCTTTGACTGGCCTCAAACCAGATCCCCGAAAAGGTTTTAAAAGGCTGCAATGAAATACTGGATGAACTCGCCTGAGGCTTCTCGGCAACTTCAGCTCCACCGTCACCAGATTTACGATCCGGATGATGTGGAAAGGCCCTATGTATTTGGGACCTACTGTGTTTCCCCAACAGTAAGAAAATAGACGCTAGCTTGATTTATGGGGGGGTGGGCCTAATATAAGCCCTGTGATGACCCAGGGCACAGCACAGAGGCAATGCAGTCAGCTGGCAATTCAAACAGTTCTTTTATTGCTCCAAATGTTCCCCAAATGCTCCCACGTTTGCTGGCAAGCCTCCAACACACACACACACCTTCAGCCGACTCTGGCTGAAAGTAGGTTCAAATACAGTCTGCTTAGCATAAGAAAGTACTCAAGGCCATAGAGATAACAAGGAAGAAAACATAAACTTAACGAGTCTGTTTGAATCCTAGCTTGCCTGAGCAGTTTTCAAAAGAGAGAATCCGAAATACAGTCCGAGGTCTTTAAACATTCAAGTAACGTGGTCAGTCAATCCAATAGTCTGAGTTTCCAGGCTTCCAAACAGAAGTCACAGAACAAGAGATCAGCAACAATACACAACACTCCAAGAATCAGCGTTTGTTCTCGACAAATGCCCCTCCCCACAGCGTCTCTTTAAATCTCACTCTCCAGGTGTTCCTTGTGGAGAAGGGCGGGACGCTCTCCTCCCGAGTAATTGAGCCTGCCTGCAGTTGTTCCCTCCTTCTCTCCACTCTCCTTGCTCTAGGATCAGGTGGGGGTGGCCCTTGCTCATCGCCTGAACTCTGCCTCTCCTTTTCCTCCTGTTCCACTCCCGAAGGGCCATGGCCTGCCTCGGCCTGCTCTTCCCCACATTCCTCTGAAGCCACAGACACCTCTCCCTCAGCCTCCATAGGGTCCTGTTCCAGTTCATTTTCCTCCGCAGATTCAGGCTCAGACGGAGGCATGACAAGCCCTACCCCAAAAATAAGCCCTAGTTTTGGAGCAAGGCGCATGACTAAAAATCAAGCTAGGGCGGGGGTGGATGGGTGGAGCTGCCCCACACGCCCCGCACCCACTTACCAGGCCTCCCATGAATTGACACCTGCCTCTCCTTGCCGGCCCACTTCTTCTGCGGAGTCCCCTGGCCTGCATTTCACAGTCAGAGGCCTTTCCGGAAGGCCGCTGCAGCTGAGAACCGAACTATGGATTCAATCCATAGCTCGGTTCTTGGCTGCAGAGGCCTTCCGGAAAGGCCTCTGACTGCGAAATGCAGGCCGGAGCTGTATTCTCAGCTGCAGAATGAAGCTGCTCCTTTGGCCGCAGAAGAAGTGGGGCGGCTGGGCGGGGCTATTGATGCCACCTCCACGAGGTGAGTGTCAACTTTAAAAATGAGCATGGCTGTAGCCATCTTCCCTATTCATTTTCGATTGACACATAGAAAGGAGGGAGGGGGGATTGCCAGGTGCTTCGCTAGTCTAAATAAACTTTTATCCCGTGGGAATCAAGGTCATCGGCTGCTCCCGAGACTGAAGGCTGGGCATTGTGTAAAAAGCCCGCCAAGAAAATGTATTGGGGAATGTAGTTGCTTGCATAACCTTAGGGGTGGGATTTCTTAACTTTGTATTGGGGAATTGTTACGTGTGTCTTCAGACATGGTTTCACTTTTGACATGCCGATACTTTGTAAGTAATAAACATGTTCTTTGAGGAATTTGCAAGCCTCAGAGTTCTGCTTTATTTGTCTCTGTCTGTTGCAACCATGACATTGAGTGGAAAAGAACCCCCCCAAAAATAAGACCTGGTGCCTCTTTTGGAGGCAAAAAAAAAAAAAAAAAAGACCGGGTCTTATTTTCGGGGAAACACGGTAAGTTTTTGCAAAGTTGCCTCAGGTTTAGGTATTTGGTGGACAAATACACCTTATCCTGCACTCTATACTCTCGCTGAGGGTCTCTCTTATGATCTGCTTGCCTCTTTTTACTTTCCCTAGCCTTATGCAGTGCCTCACGCACAGTCGGCCACATGGCTTTTAACGTATCCATCCAATCAGCTAATGACCCTAAGGATCGGTCTTCCTGTGGGAGCTCTGGCATGGGCATGAACTCGGTCCCCATGGCCACTTTGAAGGGGGTAAAACCTGTGCTGCTGTGCACCAAGTTGTTATATGCCACCTCTGTGAAAGGCAGGAGTTCTGCCCAATTAGTCTGCTGATAATTTACATAACAGCGCAGGTATTGCTCTATTAGTGGGTTGGCGTGTTCAGCAGCCCCATTAGTACTCGGATGATATGTGGAGCTAAGTCCCTGGGAGGAGCCTATCATTTTTAAGAATTCCCCCCAAAACCTTGCAGTGAATTACGGCCCCCTGTCTGAGATAATGCACTTCGGGAGCTCATGTAGTTGGCAGTTGTGTTGCACTAACATCTTGGCTAGGACCTGGGCCAAAGGAATCTTTGGACATGCCACAAAGTGTGCTTGCTTCGAAAACAAGTTGATGACAGTCCAAATTACTGCGTTCCCAGCACTCTCAGGAAACTCCATGAAAAAGTTCATGGATATCTCTTCCCACAGCTTAGCTGGGTTGGCTACTGACTGTAGCAAGCCTGGAGGCTTTCCAGGTAGACACTTTATGGAGGTACACACGGGACAACTAGCCACATAGGCTTCTATGTCCTTTTTCATTTTTGGCCACCAAAATTGTCTTTTTACCAAATGAAGGGTTTTCACAAATTCAAAAATGCCCTGCAGGTTTTGCATCATGGCTTCTCTGCAGGACCAAGGTTTTCTGGCTGGCTGGGATGTAGAATTTATTCCCCTTCCACGCTAAGCCCTCTTTTGACATCAGGATATCTTTATGTCTCAACGAATTGCATCAAAGAATCTCCTGCTGGTTGCAGAGAGGCTATTCTCTGCTGCCTCGTAACCGCTGGAGCTGCAAACTGCCTGGACAGGATGATAGAGTTAACTACTTCCTCATGGGCACTTCTGTACTGGGGCATGCAAGAAAGGGCATTTGCTAGGAAGTTCTCCCCCCCCCGGCAAGTAGCGAAGGGTGAAATTGAAGCAGTTAAAATACTGAGCCCATTGGACCTCCTTAGGGGATAGCTTCCTTGGGGTCCTTAATGCCTCCAGGTTCTTGTGGTCCGTCCATACCTCGAAGGGAACCTTACTGTCCTCCAAAAACTGCCTCCAGGTCAGAAGAGCCCATCGGACAGCATAAGCCTCTTTCTCCCACATGGCCCAGCGCCTCTCAGTATCAGATAACTTGCGAGATGTGTAGGCACAGGGTTGCAGCTTCCCCTTTTTGTTCCTCTGGAGTAAAACTGCCCCTGCTGCCACGTCGCTGGCATCTGCCTGGATTAATGCTCATCTGGGTTTGGATGCTTCAAGACGGGCTCTGCAGCAAAGAGCCACTTTAGTTTCTCAAAAGCCGCTTGGCATTTGATGGACCAGTTTAGTGGTTAACTTGGTTTAGGCGTCACTCCCCTTCCTGTCTTGAGCAAGTTGGTGATGAGCATGGCTATCTGGGCAAATGTGGGGCTGAACTGCCGGTAAAAGTTCGTGAATCCCAGGAAACTCTGTAACTGCCTCCTGGTTCGAGCCCCCCTCCCACTACAGAATTGCCCTCCCCTTACCTGGGTATATTTCCACCCCATCTTTGGAGATGTGTTACCCCAGGTAGTCTACACTGTTCTTGTGGAAGTCGCATTTAGATAACTTCACGTACAGCTGGGCTTTAAGAAACTTCTCAAGTACTGCTCTTACCAGCTTTACATGCTCTTCCATGGTCTCAGTATAAATTAGAATGTCATCCAAGTACACCAGCACCCCTTTGTACAGGTGCTCATGTAGGACCTCATTTATT
The DNA here is from genome assembly GCA_023970755.1 of Azemiops feae. Lineage (NCBI taxonomy): Eukaryota > Metazoa > Chordata > Lepidosauria > Squamata > Viperidae > Azemiops > Azemiops feae. The sequence goes on from JALGBA010001300.1 coordinate 388,152, forward strand.
AACTGCATGAATACTGCTGGCGCTCCTTGCAAGCCAAATGGCATCACTCGAAATTGGTAGCAACCCAGAGGGCAGTTTAATGCAGTTTTCCATTCATCTCCTTCTTTAATCCTCACTCTGTAATAGGCTTCCCTTAAGTCCAGTTTGGTGAAAATCTTCCCCTTGGCTAGGTAACCCAGCATGTCCCTCATGAGGGGGAGGGGATACATATTCTCTACACAGATACCATTCAGTCCACGGTAATCCACGCACAGCCTAAGAGACCCGTCTTTCTCCTCTTTGAAAAGCACAGGGGCAGCCATCCTTGATATCACTGGCTGGATAACCCCCCTGGCTACCGTGTTTCCCCGAAAGTAAGACCTACCCCCAAAAATAAGACCTAGCTTGATTTTTGGGGTGGGCCTAATATAAGCCCTACCCCGAAAATAAGCCCTAGTTTTGGGGCGAGGCACCTAAAAATCAAGCTAGGGCGGGGGTGGGGGTATGGAGCTGCCCCATGTGCCCCACACCCACTTACCTGGCAGCCAGGCGTCTCCTTGCCAGCCCACTTCTTCTGCGGTATCCCCAGGCCTGCATTTCACTGTCAGGCCTTTCCCGAGCAAGGCTTCTGCAGACAAGAACCGAGCTATGGATTGAATCGGCTGCAAAGGCCTTCTGGAAAGGCCTGACTGCAAAATGCAGGCCAGAGGTCCATTCTCAGCTGCAGAATGAAGCTGCTCCTTCGGCCGCAGAAGAAGTGGGGCGACTGAGTGGGGCTGTCGGTGCTGGAGGTGAGTGGAAAAGACACCCCCCGAAAATAAAACCTGGTGCCTCTTTTGGAGGCAAAGAAAAAATAAGACCCGGTCTTATTTTGGGGGAAACACGGTTAGTTCTTGTCTATAACCCCCCGAATTCCTCCATCTCCTTCAGGGTCATTGAATACATCTTTGGCTTTGGCAATTTTGCCTCTGGCAGGATCTCAATAGCACAGTCTGTGGGGCGATGGGGTGGGAGCACCTCTGATTCTCTTTTGCTGAACGCCTCTGCTAGGTCTCTGTATTCACTTGGAATGAGTGGCTCTAACCCCTCTCTTCCCTTTAGTGTGTTCACTGACTCTGTTTTCATTTTACTAATCGCAGGCTTGTGGCTGGCGTGCATTGCTTTTGCTGGCCCCTGCCGGCTAGCTGCTTTCTTTCTCATTCGCCACTTGTTGCTGTCCCAATCTACTGACAGATTCCATTTCTTCAACCAGGCTAGTCCCAGGACCATGGTCTCGGTCAATCCTGGAGCCACAATAAAATGGATAGTCTCTACATGGGTCCCAGTCCTGAGGCTCACTGGCTCTGGTAGGCAAGTTGCTGGTGCCCCTCCTGTAAGGGACCCGTGTAGGTGGGAGAACCCCATGGGCCGCCTTAACTTCCTTAGCCTCAGCCTTAGTTTCTCCACAGTCTGGAGACTGATTAGGCACTGAGTGCACCCTGAGTCCAACAAGGCCATGAGGACCTCTGTTACTCCCGAGGAGGGCACCTGAATCTCCAATTGGGCCGTGATGGGGATGATGGTGCCATTTACCATTGGGTCATCTTCCCCAGTAGTATGGGAAATGGATATTCTGGACCAGTTTGATTTAGCCCCATTTTCCATAGACTTGCATTATAAGCCCCTCCACCTGCACACAAGCCCCACCCACTCTGCACACACGAGCTCTGATTGGCCACCCCACTGATGACATCATAGAATTATCCCCGCCCATTAGCCCATTTGAGAATTAGTCCCGCCGAAATCCCCAAAACACAAACAGGAATTTTTGATTAATTTTTTCCCAGTATATAAAAACACGACTACAGCAAAAAAATATTCGCTTCCTGCCCTGAAGCAGATAATGAAAGACAACAATATCAAGGGTGCATCGACTATGAACAAACCAGAGATCTTGAAACTTCTGGATGAAAGAGGGCTTCTTCCTGCCGAGGGTCTCACAAAACCGCAAAAAGAGACTAATAGCTCAAACTGTGTGCACCTTAAATCAATTTGCCATAACCCGAGGAAGGTGATAGTTAAAGATATAGAAAGTGGGGTTGTGACAGATCCTTCAATTTACAAGGCTAGTCTTGTGCTTGGCTGTTCACAGACGAGAATAACATACATACATACATCGATAGAAAGCTGTATAAGGGTAAATAGGAAATAGCACTCAACACAAACACACATTTTTGATTACTTTTCCCCCAGTATATATAAAATGATGAACTCCGTTAATAATCAAACTGTTTGTGTGTGGTGTGCTGCTGGAAAAAAACAAAAACGAGTCAGTGAATGCAAGATAGGAATCTTGAGAAGTTTTGAGAAAGCAATATGTTATCTACGGCAGGGCTTTTCAACCTTTTTACTGATTGTACCACTTTTAGGATATGGCAATATTCGAGTACCACCTAGCAAGGTGTCAAAAACTTGATGACCAAAAAAAAAAAAAACCCTGTTCAAAGTTGCAATTGCACTGAAATGACTTATGACCATTTTTCACACTTATGACCATTGCATGCCCAGGGTCATGTGATTTATATTTGGATGCTTGGCAACTGATTCATATTTATGATAGTCACAGTGTCCCAGGGTCATGTGATCCCCTTTTGCAACCTTTTGACAAGCAAAGTCAGTGGCAGGGCTGCTGGTGGCCTTCCCTCCCTCCCTTCCCTGCCTCCCTTTTTCTCATTCCCATCTCCTTCTGAAGGAAGAATTTGAACCCCCCCCCCATATTTTCCCTCTTCCATATATTGATCAAACAAGGAAAGGCCTCCAGAGACAAAAAAGACAAGCTGCTGAACAAACTAGCTTAAAAAGGCACATTCCCCTTTAAGAATTAGCTACTGGCTAGAAAGCAAAGTAAGGAGCGCAGCCGGCACTTAAGGAAGAAAAAAAAAATGTAAGTACTGGCTGCCAGCTAAGGCAGCCTCCCCAAATGGCTCCAATCATAAGTAAAGGAATACTACAGGCAAAATCCATTCAGGAGAAAAATACTTCAAAATCCCTTGCAGCAAAACTTACAGCTAACAACAGCAGAGCAATAGAAGCTAACAGGAGACATCAGCCATCAACCAAATAGAAATTGCCAAACACTCCTTAAGAACACAAAGCCCCCATTGCACAAATCCCAGAACTTCAAAGTCACAAAAGCACATAACAATCCTTCCACTCTCCATTTCCCTCCCTCCCTCCTCCGTGCCTCACCTCCAGCCATTGCTGCCTTTTTTCATTCCTCTTGGAAGGCGACCCCTCCCCTACTGCATTTCTTGCCTGTTTGCTGCTGCCAGCACAGGTGGCTGCCACAGCAGTTGTAGATCGGCTCATGGCCAGCCTGCTTGATTTCCTCTCCCCCCCCACCCTCCTCCTCCTTCTTCTTCTTTCCCTTCGGTGCAGCTAGAGCTGACTCCGCCTCCTCCCAAGGCTGCTGCTTTTTTTCTCTCTCCCTCTCCCGCCCAAACTGCCTCCTTTTATAGCCTCTCCTGTCTCCGCCCCCCTCCTCCTCCTTTCTCATGGGGGAGGGTGAGCCAGAAGTGAGCCTGGGGCTTCTGCAGCTCCAGAGGACTCTCTCACTGTAAGTCTTTGCCTGTGCTGGCTCTTTCCCTTCCCCACTACACTTGGCTAGGCAGGGCTGCATACCACCTGCCACTCATTAATGTACCACAAGTGGTACGCGTACCACCGGTTGAAAAGCCCTGATCTACGGTATCGAAGGAGTCGACGCTATTCAGTTTCTAAGACTGGCGAGAAACAAAGTTGTAAATGTGTTTGCTAATAATCGCTACAGAATGTCTGGCTTGGTTCTTCAATGCGAAATGAAGGGCATCGATATGAAAAGCAAACAAGTTATCAGAGTCGATGCCCCATTTTGTTCAAAGAGGGAAATTATAGATAAATGGACCGACCTCAACAAACAGTACAGCAAAGCCGTCGTTGAGATTTTGATGTCTGTGATGACCCAGGGCACAGCACAGAGGCAATGCAGTCAGCTGGCAATTCAAACAGTTCTTTTATTGCTCCAAGTTTCCCCCAAATGCTCCCACGTTTGCTGGCAAGCCTCCAACAAAAGAACACACACACACCCCTTCAGCTGACTCTGGCTGAAAGTAGGTTCAAATACAGTCTGCTAAGCATAAGAAAGTACTCAAGGCCATAGAGATAACAAGGAAAAAAAACATAAACTTAATGAGTCTGTTTGAATCCTAGCTTGCCTGAGCAGTTTTCAAAAGAGAGAATCCGAAATACAGTCCGAGGTCTTTAAACATTCAAGTAACGTGGTCAGTCAATGCAATAGTCCGAGTTTCCAGGTTTCCAAACAGAAGTCACAGAACAAGAGATCAGCAACAATACACAACACTCCAAGAATCAGCGTTTGTTCCCGACAAATGCCCCTCCCCACAGCATCTCCTTAAATCTCACTCTCCAGGTGTTCCTTGTGGAGAACGGCGGGACGCTCTCCTCCCGAGTAATTGAGCCTGCCTGCGTTGTTCCCTCCTTCTCTCCACTCTCCGTGCTCTAGGATCAGGTGGGGGTGGCCCTTGCTCATCGCCTGAACTCTGCCTCTCCTTTTCCTCCTGTTCCAATCCTGAAGGGCCCTGGCCTGCGTCGGCCTGCTCTTCCCCACATTCCTCTGAAGCCACAGACACCTCTCCCTCGGCCTCCATAGGGTCCCGTTCCAGTTCATTTTCCTCCGCAGATTCAGGCTCAGACGGAGGCATGACAATGTCCATGGAGACGTTTTGGATGTGGGACAATAACTGCTGTTGGTACGAGGACGTGCAAAGGTTGGAGATAAATATTGGCACCTTCAGACCATTTAAAGTTCCTAAAGGTCTAGACATAAATGAAGTGCGTGGATGGCCAATAAACAAACTAAGCCTGGATTATCCATTTAGATGGATGGATGAAACAGAACTGGACTGGGAATTTATGGATTGTATACTCGAAGTCGACTTGGGTAACAAAACAAAAGAGCTTATACACCGTGATGACTTGGCGGAGCTTATAGACGATTGTGGGTATGAGATTATAAAAAAAATGTATAGAGGGATAAGAACTTTCTCTTGATTTCAAAATCCAACAACCTAAAAAAAGTTTCGCTAGGCTCTAGCCTAATAAAACCATTCAATGGTGAAAGTATAAAGTGTACACTACAAATTATAAAGTTTCGTTATAAATGGATAACAAAACTGTTCGTGACCCTAACCTTTTTATATACTACAAAATTATAAAGTCTTACAAAAAAAATGCAATTCTATCCGTTCTTTATGGCAGGGCTTTTCAACCTTTTCACCCATTGTACCACTTTTAGGATATGGCAATATCCAGTTGCCTAGCAAGGTGTCAAAAACTTGATGACCAAAAAAAAATATGAAAAAAGTGATAAAGTACAGGTAGTCCTCGACTTACAACAATTCACTTAGTGACTGTTCGAAGTTACAATGGCACTGAAAAAAGTGACTTATGACCATTTTTCACACTTATGACCATTTCAGCATTCCCATGGTCATGTGATTTACATTCGGATGCTTGGCAACTGATTCAAATTTATGATGGCTGCAGTGTCTCAAGGTCATGTGATCTCCTTTTGCAACCTTTTGACAAGCAAAGTCAATGGGGAAACCAGATTCACTTAACAACCTTTTATATCAGGGGTGTCAAACTCAATTTCATTGAGGGCCGCATTAACATTGTGGTTACCATGGGGGGGGGGTTCCTTCCTTCCTTTTTCCCTCCCTGCCTCCCTGCCTCCCTCCTTCTCCTTCCCATTTCCTTCCTTCCTTCCTTCCTTCCTTCCTTCCTTCCTTCCTTCCTTCCTTCCTTCCTTCCTTCCTTCCTTCCTTCCTTCCTTCCTTCCTTCCTTCCTGCACTGATCCTGGCACTTCTGCTGAGCCCTGACAGTTGATCGGCGCTTCTGCAGGGCTGTCAGGGCTCAGCAGAAGCGCCAGGATCAGCGCCGGGCTCCAGCTGATCGGCGCTTCTGGGTGGCTCAGCAGAAGCGCCAGGATCAGCGCCAGGCTCCAGCTGATCGGCACCCTTTCCCTGAAAACAGGCCGCTCGCTCGCTCGCCCTTCCCCCGAAAACAGGCTGCTCGCTCACTCGCCCTTCCCCTGAAAACAGGCCGCTCGCTCGCCCTTCCCCCGAAAACAGGCTGCTCGCTCACCCTTCCTCCGAAAACAGGCCGCTTGCTCTGTCTCTCCTCACTGCTTTGCTAAGAAAAACCTCTTCGCTTCTCGCTCTTTCTCTCCCTCTCCCGCCAAAACCAATAGGAGGGTTGATATTTTGGCGAGATAATCCACCCGCGAATTATCTCTCTTTAACTAAACATGAGTTCTGCATTCCTAATGAATACATCGCAGAAGATCACGCTAAACTCTTCGACCTTCTTTGGGATCCTAATTCAGAATACAAAAAACTCGAGCAAACAATCTTTACAGCTTCGTCTTTTGCAGTTCCGGCTCGTAGAAGCTGCCGACGATTTCTTCGTTAGCGTTGATTATTTTATAGGTAGGCGGATCCGTATATTGTACTTTGGATACAGTAAACAATTCCCTTCGCCATTGCATGGTATATCCTTTCTCAAGTCGGCTCTTAAATTTGGAAATTCTTTTTTTTTTATAAATGTTTTATTAATTTTCTATTTTCACAAACAAGTGATCAATAGACAACGTGATGACTGAGTCCATTAATAATTCGGTGATACATATAGGTTTTTACAACTAGGTCCAATGTTACACCCACCAGTACATCCTCTCTTCTTTTGGTAATAACAATTTTTCCGCATTAAACAAATACAATTCTTATTATTGTTAGTAAACATACAATTGCATATCAACATTTGTTACATTTTTCTAGTAATATCAATACTATCAGTTTAGAATATCTTTCCTAGCCAAAACATATTTTAATTGCATTTGCATTCAATTTCCACTTATTTAATCCATATCCTATTTTTGCTTTTTTTCAATTTTAGTTTCCCATCCATGTTCAAAGTGTCCCAATCATTTATAATTTCAAAACAAGTTGTATTTGGGCAACCAAAAGAATCCCTTATTCAAAGTTCTTAACATATTCTTATTTTCCTTTTCATACCAAGATATAATATTCTGATTACAAATCCTAGCTATCTAGTTATAAAAATGCTTCTATTTAAATAATAAATAAATAACCTTTATTGTCATTTTTTATATTGTGGGCACAATGGCACACATAAAATAATGAAATTTAGTTGCCCGCTCTCAAAGTGAAACATATACATGACACACACCTAAACATACTATGTACAACATATATATAGACCCACATCCCTACATATACATAGCAAATAAATATTAAATACTGTCCATCTTGAATATATAACGCAAGGAGGAAGTTTGAGAGTTCGCAAGGTTAATGCTGTATGGAATGAAACTATGGCTGAATCTGGATGTTCTGCTACGGATACCACGAAGCCTCCTCCCAGAAGGTAACAGGGAAAACAGGTTGTGGAGAGGATGTGTAGTGTCCCAGAAAATCTTGCGGGCCCTGCTCAAGCAACGCTTCTGTGCTATGTCCTGGATGGTAGGGAGGGAACTGCCAATGATCTTTTCGGCCATCCTCACCACTCTCTGCACTGCCTTCCTGTCTGAAGCAGTGATGCCTCCAAACCAGACTGTGATGCTGTATGACAGGATGCTCTCGATTGTCCCCCTGCAGAAAGTGGTCAGGACAGGGGAAGGAAGATGTGCTTTTCTCATGCGGCGCAGAAAATGCAGGCGCTGCTGTGCCCGCTTCACCAGTTTCTCACTGTTTAGCGACCAAGTCAGCCTACTCGTTAGCTGCACACCCAGGAATTTGATGCTGGTAACCATCTCCACAGGAGAATCATTAATGCACAGAGAAGTGTGGCTGTGCCTGCCTTTTCTGAAATCAACAATGATCTCTTTGGTTTTTCTTGTATTTAACACTAGGCTGTTTTCTTTACACCAGTTCACCAACCCCTCAACCTCCTTGCAGTAAGCTTCCACCTTGTCATCCTGAATAAGGCCCACTACTGTTGTATCATCTGCGAACTTCACAATATGGTTGGTGGCAAACCTAGCACAGCAGTCATGGGTCAACAGGGTGAACAGCAGCGGACTTAAGACGCAGCCCTGAGGAGAACCTGTGCTCAAGAAAATGGTATTTGAGGTATTTGTTCCAACTCGCACATATTGGGGCCTGTTGGTAAGAAAATCCAGAATCCAATTGCACAAAGGAGTGTTTAAGCCTAAAAGGCCCAGTTTGTCTACTAGATGCTGGGGAATGATTGTGTTAAACGCCGAACTGAAGTCGACAAACAGCAAACGCACATGAGTATTTCTTTCCTCCAAGTGCTTCAGGCTCAGATGGAGAACGGAAGAAATAGCATCCTCCGTAGAGCGATTTGGTCGGTAGGCAAACTGAAGCGGGTCAAATGCTGGCGGGAGGCTAAATACAATAGTGTCTTTTATCAGCTTCTCAAAGCATTTCATGATGGTGGATGTCAGAGCAACCGGACGGTAATCATTGAGGCCTGTGATTGTGGACTTTTTTGGCACTGGCAAGATGATGGCCATCTTAAAACACGATGGGACCACTGCCTGCTGCAATGAGAGGTTGAAAATATCAGTGAGAACACAAGCCAGCTCCTCTGCGCATTCCCTGAGGACACGTCCAGGGCTGTTATCTGGGCCTGCTGCTTTCCGAATGTTAACTGTCTGCAGTGTTTTCCGGACAGAGGTGACATCAAAGCTAGGCACTTGCTCATCAGGATGGGGCACAGCTTTCCTAGCAGGAGTACTATTTGATGCCTCAAATCTACCAAAGAATGCATTCAGTTTGTTTAGGAAGTCTGTGTCATCCTTACATCTCGATGGAGCCACCTTGTAATCCGTAATGGCCTGGATCCCTTGCCACATTTGCCTGGTGTTTGTTTGGTCCTGAAAAAAGTTCTGGATTTTCTGGCAATGGGCTTGCTTTGCACCTTTTACGGCACTTTTCAGATTTGCTCTGGCTGTTCTAAGTGCCAGCATGTCCCCAGATTTAAAAGCCACATTCCGTGCTTTCAGCATCTTGCGGACCTCATAAGTCAGCCACGGTTTTTCATTCGCCCTCACAACAAAGCTTTTCAGGACTTTCTAACAATCTATTCTTAACCATATTCAAACCTCTAATCAATAATATAGCATCCCCTCCATTAGGTCAAAGCTTTTGTTTCTTTCAATCTTATTCTAGCTTTCTTTCTTTGCCAACTAACTTTCCAAGTCAGTGCATTTGGATCATCAAATAATTCTTCCTCTATTTTTATATATATTATTTGGAACAAGAGAAACAATTTGGTTAAAATGTTTTTGGAAGAGCTAGCCCGTTGATATTAATTAAACCGCCTCCCTCCTTCTCTGGTTCCCCACAGTTCTATTAACGACTTTATCTTCCACTCCATCAGTTCTCCTTCCTTGTCATCCAGTATGTTCTGAAACCTTGGTTTATAAAATGTCTTTTCCGTTTCCAATATTATCGTTATATCTTCTGAGTTTTCGTTTATCTGAGTCTGGTCATTTGTTTCCTCCTTTGGATCATCAATGTTTATGTCAGCAATCTCTAGTTTTCCTTCTATTTTCTGGGTTGCTGGTTCCTTCTCTGTAGTTGTCTTCTGAGTTTGTAGATTTGAATTAGAAAATTGTTCTTTTATCTCCTTTGTGTTATTAGTAACCTGCTCACAAGCTAGAATAATTGTTTTTTGTATTAATTTCAGCATGGAGAGAATTTCTTTCTGTGTTTCATCAGTATTTTATTGATGATATGGCAAGTTAAGGCTGCTGGGAACAGATGTTAAAGATGATGTTTTACTATTTAACGCTGAGTATGAAACATCCATTTTATTTTAATTTAATTTAATTTTATTATTTTTATAAGTAGCCTTTATAGATTTATCCAACCGACTGTCCGTTCCTGAATCTCCCCTAAGCAGATATAAGTAAAGTTCAAATTTTTCTGTCTAATAAAAAATATATCCTTTCTGTCCAGGGAGAGAGAAGAATCTTTGAGGGTTGTTTAACAATCAAGATTTATAATCCAAAGTGTTCCAAAAAAAATTCCACAATGCAGTTCTGAAAGTCAGTATTTATGTTCAAAATTCAGACAGCCCAAATTTAAAATGTTTACCATCTCTGCCACATAGATAAGCAGCCCCCAAGCCTGTTCCTTTTTTTTCTCAACTGTAATTCTCAATAATAAAATAGTTCCAAGACCAGCCAAAATCTTATCTAGTTCTGGGCTTCAAGGCAGGTTTCTTTTAGGCATGAATAAGTTGTAGTAGATGACTAGACGTCATCAACGCCACTTTCCAGTTTTTAGATCCAAAACTTATATTGTTAAACTTTTCAAGTCTTTTTCTTTAAAAAAATAAAATAAAAAGGTCTTAAAAACACTTTTGGTCCCCAAATTTTCAAGCTGTAAGCGTATTTTAATTCCAGATACGTCTTATAGGTTTCGCCAGTGTCCCCAAGTATTAATTCACCGCTTTTCTTTTCTGAGGGAGTGGGGCAGAAATTCCCTTTCCTTCTTTCATTGGGGGAGAACGCTTTGGGCAGATTTTCAGGAAGAGGTCTTAAAATCATGAAGAAAGGATCAGGTCTCACCCAGTTTCATCCACGTTGCTGTAAAGTTGCTTGGTAGTGCTTGTTGAGTTCTGTTGTCCGCATCTTCACACTGGCTACACAAATGCAGCTAGTCTTTCCTCCGCCAGTTTGGAGGGCTTCCTCGGATCAAACGGGGGGGCTGCCACCCCCCCTGCGATCAACGAGAGTCCCCTCCTTGCTTGCCGCCTGTACGGGGTGACTTTTGACCCTTTCCAGGGTCCCCCAGCGGGGTGAAACCAGACGTGAAAGACGGAGCCCCATCTTCCTGCATCTGCATCGCTGCGAGATCCCAACCGGAAGTCTAAAGTAAACAGTAAACAATTCCCTTCACCATTGCGTCATATATCCTTTCTGAAATCGGCTCTTAAATTTGGAAATTCTAACACGATCCCCGACTTTAAAATTGGGCTTTATTTCAACAGCCAGCCTCGAACCGTACAAATTTAAGCTCACTCTCCGCTCGTTTTCCTTGAGGCTGGCTTGAACTGGCGTCATTTTTATACAAGAGTGTTTACGGTTATTGTACAAATAGACCATTTCATCCAACACATCGATATATCGATGGGTGCTCTACCATACAACTCTGTTCCTTGTTTTCGGTTGTATAAATCTCAGATCCCAAGGACTCGACTTATCCAGCCATAATTTTTCAGGTCTACGACTGCTTCTTTTAATGATACGCTCAAACGCTCTACTAATGCTTTTGCCGGTTTTATTTTTCAACAGAACGATCCAACTGTATTTTGAGAACACATCGATAACTGTCAACAGGTATTTGACGTTCTTGTTATCTTTAGCAAACGCTTGCACGTCGATCAAGTCGGTGGCCCAAGTATCATCGATCCCTCTTACTTTGATGCATCTTTTAGCGAAATGACAGATAACCGGTTTATGTATTTTTTCAGCTAGTTTGTTCATCCACCTCAGGCTTTTTTTAAACGCAAACCAAATTTCTGTTTTGTGTTTATAATCAGTTTGATAATCTTGCATTCCGCTCTTTCCTGCATAGTAGGACCTTTAATTGCGTCCATCTCTTTGATCATCAATCTGTTGGCAACGTTTCTACGAGCCGTATTGGGAAAATGCTGGTACGCCAAGTCCTGATGATATGCAGCTTTATCGACTCTGTCAACGGGCTTTGACCAGTCTTTATATGCCCCGGTCGGGGTTAGCCGCACATCTAAATTAGTCCCGGGTCCTGCAAAGTTCATTCCTGGTAAATGCATCTCGAATTTAGCCCACGGAAGCTTAATCTTACTAGTGACAGAGTTCAACAACGAAACCAAATCGCCACCAGTTGTACTCGCTTTCACAAACTGTGTTTTTGTAGATCCACACAGAGCGCACTTTCCACGAAGCATACGTCTTTTGTTTTTGGTCACAACGTTTTGAAGGTCGTTTGTTGCAGTCTTGCTTCTAAACCTTACACTATACATTTTAAATGTAATATATTTAAAATGGAAGTTAAAGATATCTCATGCAATGATATATTATCAAAAAGGTTTAATAGCCCTCTTCTTCCAAGATCAATAAGAGGCCTCATCGTTGGAAAGAGCAACTGTGGAAAAACAACTCTTTTGTTGAATCTTCTCTTACACCCCAGATGGTTAGACTACAACAATCTACAAGTATTTGGTAAGTCTTTGTATCAACCAAAGTACAGGATCATCAAGAAAGTGTTCGAAGAGAAACTGTCAAAAGAACCAATCATTAGATTGTTTGCAAACTACAATGAAATCATGAGACTTAATGTATCCCCGGCTGAAGTAATTGAATTAATGGCAAAAGACTCAGGTAGCCCGGCCGACATCGAATGCAAGTTCTTTGAAACGGCGGACGATGTGCCAGACCCAAGAGACCTAGACCGTACAAAGAAGAACCTGATGATATTTGATGATCTTCTGCTGGAAAAGCAAAACAAGTGACAATCGAATTACACCAGGGGTCGTCACAGCAACATAGACTGCTTTTACCTCGCATAAAACTACTTCAAACTTCCGAGGCAAACTGTCATGCCTCCATCGGAGCCTGAATCTGATGAGGGAAATGAGCTGGAATGGGACCCTATGGAGGTCGAGAGAGAGGTGTCTGTGGCTTCAAAGGAATGTGGGGAAGAGCAGGCAGAGGCAGGCCAGGGCCTTTCAGGATTGGGACAGGATGAACAGGAGAGACAGAGTTCAGGCGATGAGCAAGGGCCACCCCCTCCTGATCCTAGAGCACGGAGAGTGGAGAGAAGGAGGGAACAACGCAGGCAGGCTCAACTACTCGGGAGGAGAGCGTCCCGCCCCTCTCCACAAGGCACACCTGGAGACTGAGACTTAAGGAGACGCTGTGGGGAGAGGTATTTGTTGGGAACAAACGCTGATTCCTTGGAGTTTTGTGTGTTGTTGCTGATCTCTTGTTCTGTGTTTTGATTTCTGCTTAGAAACCCGGAAACTCTGACCATTGGACTGACTGACGATGTTGCTTGGATGTTCAAAGACCTCGGATTGTATTTTGGCTTCTCTTCTGAAACTGCTCAGGCAAGCTTGCATTTCCACAGACTCGTTAGATTTTGGATGTATGTGTCATTCCTTGTTATCTCCATGGCCTTGAGTAAATTACTCTTCTAATCAGACTGTGTATGAAACTACTTGCAGCCAGAGGCGGCTGAAGGTGTGTGTGTCTTCCTTTTTTTTGAGGCTTGCCAGAAAGGTGGGAGCATTTGGGGAAAATTTGGAGCAATTAAAGGGCAGTTTGAATTGCCAGCTGACTGCATTGCCTCTGTGCTGTGCCCTGGGTCATCGCACAAACCATCAGGGAAAATGCTAATTTCATCTGCCTATTTCCACAAGACCGAAAAAACAATCATATCTATTACAATCACGCATCGTCAGACATGCCTATTGAAGAGTTTAGAAGGCTTTGTAAAACCGTGTGGGAGTGACCGCACAGGCTTGTCATTATAGATTTATCGAGCGAGAAAGATGGGTAAATACAGATCGGGATTCGATAAATTTTATATGCCCCATTAAAAAATGGATACATCGCTTCTGGAAAGAATTGTGTCGAATACAGAAAGAACAGCTCGCAACACTGAACCAAAGTCTTCGTTCTTCATACTGTTGAGTGAAAAAAGCACTAAAATTAGAACCAAGTTTAGTCCGCATATCAAGTTAGACAAAAACAAAAAGTACGAAATGGCTCTAGTGAACCTTGAAACATATTATTCATTCCCGAACATCAACGCAAGCAACAACTTTTAAGTACTCACCGGTGCGGCTTTTCCGCGTCCAGAGGGCCTCTCATGAAATGGAGCCGAAACAGTGAAGGAATAACACCACGCAGAGTTTTTCCTCGGGATGAGATGGCCCAGAACAAAATCAGGGAATCTCTTTTATTAGCTCAGCAAAATGTGGGTGTGTACAGGAAGCAAGCAGGAGGGATTACCTATTAACATATGAGTACGTGAGAGTGAGCACAGTTTCCAAGCCGTTTGTGACTGGGAGGAGTTTTCAATGGGATAATTGCTCAATATTCTCCTTTGTCCTGTTTCCGTCCATGTGGTTCAGCTGCATGGCAGCCTACACGTGGGCTATAAGGACATTACTCCCACATCTCCTCTGTTTTTGTTTTTTCAATACGTAGGCCTTCAAGGCTTAAAAGTGTTTGTCTTTCGGCTATAAACATATCTTTTCTTTGGGAAGGTAAAAGACCTTTACATGTCTGCAGTAGGGAAGGAAGACATTGAATGCAACAACACAACATAACCAGAAGAATGATTATGGTTATTATTGTAGGAATCAGAGAGCGCAGCCAAGAGCCGTCCGGTAACCAGGACCACAATGCCCCCCATATGTCCAGGGCATCTGGGCCGTTGGTCTGAAGGGGGTTGTTGTTGATCATGTCTTCCATGTGTAGTATCGTGTGGGTGATATTCATTTTATAGTCATGGATGTATACACAACAATGGGAGTGGATCAGTGCACAGACGCCACCTTTAGAAGCTAACATAAAATCCAAGGCATACCTATTTTGCAATACTACTTCTCTAACCTCAGTCAATTCCTTAGTTACTAATTTGAGTGCATTAATGGTATCATTAAACATTACAACAGTCCAATTATTTAAAGCATGCAGATCCCTATAGTTCATAGCGATCCCTAGTGGTGGTATCATCCCACGAGCAATAGCAACGCCCCAGTTTAAGTTTAATGGAGACTTAACATCCTCCCTCCTATTGCGAAGACGTCCAACAGGCAGGGTGTCAGAGACCAGCAGAGATGGTAATACATATCCCAAAGTACAACAGCCAGACCACCTTGGTGGGACATGTGAATATGCTCGTCGGCCACACAAAAACCATAGACCATGATCAATGATAGGAAATGTGGAGTCATCTGATGTCTCAATCAACTTGACTATAGAGGAAATCCACCGACATGTCATGACCTTGCTGTTGGAAACATTATATTGTCCGCATTTCTTATGAAGCATGTCATTGGCTGAGGTGTTAACAGGGCATGGTGGAGAGCAACTTCCTCCAGATTGGACTCCAGTATTACAAGTATACATCTGATATATACATTGATACTGTGTGTAGTTGTGGATCTGTTCCTTTAATATTTTTACTGTTCCATTGGGGTTAGTCCCGTTACGAGTCATTTGGGAAGTAATCTGTATGACTTTATTACAAAAAGGATAAACCCCTAATTTGATGCTGTTTGTACTATCACCAGGTTTGTATTCAAAACAAATCTCTGCCTTTTCCTGCAACCTATGACCAATCGCTAGAACCATCCCTTTCTTGTTTGATAATCGTTTAATGGGCTGTGTGGTGTTGTCATAGGTTAGCCAGCTGGTGTTATTCAAAGGGACTGCTTGCACCATCAAACCTTGTTTTCCTTGTGATGGGATGTGCATACACATCCAGCAGTTTGTCTTGTTCATTGCCACAGCCAGTTGACCAATGTCTTTTATGTAGGTGTTATCTTGCCATGCTCCCTGCTCAGGAATTCCTTGATTCAGATCCATCTTATACATCAGGGCTTTCATTATTAGTGTCAGTCCTAGACCCAGGCACATCACTCGTTTTGCCATGGTATGGTTTCACCAGTTAACCCAAGTTGTTAACGTCAGATGGGGAAAGGTCCTCTGTTTTTGTTTTGGAATGATAGGGACGGATGTGTCGACCAGGGACCCACAAAGTCTCACCATTGGTTTGGATGGCGGCGTAACCTCGTCCCCATGTGATGAGTTCAGCAGGGCCTTTCCAGGTGGGGTCAGGAAGACGTTTGAAGTACACCAGTGGTTTGGATGTTGCTGCAGCAGGAGAAGCAGAGAAGTGACGAGTTGCTGCGGATGATGGAGGAGTGCCCGTCAGGTTCAGGAAGTTAATGGTGTATAAACACAGGTTAAGCCTGTTTTGCAAAGCTGGGAGGCTAGGGGGAGTTTTCCCCTGTGTCTGATTATATTTTTCCAGCGCATGTTTTAACGTCTGGTTGGCACGTTCAACCAGAGCTTGACCCTGGGAGTTGTAAGGTATTCCAAATTTGTGAACAATTGACCACTGATTACAAAAGGCAGCAAAAGCTGCTCCTGTGTAAGCAGGGCCATTGTCTGATTTTAGTTCTTTTGGGCATCCCAACGTTGCAAATGAACGAATACAATGATTAATGACATGCTTAGTGGCTTCACCCCGTTGAGGGGTTGCAATGATGAAGCCAGAGAAGGTGTCTATGGAAACATGAAGATATTTCCATGGGGCAAATGGGGCATATTGTGTAACATCCATTTGCCAGATTTGGCAGCACTCAGTTCCTCTGGGGTTAACCCCCATTGGGAGCGAGTGAGCCTGCTTGCTGCAAGTGGCACACTGCTGGAGAATAGCAGTTGCTTCTGCAGTGGTTATTCCAAATTGTTTCACAAGTGCTTTTTTATTTTGATGGAAATAAGCATGACTGTCCCAAGGGGAGACAGGAGAAAGAGACATGAGGCAGGTAGCAGAGGCCGCAGCGTCTGCAATATCATTTCCCTTTTGCAAGAAGCCAGAAAAAGGTTGGTGGCTTCTTATGTGTGTGACAAAGTAAGGATGTTTCCTGTTGGATATTACAGTTTGTAGGGTGGAAAATAAAGAAGTTAAATCAGGGTCCAGGGATGGAGAGAGGTATGATTGAAAAATAGTGGTGACAATTTGAGTGACATAGAGACTGTCAAGAATGAGATTTATAGGTTGAGTGGAAAATGTTTGAAAAGCTAGAATGGCAGCGGCTAGTTCCGCACGCTGAGCAGACCGTTGGGGTGGCGTTATTTTTGTGTGCCATTGGTCATGAATATACCAGGCACAAGCACCAAATTGTTTACTGCCATCTGCAAAAAGTGTGACAGCATGTGGGATTGGAAAGCGTTGTAATTGGGTATCCCATGAAACAGGAATATTTTGTAGGAGCTGAATGCGAGGATCAGCAGGAGGGTGGCAGGATATCTTTCCAGGCCACTCAGTGAGAGCAAGCTGCAAGGCTTCAGAGTTAGAATAGATGGTTTCCCATGTAGTGAGAGAACATGGTACATATAGGACAGAAGGTTCTATTCCTGCAAGGGCTTTTGCTCGAAGGCGAGCCTTAGAGATGAGAGAGGCAAATTGAAAAGGTTTTTGATTGATTGTGTTTCTAGGAGTGTGAGGGAGGTGAAGCCATTCTAGAATAAGAAGTGGCTTTGGGTTTTGTGCCAGAAGTGCAGTTGGTAGCTGTGGCGTATTTATGATGATGATGAGTAGTTGCTCATCAGGGATGCAGCGGTCCACCCATTGTGTGTGGAGTGCTTGTTCTACTTGTGTCAAGACACCTAACTGTTGCACATTAAGGCGTATGATGTCTGAGGGTTGCTTTCCCTGAGTAAGAGCAGAAAAAAGAGGTGCCAACTGGCTGGTGGAAATGCCAAGGTAAGGTCTTATCCAATTTATGGTACCTAGATATTGTTGGAGCTGCACCAATGTGGTATCCTTCTCTAAAAAAATGTGAGGAAAAATGGGTGTTGAGTGAGAAGAAAGAAGTTTGTGACCCAGATATGAAAAAGGTGCCTTTTGCTGTATCTTATCTGGGGCTATATTAAGTCCCCCTTCAGCTAGCATGGTAGTGAGAACAGGTAGTGTTTGGTTGACTGTGCCCACAGGGCCAGGTGCAGCGACAAGAATATCGTCCATGTAGTGATAAACAAGAAAGTGAGGGAACATAGCACGGTATGGTTCTAACATAGCATTAACATAAAATTGACACATGGTGGGACTGTTTAGCATGCCTTGAGGAAGAACACGCCATTGATAGCGAGAAGTTGGCCTACACATATTAAGTTCAGGAACTGAAAAAGCAAAAAGTTGCATATCATCCGGGTGAAGCGGAATAGAAAAAAAACAATCCTTTAAATCTATGATCATAAGATCAAAGTCTTTTGGGATTAAATTTGGGTTTGGGAGGCCGCATTGCAGTGCTCCCATAGGTTGTAAAACAGCATTCACTGCACGTAAATCGTGGAGGAAACGCCATTTGCCTGATTTCTTTTTTATAAGAAAAACTGGGGTGTTATAGGGGCTTAATGAGGGTTCAATGTGCTTTAGGGCAAGTTGTTCAGACACTAGAATGCGTAGAGCAGTGGCCTTTTCAGAAGTTAAAGGCCATTGGTCTATCCAGACAGGAATGTCAGATTTAAGAGAAAGGCGAAGAGGTGAAGGAGGTGACATAATTATTCCAAGCTTAATTTTGCGCCGAATTGGTGGAGAAGGTCACGGCCCCACAAATTTATATGAAGAGGTAAAACAACTGGCTTAATATAAGCAATCGTGGAAGTCTGAGGCGATGTAGCCGGCAACCAGTCCTTACTAATTTTTGCAAATTGAGTACCGCCCACGCCACGGACTGCTGGTGAGGATTCGGTGGGCCAATCAGAAGGCCACTCAGCAGTACGGATCACAGACACATCTGCGCCAGTATCTAAAATGCCAAAAAAAGGGCGTCCCTTAATATGAAATTCCATAGCAGGGCGACTATGTTGCATTGTTTTAGTAATTGCAAAAAGTTCTGTGGTTTCAGAGGGAGTGGGAGGGTCCTCTGGTGGGAGGATTATCAGTTTTGCTAATATCTCTCCCCTTTGTATTGAAATTGGGTAGCTTGGAATAATTTGGAGCAAAACTGTAGGTTCCATAGAGCATGTCAAGAGTGCAGGGGGAAATGAAGCACCACGTAAAGTGAGTGAGTCATGAGGAAGTAGCAAAGCAGATGTAAGAGGGGGGAGGGGGGCAGAGAGGGAGGCGGAGATCACATAGGGCGTATTAGGAAAGTCTGCGTCAAGTGACACATCAGCACTAAGAACAATAGCAGGCAGATAAGAAACAGGAAATGGCAGTTGCTGTACAGCCTTTTGGGTGGGGCTGGCTGTTCGCCCCCTTTCTAGTTTTCCGACTGGGCTTGGAAATTTGAGCCAGAACGACACTGATTAGCCCAATGGAACCCTTTTTTACATTTAGGGCAAATTGTTTTTGGTTTTTGCCCTTTTTGAGCTTGACGCGATGCCCCCCCTCCTGGGGCACGGCATTGGGCTTTAAAATGACCAGGTTTGCCACAATTGAAACAATTGCCACCAGGTTTTGTGCCCTGTTGTAAAGCCATGGCCAGTGTTTCCATATTAAAGGCATTTGTGCCCACTATGCGGCAGGCTTTAAGGAAATCAGCCAAAGTGGAGTCAGATTTAGCAGCAAGAGGTTGCAAAACACGACGGCAGTCAGTATTTGCATTTTCATAAGCCAATTTTAAAAGCAATTCTGCACGTGCCGTGGGATTGGTAATTTGCCTATCCACTGCCTTTTGCAACTCCTCAATAAAGTCAGAAAAGGGCTGACTGGGACCTTGAAGAATTTTTGAAAAAGAGGAAGTGGGAAGGGCTCCTGAGTCATCAGCCTTGTCCAGTGCTCTAAGTGCGGCCAGGCTGACTAAAGGGAAAGTAGCTGGGGGAAGCTGCATTTGGGCAGTAACAAGCGAAAACTGACCAGAGCCTGAAATGGCATCTGCCGTAATTGCAGCTATCCCGGCAACATGGGCAGCGGATTCAGCCTCTCGGCGAAAATCTGATTCCCACACCACATACTGGGGTCTGGTCAAAAGCATTCTCAAAATATCTTTCCAATCTTGGGGAGTAAGAATGAAAGAACCAGCCAGGGCATTAAAAAGACCTTTGACATAAGGGGCTTGAATGCCGTACATCGAGACCGCTGTTTTCAGGTCTCTGATTGTTTTTAAAGGAAGAGGTTCATATTGAGGTATCATGGCACCCGCAGTATTCCGAACAAAAGCAACAGGAAATGCAGAACACTCAGACAATTCATCAATATCAAGCAAACCCTGACTTCGAGCGTCAGCGATGGTAGTAGCAACAGCACTCATGGGAGGAGCAGCAGGAGGAACAATAGAAAGGCCGGCAGGAAGAGGAACTGAGGGGGGGGGATGGAGGAGCAGATGGTGAGGAGGGGGAGGTAAGAGGAAATGCCCCATTGCCTTGTGAAGTTTGTTTCTTGTAAGGCGGTGGGGGGGTCACAGAGCCCAATGTCTCCGTGAGCCCTTGTTCATGGACTTTGAGGCATTCCAGAACAATTCGCCATGATGATAGCATTTTTGCAGGAGCTCTGGGATGCTCATGGAAAGAGGTACCCAATTTACTCCATGTAATCACTTTAAGTGAGCCCTTTTCCGGATATGCCGGACATTTTTCCCAAATATAACATAATAAATTAAACAAATCAGCTTTACTCAAAACAGGTAATAATTTACCGCTGTTTTTGAGAATAAAATTTGTAGACTTGGTCAACTCTCTAAGTTCTTGCAAGTGCGCTGCTTGCGATTTAGAAAGTTTTCCTCCCATACTCACGAGGGGATTGTCGCCTTGCTTCGGACGAAATCGTGTGCACAGCCTCTTCCAGGCGATGAGAATGAGAGGTCCAAGGACGTATCACTTTATTAGCGATCACGTCGGGGTCACCAGTTGCGGCTTTTCCGCGTCCAGAGGGCCTCTCATGAAATGGAGCCGAAACAGTGAAGGAATAACACCACGCAGAGTTTTTCCTCGGGATGAGATGGCCCAGAACAAAATCAGGGAATCTCTTTTATTAGCTCAGCAAAATGTGGGTGTGTACAGGAAGCAAGCAGGAGGGATTACCTATTAACATATGAGTACGTGAGAGTGAGCACAGTTTCCAAGCCGTTTGTGACTGGGAGGAGTTTTCAATGGGATAATTGCTCAATATTCTCCTTTGTCCTGTTTCCGTCCATGTGGTTCAGCTGCATGGCAGCCTACACGTGGGCTATAAGGACATTACTCCCACACACCGGATAACGGTACAACATGGGTGGACATAAATGTGCCGGGAGGGTCATACAAAATCAATGACATAAACGATTACATACAGAGAATCATGAGAGAAAATGAGCACAATAACTCTATCATAGATGAGAATTACATATCCGTAGAGCCAAACAACAACACGCTCAACTCCGTACTCGATATAGTGCCTCAATACAAAGTTGACTTTATGCCGGCAAATTCTATCAGAACCATCTTAGGATTCAACTCGCGAGTGTATGCGGAAGGGTACCACGAGTCGGAGAACATTGTTAACATACTGAATATAAGAAATTTGAGACTTCCGGATCCGGTTGCAGCGCCAGCGGACGTGCAAAGAACTTGCTCTCTTTGCCGTCCGGTTTCCCCCCGCCGGTAGACCCTGGACAGGGTCGAAAGTCGCCCTGGAGGGGCGACCACCATAGAGGAGGGCACTCGTCGATCGCGGAGGGAGCAGCAGCTCCCTCTGCGGTCCGAGAAATCACCTTTGGGCCGACGGGGAAAAGATCGGCCAGTAACATGGCCGATCACTTAGCTGCTCCAGCCGAAAGTCACAGCAACATCTAAGCAAAAAGAACCACCGTGGAAGATCCGGGTGAGACCTTTCCTTCCCTCTTGTTAAACTATCTACTTCCCTGTTAACAGCTTTAAGAACTATTTCCCTAGTTTGAGAAGGCAGCGTTCGGATACTGGGGAAAACGGGCTTTGGAAAAATAATTCTTTTTTCTTTTTTTTTTGTTCATATGAGCTCTTAATTCGGGTATCCTGAAAAAAAATCCTTACTGTGACTCCTTTTTTTGGCTTGTCTGTGGAGTGCTTTTTTCCCTCTCCCCCCTCCTGAACAGTATTGCCTACTTCAAAAAAAAAAAAACTTTCTGTTCTCTGGGTGGACTCATGTGGATTGTTTTGGCTACAATCTAGCCTGGAACTTGGCGTGAAGCCCAGAAACTTTGATACAAAGTAACTATCTCCAGCTGAACTCTCACTCCCTGATCTTGGCGTGACGCCCAGACTGGTATATTTCCTTTGGAACTTGCTCAATTTTCTACTTGTACCACGTTTGACTTTACAATATTGAATATATTTCCAAAAAATGGATTTTTCTTTTCCATTCTAGGATTATAATATAATAATTGACTGCTACTGATTGGGACTCTTGCTGTTTTTTTATTTCTGTGCTGGACTTGACTATTTGCTTTTCCCTATTTCGGTTTGGACTCTATATTTTACAATGCTGCAATCTATCTTTTAAGCTGAACTTTCACTAAAAAAAAAAAAAAGAGAGGATGGAATCCTATTCACAGATTAATTATGGACTTATATTAGAAAATTTTTTGGAAATGAGAGTGGAATTTAAAGAACATATTAGAACGCTTAGGAAAAAGGAGGTTTCAGAATTAAAAACTGAAGCTCAAACCTTGACTGACTATGACACACAATCAGATCTACAACTTAATGAGATGGATGAAATATATTCACAACTTACTGATGAGGAAGAGGATACATCCCACATGCAAATGATGGAGATTTCTGATGAGCAAAGGCAGAATTCAACTAAAACATTTATAATTGTAAAAGCAACAGGAATGGACTTCCAAATACGAGGCACTAAAAACGCTGACAATATGATAGTGCAGACAATACTGGACAAAAGAGAAGAAGACTATGATTGGACTCAATGGTGGGAAAATGCTTATAGCCAAACACTAAGATGGGAGGAACTAGAGGCCCTACTGTGGAAACCTGCCTGGCACAAAAAGAAAGCTAGAATTAGATTTAAAAATGAGAGTTAAAATTTTATCTGATGGGTAAAAAGGGTTTTTAGAGACTTTGATTGAGCTAATACTTTTGAGATTTTTAAGGTTATTTTGGTCTGAGTCAACATTAGATCTAAATTATGGATTTGATTATGGTTTGGAATGGCAATAGGGAAAATTGGAAAATCTAAAACTAAAGGAGTTAGATTGAGATTGGTGAAATATTACTGATATTTTTACTCATAAGAATTGAATGTTAATTAGCAATGTATTAAGTGGACTAAATTGAAATAATTGAGGAATTTTTTAGGGATTTGGATGGATTTATAAAAATATTTGATAGAATATATGAAATAGAATATAGTTGAGAAACATTAAAATATAATAGTTATATTATATGTCTATGATAGAAATAATTATTGTTTTATTATTTTAGGCTAAAATGTAATGATTTTAAAATACATAAAGTTATGTTCATTTACAAAATATGTATGTGGAACAGAATAATAAGAGATAGAATTTAAACAATTTATATTGTAGGAATGCTCGAATTATATACTATATGTTTATGTAAGATCAAATTGAAATAGGTTAATTGAAAGTTAGTTAAGCCTGAAAACGGGTGAAAATATGATTGACAGTTTTTGTTTTTTGTTATTGTTTTTTTTTCTTTTTTCTTTTTTTGATTGATAAAATAGAGAGGGAACCTTTAAAGAAGTAGTTTAAATTGTATATGTATGACTGTATCTTTTGCTTTGTTCTATGGAGTGCCCTATCTCCACGATGTGTCTTAAGCACTTGGCTGTAAAACAAAAATTTTTTTTTAATAAAACTTGTTATTGGAAAAAGAAATTTGAGAGTAACCAACGATATAATCGGATCATCGTACGTTAACAGCTCAGCTGGAAATATTATATATAGCTTCTTCCTAAATGTAGGACCTGGGTTTAAGATCGAGGAACTGGCTAACTTGGTTTACCTTCTGATCATCATGAGCACGATTTGGGCGATGGAAACAAAGCTTGTCTATCAAAACGGGAAACTCGTCAACCTTCACGGCGAAGAACTATCCATAAGGTTTCACATGAGAGAAGTTTAATATCTTACATATGTAAAATGAGTCGATACGTAAACGTGAAAGTAAACGTTAGTGGACAAAAGGGCAAGTTCAAATACACTATTAGATCAGGATCAGCTGTGTCTATTCGCCTATCGCATTCAGATTTGTCAGGAGAGCACGTGCTGGCATTAACTCAAGCGCAAGTTTAAAAAATGGCAAAGGCGTACCAAAGCGGTATAGGAATGACAATTAAAATGTCTAAAACGCAACTAGAGCACAACGCAAAAGTTGAGGGAGGTTTTATTGGAGCTATTTTGCCTATGCTAGTTACCGCAGGCAAGTTCCTTCTTTTTTTATTATTATTATTATATTTTATTGAGTTTTACAGTAATCCCTAGTGCTTAGCAAACTGTTGTCTGGGTTCATACATTTAAAAACAATCAATAATAATTAATTTCTATAATTAATCAATATGTTAGTCAATGATATATTTCCTTGATCTTCTCTTCTTCCAGTAGTATTCTCCTTTTGTCTGCATTAAACAAATATAATTCTTAATATTTTTGATACATACAAGGTTGAGTATAAACATTTTTCTAGTATTTGTACAACAATAACATCAACATATAGTATCTTTTTTAATCAGCTTATATTTCAATTGTATTTATAAAGGTCATCTTATTAAGTCATTATGTGTCCTGTTTTCAAGATTCTTATTTAAGCTTAATTTGCCCACTGTATTCACACCACTCTTATCAGTCATAATTTTCTCAAAATTAATTACCTTGAAATATCCAAACGTTTCATTCACATACACCATCCCAGAGCTGCTGGGAGGTTTTACAAACTCTAAGACTGCAACAGAAAGGTAGCTGGGCCGTGATTGGATCTGCATTGTATTTAAACTGCTGTATTTAAACTGCCCAGAGCTGCTGGGAGGTTTTACAAACTCTAAGACTGCAACAGAAAGGTAGCTGGGCCCTGATTGGATCTGCATTGTATTTAAACTGCTGTATTTAAACTGCCCAGAGCTGCTGGGAGGTTTTACAAACTCTAAGACTGCAACAGAAAGGTAGCTGGGCCTTGATTGGATCTGCATTGTATTTAAACTGCCCAGAGCTGCTGGTAGGTTTTACAAATTCTAAGACTGCAACAGAAAGGTAGTTGGGCCCTGATTGGATCTGCATTGTATATAAACTGCTGTATTTAAACTGCCCAGAGCTGCTGGTAGGTTTTACAAACTCTAAGACTGCAACAGGAAGGTAGCTGGGCCCTGATTGGATCTGCATTGTATTTAAACTGCTGTATTTAAACTGCCCAGAGCTGCTGGGAGGTTTTACAAATTCTAAGACTGCAACAGAAAGGTAGCTGGGCCCTGATTGGATCTCCATTGTATTTAAACTGCCCAGAGCTGCTGGGAGGTTTTACAAACTCTACGATTGTAACAGAAAGGTAGCTGGGCCCTGAATGGATCTCCATTGTATTTAAACTGCCCAGAGCTGCTGGGAGGTTTTACAAACTCTAAGACTGCAACAGAAAGGTAGCTGGGCCCTGATTGGATCTCCATTGTATTTAAACTGCTGTATTTAAACTGCCCAGAGCTGCTGGGAGGTTTTACAAACTCTAAGACTGCAACAGAAAGGTAGCTGGGCCCTGATTGGATCTCGATTTATTTAAACTGCTGTATTTAAAATGCCCAGAGCTGCTGGGAGGTTTTACAAACTTCTAGACTGCAACAGAAAGGTAACTGGGCCTTGATTGGATCTCCATTGTATTTAAACTGCCCAGAGCTGCTGGGAGGTTTTACAAACTCTACGATTGTAACAGAAAGGTAGCTGGGCCCTGATTGGATCTCCATTGTATTTAAACTGCTGTATTTAAACTGCCCAGAGATGCTGGGAGGTTTTACAAACTCTAAGACTGCAACAGAAATGTCGCTGGGCCCTGATTGGATCTCCATTGTATTTAAACTGCTGTATTTAAATTGCCCAGAGCTGCTGGGAGGTTTTACAAACTCTAAGACTGCAACAGAAAGTAGCTGGGCCCTGACTGGATCTGCATTGTATTTAAACTGCTGTATTTAAACTGCCCAGAGCTGCTGGTAGGTTTTACAAATACTAAGACTGCAACAGAAAGGTAGTTGGGCCCTGATTGGATCTGCATTGTATTTAAACTGCTGTATTTAAACTGCCCAGAGCTGCTGGTAGGTTTTACAAACTCTAAGACTGCAACAGAAAGGTAGCTTGGCCCTGATTGGATCTGCATTGTATTTAAACTGCTGTATGTAAACTGCCCAGATCTGCTGGTAGGTTTTACAAACTCTAAGACTGCAACAGAAAGGTGTAGCTGGCCCTGATTTGGGTCTCCATTTGTATTTAAAACTGCTGTATTTAAACTGCCCAGCAGCTGCTGGGCGGTTTTACAAACTCTAAGACTGCAACAGAAAGGTAGCTGGGCCCTGTGTGGACTCGATTGTATTTAAACTGCTGTATTTAAACTGCCCAGAGCTGCCTGGTGAGGTTTTACAACTCTACGATTGTAACAAAAGGTAGCTGGGCCCGGATTGGATCTGCATTGTATTTAAACTGCTGTATTTAAACTGCCCAGAGCTGCTGGGAGGTTTTACAAACTCTAAGACTGCAACAGAAAGGTAGCTGGGCCCTGATTGGATCTGCATTGTATTTAAACTGCTGTATTTAAACTGCCCATAGCTGCTGGGAGGTTTTACAAACTCTAAGACTGCAACAGAAAGGTAGCTGGGCCCTGATTGGATCTCCATTGTATTTAAACTGCCCAGAGCTGCTGGGAGGTTTTACAAACTCTACGATTGTAACAGAAAGGTAGCTGGGCCCGGATTGGATCTGCATTGTATTTAAACTGCTGTATTTAAACTGCCCAGAGCTGCTGGGAGGTTTTACAAACTCTAAGACTGCAACAGAAAGCTAGCTGGGCCCTGATTGGATCTCCATTGTATTTAAACTGCTGTATCTAAACTGCCCAGAGCTGCAGGGAGGTTTTACAAACTCTAAGACTGCAACAGAAAGGTAGCTGGGCCCTGATTGGATCTCCATTGTATTTAAACTGCCCAGAGTTGCTGGGAGGTTTTACAAACTCTAAGACTGCAACAGAAAGGTAGCTGGGCCCTGATTGGATCTGCATTGTATTTAAACTGCTGTATTTAAACTGCCCAGAGCTGCTGGGAGGTTTTAGAAACTCTTAAGACTACAACAGAAATGTAGCTGGGCCCTGATTGTATCACCATTGTATTTAAACTGCTGTATTTAAATTGCCCAGAGCTGCTGGGAGGTTTTACAAACTCTAAGACTGCAACAGAAAGTAGCTGGGCCATGATTGGATCTGCATTGTATTTAAACTGTGTCTTTGAAACGCTCAGAGCTGCTGGGAGGTTTTATAACATTCTCAGACTGCAACAGAAAGGTAGCTGGGGCCCTGATTGATCTGCATTGTATTTAAACTGCCCAGAGCCTGCTGGTATCTTTTTACAATTCTAGACTGCAAACGAAATAAGGTAGGTAGGCCCTGAATTGGATCTGCACCTGTATTTTAAAACTGCTGTATTTAAAACTTGCACAGAGCTTGGCTGGGTACGTTTTACAAACTCTAAGACGCAACAGAAAGGTAGCTGGCCCTGTTGATCGCCATTGTAGGGTTGTAAAAACTGCTGTATTTAAATTGGCCCAGACTGCTGGAGGTTTTTACAAACGGTACGATATGTAACAGAAAGGTAGCTGGCCCTGATTGGATCTCCTCCTTTGTATTTAAAACTGCTGTAATTTTAAACTACCCAGAGCTGCTGGGGAGGTTTTACAACAAACTCTAAGCTGCAACAGACAAGGTAGCTGGGCCCTGATTGGATCTGCATTGTATTTAAACTGCTGTATTTAAACTGCTCAGAGCTGTTGGGAGGTTTTACAAACTCTACGACTGCAACAGAAAGGTAGCTGGGCCCTGATTGGATCTGCATTGTATTTAAACTGCTGTATTTAAACTGCCCAGAGCTGCTGGGAGGTTTTACAAACTCTAAGCCTGCAACAGAAAGGTAGCTGGGCCCTGATTGGATCTCCATTGTATTTAAACTACGCTGTATTTAAACTGCCGCCTGAGCTGCTGGGAGGTTTTTTAAAAACCTCCTAACACTTTGCAACAGAAGTAGCTGGGCCCTGATTGGATCTCCATTGTATTTAAACCGCTGTATTTAAACTGCCCAGAGCTGCTGGGAGGTTTTACAAACTCTAAGACTGCAACAGAAAGGTAGCTGGGCCCTGATTGGATCTCGATTGTATTTAAACTGCTGTATTTAAACTGCCCAGAGCTGGTGGGAGGTTTTACAAACTCTACGATTGTAACAGAAAGGTAGCTGGGCCCTGATTGGATCTCCATTGTATTTAAACTGCTGTATTTAAACTGCCCAGAGCTGCTGGGAGGTTTCACAAACTCTAAGACTGCAACAGAAAGTAGCTGGGCCCTGATTGGATCTGCATTGTATTTAAACTGCTGTATTTAAACTGCCCAGAGCTGCTGGGAGGTTTTACAAATTCTAAGACTGCAACAGAAAGGTAGCTGGGCCCTGATTGGATCTGCATTGTATTTAAACTGCTGTATTTAAACTGCCCAGAGCTGCTTGGAGGATTTACAAACTCTAAGACTGCAACAGAAAGGTAGATGGGCCCTGATTGGATCTGCATTGTATTTAAACTGCTGTATTTAAACTACCCAGAGCTGCTGGGAGGTTTTACAAACTCTAAGACTGCAACAGAAAGGTAGCTGGGCCCTGATTGGATCTCCATTGTATTTAAACTGCTGTATTTAAAAACCTAAACTGCCCAGAGCTGCTTTGAGGATGTACAAACTCTGACTGCAACAGAAAAGGTAGCTGGGCCCTGATTTGATCTTCCATTGTA